>CM069149.1:3428423-3745923 GCA_035221665.1 Okamejei kenojei | reverse complement strand
CATGTCAGGTGTGGGTGAGTGAGGCCCGGAGCTGCAGAAGAGTGCGAGCGAGGGCCTGCTGGTGCCGGCGCGTCGCAGCCAGTGTAGAACGCAGGGCACAGAAGGAGAACTGTTGTGAAGGGAGGCAGATCGACTGTCGGTAGCTGTAATCCGGGTTGGGTCCGAACTGGGATGCCTGAAACCGGAGCTGGAATCCCCGATGTACAAGATGGAGGTGCAGGCAAGCACCGAAAAAGCGCACGTGGCTGTGGCGGCGAATCTGGGATAAAACGTGGTATTTTTTCATCTCAGCGTGTAGAATCTACGATGAACAACTCTTCATAAAAGGCTGCAGTTTCAAACAGAACTTCCAACTATTACTTCTGTAACTTCTGCCAAGCAGCTTGCTGCTGTCATTCTGACTGTGTTCAGATGCCAGACTTCTCCAGGAGACCAACAGATGCAAACAATTTCCAGCAGTCACAGTTGGAAATATGCCTTGTTAAATTTCTCCAACTAAGGTTTGACACAGATTTACATTTCCATCCATTTCAATGGAGAAGAATGGCTTTGTGGAGACATGATGCACGGGATTTATATCACCTTGATTTAACGTCATTTTTAAAATGTATTTAAGTGGCAGGAATTTACATTTTTCATTTATAAATGTATCGTTATACTATTTTAGTTGTGTGTTTATTTTCCTATTTTCTTAGTCAAGAAAATAGGAAAATAAACACATAACTAAAATAGTATAATTTAGAGATATAGATGAGCATTTGAGTTATTTGATAGCTGGTTAGCTAGTAGCTGGACTCACAAGCTGCCAACATTTTTTTGTAGGATTTATGGCCAAATGTGCCTTTTGATCAGTTCAGAGATGTTCTTGGAATTCAAGATAGACACAAAAAGCTGGAGTAACTCAGCGGGACAGGCAGCATCTCTGAAGAGAAGGAATAGATGACGTTTCGGGTCGAGACCCTTCAGTTTAAACCAGCATCTGCAGTTCCTTCCTACTCACTTCTTGGAAATCAAGTTTCCAAAACTAAATCTGCTCAAGAGTGGATTCATCTTGAGGTAGTGTTATGGGCCTGTCTCACTCAGGTGACTTTCAGGCATCTGCTGGTCACTGTCAAGTCGTTGGCAGTCGCCTGAAAAACCGGGAACTGGAACGGTGGCTGTCAGAGTGGAACACACACACATGCACGCACACACCCACACACACACATGCACGCATGCACGCACACACCCACACACACACACGCACACACACACACGCATGCACGCACACACCCACACACACACATGCACACACACACACACACACACACACACACACGCACACACACGCACGCACACACGCACGCACACCACCACGCACGCACAGCACACCACGCACGCACACACGCACACACGCCACGCACGCACAACACGCAACGCACATCACGCACGCATACGCACGCACACACAACGCACGCACACAAATGCACGCACACACGCAACACACGCACACACACCACGCACACACACTCCCCCACGCACACACACACGCACGCACACACGCACACACACCGCACACACGCACACACACACACACGCACACACACACACATACACACACACACACACGCACACACCACACCACACACACACACATACACACACACATACACACACACACACACACACACACACACACACAACACACACGTCACACACAACACATACACACACACACACACCACACACTCACACACACACACATGCCCACACACACACACGACGCACACACCACACTCACACACACACACACACACACACACACACACACAACACGCACACGCACACACACACACAACACACTTCACGCACGCACGCACGCACGCACCACACTGCATCACACACCACACACACACACACACACACACACACACACACACACCACACTCACACACACACGCACACACACACACACACACACACACACACACACACACACACACACACACACACACACACACACACACATCGCAAAGGCGGGGACCAGGACAAGTGGGGGGAACATTGTCTGAAATTCACACGGTGCAAAGCCAAGATGATACAGACACACACCGCGATGAACAGGAAGGTTGTCGCTGTAATTAAGACGGCTAAAGAACAGTGTACGGGAAGTCCTTTAAAAGAGGGAATAGCGGAGAAGGAAGGAGATGGAGTGGAGACAACTGTTAAGAAGCCAGACAACATTTAAGAAGCGAGAGATACACGGCTGTGTAGTTCGGCTGACATTTAACATTACCGGTCGGTTATCCTTGGTTCTGAAAACTACTGCTTATGTTTTTTCCCCAGTGAGCCAGTGAAATTCACCGGATAGCACCGGCTACAACCTACGAGAACGTTCGACCTCCTGGCGACCCACTAGGTCCTCCTTACGACCCACCTACGGCACGAGAATTCCCGCTACTCTCCATGGCGGCTTCATTCTAGTCACCGCTAATTTTTCAACGTGTTCTCGGCGACCATAATGAGGCCGCGACTGGTTCCCAGAATGCGGGAACTCCTCACGACCATGAAGGCGACTCCCCGGCAACCACCCGCGAGCATGTGGCGACCATGTGGTGACTGCGTAGTCTCCTGCAGTCGCCTAGAAAGTCGCCTAAATGGCCAACATTGGAAATTGAAATTACATGGGCATTCATTGTCAATTATTTAAAGTATTCAAATACCTATGAAAATGGGCATTTCTTGGCATAAATTATGTCCTAATTACTTTTATATTATGAAGAAAATAATGTTAAATAACTCCACAGTTATTTAAAACTTGTTGCGCAGTGGGAGAGGAACGTTAGTATCTGGGCATCAAAACACCTTCCACCCCACTGCTTGGCTATTCATGTTGTAGTTTAATATTTGATTTGCACTATTTGGATTGCACTATGATCTTGCACCATTCCATTCTTTTGCACTTGTTGACATATTTATTGTTGTATATATCATTAATGTGCATCTACTGCTTACTCTGTGAGTTTCATGTGAACAAGGCATTGCCTTTGTCTACATGACAATCAACTAATTTGAATCTGAACCTTCATTACTAAATGCAGTAAACCCTCATTATAACGGACCATTACTACCAATTGCCTGCTATAACCAAGTAAGGGACTATCATTGTATACATAGTAGAATCAAACAACCACAGGTGCTGGTTAATACACAAAAGGACCGAAAAGTGCTGGAATAGCTCAGCGGGTCAGGCAACATCTCTGGAGAACATGGATAGGTGACATCTCAGGTCCAGACCCTTTTTCAGACTCTTGGTCTGGAACTGGACTGGAATCCAGGTGGGTTGATGGCCGGGGGCGAGGATCAACGCAGTGATGGGTCACCGCCTGCGGGCGTCTGGAGTGTAAGATAGTGGTGGCGCTGAGTGCAGCAGTGGTGATGGTGGCAGCAATCGCTTAGGTCAGTACAGTTTAGTTTATTGTCACATGTACCGAGCGAGGTACAGTGAAAAGCTTTAGTTGCGTGCTGACCAGTTAGTGGAAAGACAATACATGATTACATTCACGCCATTTACAGTGCACCAGATGCATAATAAAGGGAATAACATGAATAGCATCTAGTGCAAGATAAAGCCAGTAAAGGCTGATCTAAGATAGTCCGAGGGTCCCCAATGAGGCAGATAGTAGTTCAGCACTGCTCTCTGGTTGTGGTGGGATGGTTCAGCTGCCTGATAACAGCTGGGAAGAAACTGTCCCTGAATCTGGAGGTGTGTGTTTTGACACTTTTATAACTTTGCCTGATGGGAGAGGGAAGAAGAGGGAGTGGCCAGGGTGTGACTCGTCCTTCATTATGCTGCTGGCCTTGCCGAGGCAGCGTGAGGTTCAAATGGAGTCAATAGAAGGGAGGTGGGTTTGTGTGATAGCCTGGGCTGCGTCCGCAATTTGCTACAATTTCCTGTGGTGGTCTTGGATGGAGCTGTTCCCAAACCGTGCTGTGATGCACCCCGGTAAAATGCTGTCTATGGTGCATCTGTAGATGTTGGTGAGAGTTGTAGGGGACGTGCCAAACTTACAAAGCCTTGTAAGGAAGTAGAGGGGTTGGTGCGCTTTCTTGGTCGTTGCTTCAATATGGGTGGTCCAGGAGAAGTTGTTGGTGATATTGACTTCTAGGAATTTGAAGCTTTCAACCATCTCGACTTTGGTGCCATCAATACAACATGTACCTCTTCGCTTCCTGAAGTCGTTCAGTATCTCCTTTGTCTTGCGGAGATGATGGTGGTGGCAGTGGTGGTGGTGAGGCAGTGGAAACTGCAACAGTGGTGATGTTCGCAGTACCAACTGCGGTGGTTATTGTGGTGGCAGTGGTGACTGCGGTGGCGTTGATGGTGGTGGTCGTGGAAGTGGAGGTGGCGAGAGCAGGCGACTGCAACTGAGGTGCAGTGGCGGTGGTGGTGGGGGGGCGGCTGCATAGGTGGTGGCAGCAGTGGTGGTGCTGGTAGTGGCGGTGGTGGTTGTGCTGACGGCAGCAGCGGTGGTGCTGGTAGTGGCGGTGGTGGTTGTGCTGACGGCAGCAGCGGTGGTGCTGGTAGTGGCGGTGGTGGTTGTGCTGACTGTGGTGGTGGCAGCAGTGGTGACGTTGGCAGTGGAGACGGCCGTAGAGATGGTGGTGGTGGCGGAGAGTGGCGGTGGTTATAGTGGCGGCGGTGATAGGCGTGCATGCGAGCAGTCGCGGTGGAACCAGTGGTGGTGGCGGAGGCGGGAGTGGCCGGTGTGGTTTCAGAGGCACGACTGGCCAGGGAGGAGGCCAGAGAGGCAGTATGAGACGAGGTGCGTTAATAGCCTGGCAATAAATGTCTGTACGTCAGTCCACGATAATCAAAATCTGTTATAAATAGTCCGTAAAAGCCAGTGATTACTGTAACCGTTTAATTTTGCGACTTCACTCGTTGTGCTCTGGACAATAAAAATGCTCTTTATACAAATCTGAGGAATTATATAATTTTACTGATGATATATGGCACTTGTTTGTATGCAAATTCCAATCATTAGTTACAAGAGTTTGGCTGAAATGATTTCTGCAGAGTTAAGCCCCGTCCCACTTTCCCGAGTTCCTCACAAATTCTCCCGAGTTTTCCCCTCGATTTAAACTTGGGGAATGTCCGTAGTAGTCCGTAGATATATCGTAGCGGCTCGTAATGCCAGCGGCAGGTACGCGGGGCGTCGGGTAAGTTGGGGCGTTTTTGCAGCACGTTGAAAATCGGCCACGAGTAAAATAATAATAATAGTCCCGAATACCCACGGCTGCCATCTCCGTCGTTGAAACTCGGGAAAATTTGTGAGTAACTCGGGAAAGTGGGACAGGGGCTTTATGGATTAGTTTACATCCAAATGAAACTGGTTCTCATTATACTAGAACAGGTATTATTATTAAGATGACAATTATATGAAGGAATACAACTCAAACATAGTTGTGTAAACATTTGGTTCTTTATTTATGTCAAATAGTTTCAGCTCTTACATGCTAACATATTTTAAATGCCTGAACATCTTCTGCAATAGCAAGCTTTAACATCACTTGGAAGAAATCAATCATGGTTCAAATAATTTGCAATACAATTAAAAGTGGTAGTAAAAAATAAAAGCTACATTTTATATATTTTATGGTTAATAAGTAATATGAATGCATCCGTATAAAATAGCTTCTGCAAAAATCTAAAAATCTGTTTCATATCTGTTTATTTTGTAGGTGACGAATCTATATTTGAACTATATACACAACCCTCAAAAATAATATTCCATCAGAGATTCTTTAAAAACAGCAGTAATCGCAACTCCTTTAACCTTCTGTTACACATGTTTAAAGTGGCAATAGAACTTGCGGGAAAGAAGTTTTGAGGCTTGAAGATGATGGAGGATGGAGTGCAAGACCAACTGCCCACGGTTGCCTCTGGCCATCAGTGTGCTTCAGCGTTGCGGTCTGGCGCTCAACTTCTGCTGCAATTGGCTAAGCAGGAAAATCCCGGAGATTAACTGCATTTGGGTTGCATACTTCAATAAAGCTCGTTGATACGTTGCAATTTTAAATGTGGAAAATCTGAGTTACATTCAGCAATTTAACATGGTTATCTTACAGTGCAGTAAGTACTTTCATTTCACACCGTTTCTCAAAGTTGCAAGCATTAAGAACATTGTTTGTCCCCCTGATGGTGCACGTTAGAGTTTAATATCAGGCATGCACAAGGTTAAGAAAAAGTTAGAATGATTACCAAAGAAGTAAAGTCATAGAGAACATTGCATATTTCAGAGAGTGGTCGAGGCAAGGAGTCGACCCTCTTGGCATCAAGGCACAATATAACACACACACAGTTATTTAGTTTCCCATGATGATGAACCATGTAACGAGAATCTGGGTGGTGTCAGTCACGGCTCTAACAGGCTGACATTCCAGATGTATAAATTCTATTTAACATTTTCAAATATCCTGATAATCTCAAGTGAGGTTAAACAAAGAAATATATTTTTGCATAGTGTTTTCAGAAATGGCATCATTATAACTTGACTGCAAAACCAATCCACATTTTGCAGCAAATCTCAACTTTTTAAATAGTATTACGATCCTATGCTCGGAGTTGAATCCTTTCTCTTTTCCATTCTGGTTCAGTACAGTACTGTGAATCGGCCTCTGGCTTGGGGAACAATTGAATCAAGTAGCGGGCAGCCTCAATTGCTAAACAAAGGCTATGACTCATTTTGTTTACAAAATTTGGCATATGGTGTATAACAGTAAAGGAATGTAGCTGTTAAAAGCGAAGATCAGTGTTGAAATGCAGAGTACCATAGAAGGAGAACAGAACATGCCAGGGAGAAGTAATGAAAGAGCATGCAACCATTTTGTTCCGATATCAGTGCTATTAGAAAAGGCACCAACATGTTTCTGTGATGAAGAAACTGAGCTTCCATTTGGTAGGAAGCAACGTGACAAACTAATCAAAAACTTTCAACATGTTTCTGTTTACACTTCTTTCTGCAGTGACACTCGAATGCCGCTGAACATTTTACCCAAGGCTTCATAGAAAGGGTCACAGAAGGTGTGAATGCAGATGGAATATACTCTGCTGACACACTGGATCTCGATCATATAGCTCTTAATGCACGGCATCACTGCCCAGATGTGGATGAATGATAAGATGGCAAAGTAAATTCCCCAAATAATTGCTAAAGGTATCCCGAAGAGCCCGGAGAGCAGGCGGTAGCACCAGTATTTGGTCACTGTGAAGACAGTGAAGCTGCCCTTCCAGATGCCATCGAAGCTGTGAGTTCCCTCGGGTTCAGCGATCACATCTTCAAAATCCATCTGTGGCAGGAGAAATACACAAGCAGTCTCATTACTTCCGCAATCAATTCTAATAATTCATTTTACACAACTTAAAACTCTAAATGCTTCGGGCAGACACGAGACTGCGCTATTTAATCTGCCAAAAGCATCGGCTGGATGAATCACCACTGCTGACGGTCAGCGGGATCGGGAACCCGCTCGGAGGCTCGTCAGTTGGCGGGGCTGGTAACCCGCTCGGAGGCTCGTCGGACGGGGGAACCGGGAGGCCGCTGGAGACATCGGACACGAGGAGCAAGGGCCGGGAGGAGGGTGAACGGGGTGATGCCTCCAGCGCCTTAAAGGTTGGCTGCAGGAGGCGCCTCCGGGGCACAAGGATGGCCGGGAGAGGAGAGGAGAGGGACGTTGGTTCGCAGGAACCGCTCCAGCACATCGAGAGTGCGGGCCGACCGGACTTTGGACGTTGAATATTGGCGCCAATAATGGCAGCGCGCGCTTGTGTAATTTATGCTAAAAATAATTTCACTGCGCAGGCTGCATCCGTGACTATTGACCCAATATTCAATATGTTGCATTCACTAACTTCGCAGATCTGATTTGCAGGTGGAATACGGCACCAATGTTTCACCTCTTCACTCAGCAACAATAACCACACTCTCCACCCCCGTCATCTCCCCTGCTGTCTTGTATTCTGGCTTCCTCTATTGATCAGCCGTTTAGTGGACATTTTTAAGTTTCTTTAAGTTTTAATATCCAAATTTCCGTTCTGCCATTTCAAACTGCTGTATCTATGTTCCCATGGTATATGTCTATATATTTCCTTTGGTTACAGTTTTAACCCTGGTTTACACTATCAAAAACCGGGTGAGTGCTCATTGTATGTACTAAGCATCGTTGTGGTAGTAAAGACAAAAATCTTTCATCTTTTCCTCAAGATACCCTCCTCCAGCTTCCTAGCCAAAACAGGGCAGAGTCACTGGTTGAGATTTTGTGATGCATCTTAAAATATGGAAGCCATGGAAGTGTTTATCCATGTTACAAATAAAATAATCCTCTTATCTGAGGTGCAGTGTCAGTTCTGTGGTCAAATCCAGCAGATACATTTCACAAGTTGAGGACATGGACAAATGTGTTTTGGGATCCTGTAGTTAATTAATTTTGCACATGGGTGGCAGAAACATTCAGATGTTTTCATAATAATGCTCAAGCCCTTGATCGAGGGCTAATAGCACTGGTATGTAGTATTATTACAGTATGTGATCAACTGACACGCTTACAAACTGACACAAAACAGCAACTCGCAACCCCAGCTTGAGGTACAAAGATTTATGTATCTTCATATTCATTAATCTAACTAATATTCAGAATAAATGTGCATGTCAGAGTTATACTGCAGATAAAAAGGCCCCTGGGCCCATTATGCACCACGCTGACCTTTTTGCCCATGCAACTAAACCTATTTTCCCACAGTTGGCCATCTGTTTCTCTGCCTTGTCTATTTAAGTGTCTGCCTACATGTCTCGTAATGAAGTAATGGTATTTACTTATCCTTGGACAGTGGCTTCCAAATAACAATCACTGTGTAAAAATATCCCTTCAAATCCCTTATCAAGCTCCCTACTTTCATCTCAAACTTATGCTCTCCGGCTTTTGATACCCCGACATGGATCAAGATTGACTATCTACCTTATCTATGCCTCTGATAGTTAGTTGCATGTACCTCTAAAGGGCCTGTCCCACTTGGCGATTTCGCCGGCTTCATATCAGTGTTGCCAAAAGATTTTGAACATTTAAAAATCCAGCAGAGACAAAAAAGTGGTTGTGACACTCGAAAAAGCACCGCGCGTCATACGTCATCACGCCGTGTCATACGTCATCACGCCGTGTCATACGTCATCACGCCGTGTCATACGTCATCACGCCGCATCAAATGTCGTCACACCGCCTATTTTTTGGTGACACGATACGTCAGTTAATGATGCCGGCAGTCACCGAAAAAATCGCCAAGTGTGACGGGCCCTTAAACCTCTTTCACTCCAGAGAAAACAAACTTAGCCTCTCCGATCTCTCCCCATAACTAAAATTCTTTAACACGGGAAATATAATGGCGAATCCCCTCTGCACTCTCTCCAGCCCAGCTACATCCTTCATATAATGTGATGACTGGAGTTGCATACATTACTAAATATGTGACTCCATATACTACTCCATATCTGAGGAAGGATGTGCTGGCTCTGGAGAGGGTCCAGAGGAAGTTTACAAGAATGATCCCACAAATGAGTGGGTTAACATATGATGAGCGTTCGACGGCACTGGGCCTGTACTCGCTGGAGTTTAGAAGGATGAGGGGGACCTCATTGAAACTTACCAAATGGTGAAAGACTTGGATAGAGTTGATGTGGAGAGGATGTTTCCACTAGTTGGAGAGTCTAGGACTAGAGGTCATAGCCTCCGAATTAAAGGACGATCCTTTAGGAACGAGATGAGGGGGAATTTCTTTAGTCAGAGGATGGTGAATCTGTGGAACTCTTTGCCCCACGAAAGGCTGTGGAGGCTCAGTCAATGGATATCTTTACGGTGGGGATAGATTCTTGATTAGTACGGGTGTCAGGGGTTACGGGGAGAAGGCAGAAGAATGGGGTTAGGAGGGAAAGATAGATCAGCCATGATTGAATGGCAGAGTAGACTTGATGGGTCGAATGGCCTAATTCTGCTCCTATCACTTATGACCTTATGACAAGTGCAGTCTAACCCGTGTTTTGTAAAGTTGCCACATGACATCCCAACATTTGTATTCTCTGCCCCGACATATGAAGGCAAGCGTGTGCTTTCTTCACCACCTTACCTATCTGTGTTGCCACTTGAAGAAACCATAACATTCCCTCTGTTCATCAACATTTCTTAGGTCTCTATCTGCATGTGGCCTCTTCCTGTTTGACTTCCTAAAATATATCACCTCGCACTTGTCGGTATCAAGGTCCATCTGACAAGGCTCTGCCCATCCTTCCAGCCAATCTATATCTTGGCTATCCACATCACCACCAATGTTAGTGTCTTTCACCAACTAATTAATTATGCTTCCCACATTCACAACCTAGTTGTTCATAGCTCTCAAACATCAAGGTTGCCATCATCTATACCTGCTGTACACCACTGGTCATGGACTTTCAATGGAAAGTGCATCTTTCCTACCACTGCCTCTGCCTCCCACCACCAAACCAAATTAGCCAGCTCTAAACCAGACCCATGTAAGACCTTTCCAATGCCAAATGCAAAAATACAGTTGACAAACGGAAGACTAACTTGAAAGGTTTTTACCCATTACTGTGGTCAGTCAGATGCCTATGTAACATCTGTGTGCCTTATATGTCACAATTGGATATGCACTGCTTTTCTGTATTTTACTTCGGAGTCACGTGAGTGACTTCGTGAAGACCCCCGCCAGCACGCTTGCGCAGCATATCGTCGCGCGCATTTGCAGCGGCAGCTGGGGGGGGGGAGTGCGCTCTCCCCACCGGCCTCCTTCACAAGACCGGCAGGTAAGTATTACCTTCCTTTACAGCATGGACAAGGGCCGCAGGACGACGCTGTCGGGGAGCTGAGTTGTGCTGCGGCCAGCCGACGGCCCTGTCCCCGGAGCTGCACGGAACGCCGGCAGCTTCAGGAATGCGGAAGTCGGGCGCGGAGCTGAGCTGTGGCCAGCCGACGGCCCTTGTCCCCGGAGCTGCACGGAACGCCGGCAGCTTCAACACATGTGGAAGTCGGGGAGCGGAGCTGAGCTGCGGCCAGCCGACGGCCCTTGTCCCCGGAGCTGCACGGAACGCCGGCAGCTTCAACGCAACGGTGGGGGCAGGAATGCAGAGTCGGACGCGGAGCTGAGCTGCGGCCAGCCGACGGCCCTTGTCCCCGGAGCTGCACGGAACGCCGGCAGCTTTTATCGCAACGGTGGGGGCTGGAATGCAGAGTCGGGCGCTCCCGCTGATACAGGGGCCGACTCACCCGAATGGGTTACCACTATGGAGCTGCAAGCAACAGGTCCAGACTCCGAGCCCCCGTCCCCCAAGAGAATAAGGGGGGATACAGGTACGTGGCAAGGGGTCTTGTTTTTCCTTTTACAGGCAACCTCTCCCCGAGCTCCAGTAGACCCGAGGGGGCTCGGCTGGGGGACAGCCGCACGACAGGGGAGCCCTGCAAAGTGCATTGCGTACCGCAGCCAGGGATATCTGCCATCGTGCAGCCCGGGCATAACACTGCTGCGTCGTGTAGGCCTGCTGGAGCAGATACCGCCGACAACACACCCCGTCAGGCTGCGGTCAAGGGCGGAGGTGGCAGCAGGAAGCGGTCGGTCAGCTCAGCGCTGCGAGCGGCCCGACCATGCGCCTCCACGCCAAGTAATGGTGTAAGTGTGGAGGTAAGCCTGCACGGACTACGGGGAGCCAGGTTCCGGGGGCCGGCGCCGAGTCAACTCACCTGCCTTCTTATCTGCCAGGTGGGGCCGCCACAGTCTGGGAGAAGACAGACTAGCGGAGAGTCCGTGCGGGAGTCGTATGACCCTACTTGGGCTGTAGGTCACGACGACCTGCCATTGGACCATAGACCCTAAGGGGGTGAGGTCCGATGGTGGAAGCCCCAGTGAATTCGCAGGGCCTGGGGAAGTCGGCTTGTCCGCTGCATATAGCAGGGACGGTCGCATTGAGCGGTTGGAGCTCTTAAATGGTCCAACATCTCCATCGGGACCAAGAACGAGAAGAACGGCATCCACTAGCCGTGCAAGGACTCCGCTCAGCTCCTCATCGTCTCCAGCCAGAAGCATTAATGATTGCCCAGCTGCTGAGTTTGACGACGACCAGGGACAGCCAGTGACCGCTGAACCAGAGCATGAGGAGGATGCTGGATGTGGTGAGTGAAGTTTGCCGTTTCTACCCAGACAGGTGAACCCTGCACCACGAATTGGCGGGCACCATTGATTGCCTACGTATGCACCAACTCTGGAGTCAGATTCTCAATAATACCTTGGAGAAAGGTTCTCCACGGGCATAACGGCGTTCTGGAAAACCCTGATCGGGGATAATGTGTCCAGTAAATAGCATGATGCGCTAGCACTCCTACGCAACGCCCAGTATGAGATATATTGCCTGCGTAAGAGCTCCATATAGCCCACACTAAACCCCAAATTCGCGGGGTTGTGCCGACCATTACCGCTCCACCGCCGCATCAGTTGCTTGGAGACCTGTACAAACAGGTGAAGGGACTGGACAAAGGAGGCCAAAACAGTGGGCCTCATGAAACTCCATCGGTCAGAGTTCACCCATATCACCGGCAACAGCCTAATACAACCAGTGAACCAAGGCTGCCGGATAGGGCACAAAGATTCTACCGACCTCCATAACGTCCACCCGAAGCACCGTATGTATGGAACCGCCGTTCACTATGGAGGTAAGGGGGTCTGGCTCCTCTCACGCCGTAGTATCCCTCCTGTACGAATAGGTGGGCGATTGCGGGCGGCCTTGGACATATGGGGAAAACTGTAACCACAGATGAGTTTATTTTACAAAGTGTTCAAGGGTATGTAATTCGTGGGAGGTATAGATTCCCATACCCAGCATTCGCCTCGTAGGAATTTACTCTATCCCGAAAAAGAGGTGGAGGCAGGGCATGCTGAAATTATATGGCGAGCAGGGAAAAGTGGTAATTGGCATAACCAAGCATGGACATATTGAGTTATAATCGATTTAGCTGAGTTGAACACTTTTGTACAATATACCCATGTCAAAATGGATGCTTTTGGAACAGCTAGGTGGATGCTTTACTCAGGGTACTTTATGGCATGTATCAGTTTGAAAGAAGCATGCTATACGGTGCCCATCGCTGAGGCTCACAGGGAATTCTGAAGTTGTCTGGAAGGGTGCATTGCCTAATGGAACCATCACAGCTTAGGCTGTTTACCAAGTTGGTATTTACCTGTATTGGCTCTTCTCCGACAACAGGATTATAGTGATGGCATGTTGGATGAAATCCTTATAATGGGGCAGACCCTCCAATTGGCAATTCAAGGAGTGGCTGCAACCAAGGCTCTGCTTGAGAAACTGGGATTGTAATCCATCCAGACAAATCAAAAACTGCACCCGCTACGGGTTATGGATTTGGTGTTCACCTTTAGACACTAATTTAATGAAGTTTATCATCCCCACTAATAAAGCTACTGCTATATCAGAAGAGTGCCACAATCTTGCTTGCGCCAGGGTATCGACCATGTGGCAAACAGCGAAAGTTATTGGTATTGGTAACTCTAAATTGGTAACTACATTCCCAGCTGCACGATTCGGACCGCTACACTACCGAAATTCACAAAGGTCACAAATCACAGCATTTAAAAAACAAATGCTGGCTGCTTTGATTGGCCACTTTGGTTACCACCGGAAGCTAGAAACAAGCTATAATGGTGGGTAGATAATATTAAAGAATGTCATTGACCTATTATATGGAGCAACCCTGATGTTGTGCTACTAACTGACGCAAGTGCACCAGGCTGGGGAGCAACTGGTACGATGTCCAGTTGTGGTGGCAGATGGAACTCTCATGAGTCTACATTCCTGGAGTCACATGGGATAAACTATATAGAAATGCTGGGGGTATTTCATGGACTGCGGGCTTCTGTACTAATTCATGGGATTACATGTCCGCTTTCGAATAGATAATGCTACAATAATGGTTTACATCAATCATATGGGTAGTATCAGGTCGCTAGTTTGCAATGAATTTGGCTAATACAATTTGGCACTGGTGCATTGAAAGAAATATTTGGATTACTGCGACCTATTTGCCTGGGAAGCTTAATTCAGTGGCGGACACCAGGTCACGTGTCTTCAATGACAACATTGAGTGGATGTTGAACCCCCAGATTTGGAGATATTATAGCTCAAATTGGGGACACCAGATATTGACCTATTTGCGTCCAGGCTGAACCATCGAATACCAACGTATGTGTTGTGGGAACCAGACCCTGGGGTAATAGCATTGGATGCATTTTTATCCATTGGGGGAAATGGGTTGCTACGCGTTTTCCCCATGCTGCCTCACCAGTCGGGTATTGCAGAAAATTAAACTAGACTCTGCAACTGACATATTGATCATTCCCTACTGGCCTACACAACCATGGTACCCGATGGTTGTAGAAATGTACAACAACCATGGAAGGCGATTGGGAAACATCCCAAATTGATTACTCACTCCATTACAGGGGGGTCAGTCATCCTTGCCATGGTCATTAAACTTGTTGGCTTGCAGGTTCTGAAAAGACCGCTCAACCGGGCAGGCATCTCGTCAAGAGCCATGAACCTTATTGCAGCATCGTATCGGGAATCCACCCGCAAACAATATCTCACTCAAATCAGAAAGTGGGAGGTTTCTGTGCCCGGAACAACAAGTCCTCCAACTCGGCAACAATACTGGATGTGTTGGAGTTTCTAGCAGGCCTCCATTTTGATGCAGGCCTCAGCTACAGTGCCATCAACAGCGACAGGAGTACGCTGTATTCATACCTGGATATAAGTATCAGCTCCCACCACCTGGTGTCTAAACTAATGAGGGGAGTATTCAATACCAATCCCTCCACGACCCAGATATACAGTAACGTGGGATGTGGGGATCATGCTGACCCTACTGAGGAGCTGGGCTCCAATAGATGAGCTACCATTTGAAACAGCTCACCCTTAAGGTGGTGATGCTCATGGCACTGGCGACAGCCCAACGAGCCCAGATGTTACAAAAACTGCGACTGGACACCATGGTGGCCAACCCTGGTCAAATAAAATTCTTTGGTAAAGAGTTATTAAAACAGGAGTTGCTACTAACGTTTTTAAGTCTTATTCCACCAGGGCTGCAGCGAGAGCCATGAAGGTGCCCATGGACCACATTTTCGCCACTGCGGGCTGGGCCAGTGGGGGAAAAACCTTTCAACGGTTCTATAACAAGTCTTTGGCCGTTCCTGCGACATTCGCAGAAGCTATCCTGGGTACCGCTCAGTAAATGTCTGGCCCCGAATTAGGGGTTGTTGTTTAGTTGATTAATAAATTGTGTTGATTTTTCAGCCGCTGTCAACTGAACTCCATTAAACAGTCTTACTCCATCAGAATGGCGGCAGTGTGATAAGCATGGACGTTGTTCAGGGCGTGAAATCACAGAGCTTTGAAATCTTCACGAAGTCACTCACGTGACTCCGAAGTAAAATAGTAAGATTAAACGAGAACTTACCAAGTTTGAAGTTTGATCTGTATTTTACGAGGAGTCGCGGTGAGGGATTTCGTGCCCACCGCTCCCACCCTCTATCATCAGGTCAAACAGGTAGTTCTACGGTTTTCATCTTACTATTTTCAGTCATGGTTGGTTCTGTGATTTCCACACCGCTGCTTTGAAGGATGCTGCGCAAGCGTGCTGGCGGGGTCTTCACGAAATCCCTCACCGCGACTCCTCGTAAAATACAGATCAAACTTCAAACTTGGTAAGTTCTCGTTTAATCTTACTATTTTATCTCCAAATACATCCAGCATTATATGATGAGAAGCGAAAACATCAGTTTCATTTAAACATCAGTTTCTATCAGTTCTAACCACTGACGACATCTCTCTGTGCATTTAATTACCAACACAGAGTTCTCAGAACTATTTGGACAAATTATCCCAGAATAGTTTGTGTGCTATGACACATACAGCTAGTTATCTTGCTACTTAGATAATCTTTTCACTCAAATCTTGTGACATCCCTGTACTTGAAATATTAAAGTTCAATATGAAAAATTAACCTACCAGTATTAAATCGCCAGATTTAAGCAGTTCAGACTCTGAGCAGAAATTGTTGTGTTAGCGTTATTAGTCGTTGCTGTTTTCACTTTTCCATTTTGTGGTGAATGATCTCGTGCAATGCTAGGCTGAGACCAAGATGTGGTGATAGTGTTAGTGAAGTGCTAATTCAGAGGCATGGGAGAGATGTTATGTTTTACACAGGGCATTCACGTATCTCCCTGAAATGTCCTAACAATGCTACACATAAATGCTCATGGTATCGGAGGTCAAATGCCACAGATACATCCCAGAGAATGTGAATGCACTGGACAAATGAAATTATTATTTTTTCCTTAAAAAGCAACACTCTGCATTAAGATCTGTATTATTTGCAAATTCTATCAAAGACATAAATCTCTATATATCTCTCTACATCATTCCTTCTCTCCAGAGATGCTGCCTGTCTTGCTGAGTTCCTGCAGCATTTTGTGCCTACCTTCCTCTATATCACCGTCTATATCTCTTGTTTCCCTTTTCCCTGACTCAGTCTGAAGAAGGGACTCGACCCAAAACTTCCCTTTCTCCAGAGATGCTGTCTAACCCGCTGCATTACTCTAAACTGTAGTGCCTATGGAGTCATAGAGTGATACAGTGTGGAAACTTGCCCACACCGGCCAACATCTGGATGATGGGGTGGAAAATTGGATAAGTAAGTATGCAGATGATACTAAGATAGGTGGTGTTGTGGATAATGAAGTAGATTTTCAAAGTCTACAGAGAGATTTGGGCCATTTGGAAAAGTGGGCTGAAAGATGGCAGATGGAGTTTAATGCTGTTAAGTGTGAAGTGCTACATCTTGGCAGGACAAATCAAAATAGGACGTACATGGTAAATGGTAGGGAATTGAGAAATGCTGTGGAACAGAGGGATCTTGGAATAACTGTGCATAGTTCCCTGAAGGTGGAATCGCATGTAGATAGGGTGGTAAAGAAAGCCTTTGGTGTGCTGGCCTTTATAAATCAGAGCATTGAATATAGGAGTAGGGAAGTAATGTTTAAAATTGTACAAGGCATTGGTAAGACCAATTCTGGAGTATGGTGTACAATTTTGGTCGCCTAATTATAGGAAGGATGTCAACAAATAGAGAGAGTACAGAGGAGATTTACTAGAATGTTGCCAGGGTTCCAGCAACTATGTTACAGAGAAAGGTTGAACAAGTTAGGTCTTTATTCTTTGGAGCGCAGAAGGTTAAAGGGGGACTTTATTGAGGTCTTTAAAATGATGAAAGGGATAGACAGAATTGACGTGGATACGTTTTTCCCATTGAGGGTAGGGAAGATTCAAACAAGAGGGCATGACATGAAAATTAAGGGACAGAAGTTTAGGGGTAACGTGAGGGGGAACTTCTTTACTCAGAGAGTGGTGGCTGTGTGGAATGAGCTTCCAGCAGAAGTGGTGGGGGCAGGATCGATTTTAACATTTAAAAGTAAAGTGGATAGGTATATGGACGTGAAGGGAATGGAGGGGTATGGTCTGAGTGCAGGTAGATGGGACTAGGGGAAAACAAATGGTCGGCACGGACTGGAAGGGCCGAGAGGGCCTGTTTCCGTGCTGTAATTGTTATATGGTTATATGGTTAACATGTCCCAGCTATACTAGTCCCACCTGCCTGCGCTTGGCCCATATCCCTCCAAATCTGTAAATGTCCAACTGTTTCTTAAATGATAGGATAGTCCCTGCCTCAACTACCTCCTCTGCCAGCTTGGTCCATACACCCACCACAGTTTGTGTGAAAAAAAGTTATTAAATCTTTTCCTCTTCACCTTGAACCTGTGTCCTCTGGTCCTCGATTCCCCTACTCTGAGCAAGAGACTCTGTGCATCTACCTGATCTATTCCTCTTATGATTTTGCACACCTCGATAAGATCACCCCTCATCCTCCTGCGCTCCAAGGAATAGAGACCCAGCCTACTCAACCTCTCTGGTTGAAACCAGCATCTGCAGTTCCTTCTTACATATACACTGTCTGCTATTTTCCAGTAAATAGTCAATAGGGACATTATTCTACATATGGTAGCTTCCAAAAGGTTTACACATATTCTCCATGGGTTACTAATATAAACAGTGAAACTCTATGAAATGTAGAATATATAAAAATGGAAACAGGAGTTGGCCATTTGCCTCTTCAATCCTTCCCCACCATTGAAAATGCTCATTGTTGATTAACAACATCCTATATTTGTTCTCTCGCTAAAACCACACAATGTTTTTTAGAAATCTATCTTTTTCTTAAATATGTTCAGTAATTTTGCCTAATTTTGCAGGTCATTTTATCTGTGGTGGAGAATTCCACAAATTCACCAGCTTCGGAGTGAAGACATTTTTCCTCACCTCTGCCCAAATATCGGTTTAAGCCAACATCTGCAGTTCCTTCCTACACCAAATATCTTTATGTTTATCCTGAGAATGTCACCCTTGGTTCTGGGTGTTCTTTAGTCAGGGGAAACACCCTCCCCACACCCAGCCTGTTGAATCATAGAAAATAGGCTCAGGAGTAGACCATTTAGCCCTTCGAGCCAGCACTGTCATTCAATCTGCTAATGGTTGATCATCTAAAATCTGTACCCCATTCTTGCTTTTCCCCCATATTCCTTGATTGCTTTAGCCTTAATCTAACTCTCTCTTGAAAACATCCAATGAATTGGCCTCCACTGCCTTTTGTGGCAGAGAATGCCACAGATTCACAACTCTCTGGCTGAAAACATTCGGAATCCTGTCAGACTTTGTACATTTCTATGGGTTTACGTCTCGTTCTTCTAAACTCCAGTGAATACAGGCTCAGTCATCCAAACATTAATATAATGTGGGAACTCAAGACAGATTTCAGTTTGTTAATGATATTCCAGACGCCACTGAAGTAGAATCATAAAAGAAAAAAACACTACCCTGACTTTCAGTCTGAAGAAGGGTCTTGACCCAAAACGTCACCCATTCCTTCTCGCCAGAGGTACTACCTGACCCGCTGAGTTACTCCAGTTTTTTGTGTCTATCTTTGGTTTAAACCAGCGTTTTCTACACAAACTCTATGGCACATCTATTTTTGACCAGGACATGAGAGTTGACATTTGAATTCCACTTACATTGATGCAAAACTGTGCTGGCTCCCACTTTGGTGAGGATATGCAATTGTAAGTTGCTAAGGTACAGCCATTTCATGCTGACCGACATCAGCTTTGCCGGCTAGTTGACATGACGATCGTCAAATGGTTGTGTTGCCGCCTCTAACATTTTTCACTGAACAACTTAGCAACTTACAGCGGGAGAAACGGCCACCACAACATTCAAAGGAAATATCAACTACAGCCAGAGTAGCTTCTAATTTGGTTTTTAATTGACTGTTTAGTAACCTTGACTATTTACTCCATTCTCGAGTTCTCTAAAGTCATTAATGTCTTCAGGATGCCAGGAGATAAAATAACTCTGATTTGACTTTAGAGACACGAGAAACTACAGATACGGGAAAGGTGAGCAGAAACAAAGTGCTGGGGAAATAGAAATGTGTAGGAAGGAACTACAGATGCTGGTTTACACCGAAGACAAACACAAAATGCTGGATTAACTCAGCGGGGCAGGCAGCATCTGTGCAGGGAAGGAATGGGTGACGCTTCGGGTCGAGACCCTTCGTCAGACCTGACATAAGAGATCTGAAGAAGGGTCTCGACCCGAAACATCACACATTCCTTCTCTCCAGAGATGCTGCCTGTCCCGCTGAGTTACACCAGCTTTTTATATTTATCTTAGCTGGAGTAATTCAGCGGGTCTGGCAGCATCTGAGGAGGGAAAGGACGAACGACATTTCAGGTCGTGACCCTCCTTCTGATGGAGTGTCGGGGGGTTGGAAGAATGGGGGGAGGGGGGTGGGGGAGAGGGGTGGGGGAGAGAGGTGTGGGTGGAGCAAGGCCTTACAACCAGGAGCTCCAGCTGGCTTGGGCAGACAGAACATCAGCAGCACTGAATGCGTGAATCGAGGTTGGAATTGTACGTGAACCCCCGACTCACCTGGAAGGTCCTTCAAACTCCTCTCAGGGGTCCCTGCAGTACCTCCAAGTGAGAGAGGGGTTCACGTGCACCTCCCTCAACCTCATCAATTGCATGCAGGGTTCCTGATGTGGCCTCCTTTACATTGGCGAGGCCAGGAATAGACTAGGCAACTGTTTCATTGAACACTTGCGATGGAAGACACTGGAGGTCAGATGCAAATGGATCTGACCTTGTTCCATCCCTACCTGACGTTCACTATGTACCTGGCCCTTCACCTTTACACCTTGGACATGAGATTTCATTCATTCTTGGCACAGTGTAGCACATTTAACCTTTGGTGCTTGGCTTGTACCGTTTCTGATGATGTATTTATTTGTGAGCTTTATGCAATATTTCTGGATGAGGAGTGAATAGGGCGGTCAATTTTCCTGAGGGTGCAAGGTGGGAAAGTGGGCACCTGAGCAGTGGAATTAAAAAAAAGACACAAAGGGCTGGAGTAACTCAGCGGGTCAAGCAGCACCTCTAGGGAACATGGATAGATGATGTTCTGGGTTGGGACCCCTTTTCAGAAACTCTTCAAAGTTGGCATACCTTGAAGAGATTTCACAATAGGCAGAAAAATGTAGAAATAAGAAACTGCAGATGTTGGATTACAGAAAAAGACAACAAGTGCTGGAGTAACTTAGTGGATCAGGCAGTGACTCTAGGACATGGATAGATGACATTTTGCTGAGTTACTCCAGCACACTGTGTCTTTTTTCTGTAAACCAGCATCTGCAGTTTTTTATTTCCAAATGACAGGTGAGCATCCATGTGTGGCACAGAAGAGGGAACGGGTAAAAGTGAGCGGGTGTTTATGGTTAGTTACACAAACTGGAAAATACAATGTTCAATCAGTTATGCTTTTTCCCCTCTATTGAAATGCTGCACTATTGGATGCAGAGCCTGGTTTCCAACTGGCTTGGATTTATTTTTATTGGATCAAGGCCTCATGGTAACATGCCTACAGTTGGGAAATCTGTGTTTCACCAACGCATTCTAGAGACATTCTCATCCCTTGCTTCAATGTTTTTAATGATGGTCTCAAGTTCACACAATGCAGGGAACATAAACTCTCAAGTTATCTTAATGCAGCTCACCTATAATCAATGTTTAGAGTATTTAGACATACATAGAACATAGAACATAGAAATTAGGTGCAGGAGCAGGCCATTCGGCCCTTCGAGCCTGCACCGCCATTCAATATGATCATGGCTGATCATCCAACTCAGTATCCTGTACCTGCCTTCTCTCCATACCCCCTGATCCCTTCAGCCACAAGGGCCACATCCAACTCCCTCTTAAATATGGCCAACGAACTGGCCTCAACTACCTTCTGTGGCAGAGAATTCCACAGATTCACCACTCTCTTGCCTTATGATAATATCTGTGGCCAGTAAGCAGTTTCTATGGAAAAACGCTAGATCCAAATGCAGTTTCAAAGATAGCGGTGCTTTGAATTCTCAGCACTGATAGTAAATTGAAATTACTGAAATTGGGATTGAATTCAGAATCATTAGAATTAAGCCAATTGTACAAGCAAATTGAACAGTCATTACTTAGCCAATACAGAAAAACAGGCAATTTTTATCATTTTGCTAACAATTGTATCCTGGGGTTAGAGAACGGGTTAGGCTTCAAATGCCTGATAACTTTGACAAATAATCAAGGACTGAATAATAATCAGTAATAGTGTCGGAAGGAACTGCAGATGCTGGTTTACACCGAAGATAAGACACAAAATGCTGGAGTAACTTAGCGGGACAGGCAGCATCTCTGGAGAGAAGGAATGGGTGGCATTTTGCGTCGAGACCTTTCTTCAGACTTCTTCAGAATAATCAGTAATACATTAGTTATATTTGGAAACTGAATTAGCAATAAATGGTGATGACTAACCTCTTGGACACCAATGTTTAAAACAGTAAACCGTCCATCTGGCTGTTCAATTGGAACCAGTTGCACTTTGTTACATTAATTATTTATTACATTGCAATACTGTTTGTGGGAAAATGTATCTTTGCTCTATTTATTAAATACACTTCCAAAGTAATTCATTGTAACTGAGCAAAAAACAAAGTACTGGAGTGACTCAGTGGGACAGGCAGCATCTGTGGGGAAATGGAGAGGCAATATTTTGAGTTGGGACACTTCTTCAGACTCACAAAGGGTCTTAACCCAAAATGGAGGCTTTCCATCCCCTCCATAATGCTGGCTGACCTGGTGAGTTACTCCAGTACTTTGCGATTTGCTCAAGATTCCATCATCTGCAATTCCAAATGTACTTATTGTAACTGAATGTTTTAGAAATTCTAAAGATGTCAAATGCAGATGATCACTTATATTTGGTTTATTTATGAAGCATAGCATGTGATTTTGGTTCTCATCTTCATTTAACCTATATTAATCCCACTGATGCCTCTAAAATACATTTCCCTTCACTGATTTCATGACATCTGCCTGCTGGTTGCTTAACCTACTTCCATTCTCCTGATATTGTACAAGGCCTTTGTAAACCAGAGTTTGTAGATTTATTCAAAGTAACAATCCTTTTCATTTTCTATTACTGTGCTTTTGGTTATATGACTGTACAACTCCCCCCCCCCCCCCGCCCCCTGTGGGGTAGACTGAGACTGAGACTCTTCCCCCCACCCTCCCCAATCTTTGCACAACCCCAATCCTTTCCACTCCTCATTTTAATTTCACGTATTTTGTGTTTTTGTGACTGCTGGCAGACCAATTTCCCTCCTGGGATAAATAAGGTCCTATCGTACTGTATCGTTATCCGACACAATTTTCTTTGAAAGTTACTCATGTTGGTTCTTCGTATTGTGGACGTTCTGTCTTAATGTGTTTGTATCAAGCGCAATCAGGTTACAGACATGGTTTCTCTCCCCCTCCCCGAGCCCACTCACCCTAATGACAGCTATTTGTGCTCATTCAATATGCATCAAAAAGCCAGAAGGGAACCTGTAAAGTGGGGTCCTGACCCAAAACATCGCCATCTCATGTGTAGGAAGGAACTGCAGATGCTGGTTTAAACCAAAGATAGATTAAAAAAGCTGGAGTAACTCAACGGGTTAGGCAGCATCTCTGGAGAAAAGGAATAGGAGACATTTCAGGTCGAGGTCCTTCTTCAGATTGGGGGCGAGACCCTTGTTCAGGTGGTCTAAAGAAGGGTCTTGACCTGAAAAGTCACCAATTCCTTTTCTCCAGAGATGCTGTCCGACCCGCTGATTGTTGTGTCTACCACCTATCCATGTTCTCCAGAGATGCTGCCTGATCCATCGAGTTATTCTAGCACTTGGTGCCTTTAGATGTGAACCAGCATCTGCAGTTCCTTGCTTTGCCGCCATGTTCGTGTTGTAATAAAACACTGCGCTATCTTTTTATATAATGCAGCTCTAGTGTAAATTAGTCGCACGTCTGTAAATCCTAAACATTAATTATATGAGAGTTTAATTAAGAGAACTAGCGAGTGAGTTTGTTTTCTCCTGCGTTGTGTGATTTGTGCCTGGTTTAAGTTGATTATCCCCAGGCAATAAAGCTTCCTGCAAGTTGCCAACAGATTTACCAGCCGCCAAACAGGATCTGGGTAGCAAAAAATAGGCGTTAAATCTGCAGGCACTTAAAGATCAAATCACTTCTCTTCAACATGGTTCCGTGAGGCACAATTCCAGCCATGTGCTCAAATGTCATGTAATTCGCAGGGTGGGGGAGGAAACAAAAGAGCTATTCATTCTCTCGGTTCATCGCTCAGATAGACTTTCTGAGCTCTCTTTTGTGGTGGTTGCTGCCGAGTACTAAACTGTTCAACAATTGGTAGTTCAGTTCAAGTTAAATCCCAAGCCAGTGAGTCGAACAGATCAGGAAAATTGAGAATTTTTATTTTTGGCCACCAGTTGGCAGTATTCTAGCCAGAGAAAATTAAAATCCCAAGATCTCAATTAGTATTAGATTATGAAAAAAACACACTGTTTAATTGTTGTGTTTGGTTTGCAAAAAAAAAAAAAATTTAGGCTCAACTGTTTTTTCTAAAGCATTGCTGTAAACATTATTTAGCTATTAGTTATTTCAGAAAAAAATTACCATTAAGCGTAGATCCAGTGTGGAAGCCCCCACTAATTTATTTCATTCAGTTTAGTTCTGTTTCGTTGAGTTTTACTTCAGGGAACTATTTCACAACATCTACATTTGTCTACAATTTCTAGTTTAGTTTAGAGGTACAGCATGGATACCAGGCCCTTTGGCCCACCCAGTCCATGCCGACCAACCATACTAGTTCTATCCTACGCATGAGGGACAATTTCCAAAAGCCAATTACCCTCGAAACCCACTTGGCTTTGAAAGGTGGGAAGAAACCGGAGCACCGGGAGAAAAACAGGGAGAATGTGCACCTGGAGTCAGAATCAAACCCAGGTCACTGGTGCAGTAAGACTGCAACTCTACTGCTGTGTCACCCTGAAGAATATTAATTTGACCTTCTCCTTAAAACTAAAACTGGCTTGACATTCTCATTAAAAGTAAAACTGGTTTGACAACTTTCAAATTGTGATCTTTGCTGCTTCAATTTCTACAGGCATGATATTTAAGAACAAGGAGATTGATGTTATTCACATTTTCTAACAACTTATTATTGTTTCATTCATATATAAAAAAATAGAAGGTTGTTATCAGTGGACCTATACATGAAAGCTGTACTTTTGACAGAAAAGTAGTGCATATTAAGCATCTGCCCCTTTGAATACCATTGAAACAAAGCAAGAATGTAATTGTCCTATCTGGGACACATGACAATAAACTCTCTTGAATCTCTTGAATCGTGAATCTTGAATTTATTGTGATCTTTAAAAATAAAGTAGTACTTGGCGGTCCTATTAAAATCTTCCTATTTGGCCTTCCAATGCTCCAAGGAATTATTATGCAACATACCGTGCTGTGTTATCAATTTGTATTTTCCTGTGATGGTTAATTTAAAAGATTTGTTCATTACTAATGTCTAATTACTAAATCATTATCCTCGGAACTAAAGAGGCATGTTTTTCCTTTCTTGGGATGGGGTGGGGTGGGAAAAATGTCAGAGTTAAAATGGCAGACAATCTGAACCTGTACTTGTTCCTCTTTCAATAAAATATAATAATGGAAATGGTGTGGCAGTTCTATAATGTTGACTTTGTCTTGCACATGTTCATATATATATTTTTGATTAACACTTTATCAAGATCTCATTATCCTTTTAAGGCATCAATACTAAAATCTATCAAAATGGTAAATGTATTTGTGGGTATGATGGATTGGCAGGGTTATTTTCAAGGCGTGGTATTGGGTGAGTGCCCATGACGGAGGCTGGAAGCATGGGCTTGCGGTTAGTGGATTGTGGATGATTTGGTGGAAAGGGTTGGGTAGAATGGGCTTGATGCTTGTTTGGATAGAGTGAGAGTCTGGGTGTGGTGGAGCCAGGTTTGTTTACCAGTTTAGTGAGGTAAGATCAGAATGGAATGAGCATATGGCAGGTGAAATATTACAGGGTTTGGCTGGGTGGTCCAAACCTGATGTTGAGCAGTGTGGGAAGGAACTGCAGATGCCGGCTTACACCGAAGACAGGCACAAAATGCTGGAGTAACTCAGCAGGACAGGCAGTATCTCTGGAGAAGGGTCTCGACTCAAAACGTCACCCATTCCCTCTCTCCAGAGATGCTGCCTGTCCCGCTGCGTTACTCCAGCATCTTGTGTCTGTCTGACCTTGAGCAGGATGGAGAGGGTGGGGTCTTTTGCTGGATGTGCTCGGGTATTGCATGTGTGCTGGGCTGGTCAGGTGGATTTGGGTGGGGTATTTTGGGCAGGGTGTGCACAATAGGGAAGAGGTGGTACGTTTTGGGTGAACTTGGTTGGGGTGGTGCTGGACCTGGGCAGGTAGGTGCAGTTGGGCGAGAGTTTTGGGGACACATGCTGGGTGGGATTGGCTGCGAGTCAGGTGCAGGAGATTATTTTATTCAGGGCTGGGTGCGCAAGTGGAAGGAGTGTTGGCTCTAGATTGCAAGGGCATTCACAACTCGGGTGCAATTAGGGCGGGGTTTTACGAGTTATTTCGAGGAGATATTTCGTGCAGGGAGGGTTGTGGGGGTGGACAGGATACCAAGTGCATCTTGGCGGGGCTCGTCTGGTGAAGTTGGCGGGTGTGGTGCTGGGAGGAGTGTACAGGGGGAGGGGATTGCCTTGTATTCGGTAAAGTGTGGGGTTAAACTGGGGGGGGGGGGGGTTGAGGTAGGGCGGTGTATTCAGGGGGGGTGGGGTGGACTCGGCTGGTAATCCCCCTTCTATTCACTAAATGCTCATCTCCACGACCCCTTAGGACAGTGCTTGAGTTTTTACACCAACTGCAGCCAAGTGCCAGTTGTTGCCGGCGCTGGGATCGCCGCCTGCCCGGCTTTCACGGATGAGCTGCTACCGCTGCTGAAGGATTTCCATGTTTATTTCCCCCTCAGCGCCCTGTGACAGCTCTGGCAGAGGAGGGGTCGCCGGCGATTGTCACCTTCACTGGGAGACAGAGCAACGGGGAAATTGATGCCAACACACTTGTACACTTGTGCCAATCCACCGCGGGCAGCTGGACTTGCAGTGGAAGTTGCTGCTTGCATTCCGCTCTATTTGTGCACAATCCCCAACTTGTCCCCAACAGTCCCAGCCCGTCCTTACCTTCACCACGTACTCGTTCAGGTGCTTCGGGTCCCTGTTTACCAGGTCGATCTCCTTCGTGTGATAATCCTGCACGAATTCCTCTTTCATCTTCTCATCTTCCATTTTATTTTTGGGTTTGTAAATATTCCCCTGGTCTCGGATGAGCGACGGGTATAAAAGTTCCTGCGGAAGGTGACAGGGATGGCTTTAACTAAGGCGAGCTCCGAGCCGATGCAACGCGCCGAAGGAGAGGTTGTGGACGGCTGAGCGCATTTAAAGGAGACACTGGAAGAGCACGAACCACACCCCGGCGGCGGCGGCGGCGGCAGCGGGCACCAGGGGGCAGCACGGAGCACTCAGCTCCTCCAGCAAGAGCTCCAACATCTGCTGGGGAATGTCCCACCACAGTCCTGGTTGGTCCAGCAACCGCGTGGACACCTGATGGGAGATCCCCCCCACCAGACCCCTTAGTGAATCCACAACACGCCGGCAATCTACTGGGAGGTCTCCAACCAGAGTCCTCGTTGATCCAGCAAACTTTCTAACATCTGCTGGGAACTGTCCCACCAGAGATCTCGTTGAACCAGCAACCGTGTGTACATCTGCTGGGAGATTCCCCACCGGAGACCTCAGTGAATCCAGCAACTCCGTGAACATCTGCTGGGAAATGTCCCACCAGAGTCCTCGTTGAACCAGCAACAGCGTGGACTTCTGCTGGGAGATTCCAGTGGTTCCAGCAAGCTCTCCAACATCTGCTGGGAAATCTCCCACCAGAGTCCTCAACGATAACAACAACCCCATGAACATCTGCTTGTATATCGCGCACCAGAGTCCTTATTGAAACCAGCAACCCCACTCAACATCTGCTGGGAGACCTCCCACCAGGGCCCTCAGTGAATCCAGAAAACGCTGATCGTCTGATGGGAAATCTCCCAGCAGGGTCCTCAGAGATCCAGCAAACACAGGGAAATCTCCCGCCAGAGCCATCGAGCGCTGGGAACTCTCCCAGCAAAGACCAGCTCAGTGCCTCCGACAATCTCTGGGGGAATGTGGAGCCGCGGGATACATTGCGCTGCTCCGGGACACATACTGTGAGACCTCCATTCAGCAGCGCAGTCCCAGCACCACAGTGATGTGATCTACTGGGAGCCTCCAGCAGCCTGGTTGCTCCGTCCAGTACACGCCCAAACAACCCATTGCGGTGAGATCTTCTAGCATCTGCCCCGGCGTCCTCACACACCACATTCCCTTTCTCCCAGTAACTCTAGTTTCGAACAAAATAAATCCGCAGAAAATACTGGATATATAGAAAAATATATGTTTGGGATTCAATCAGTAAAATGAGCCAACATAATTACAAATGTTCACCTATGACACCTTGTGGCTAAGGGGATCAGGGGGTACGGAGAGAAGGCAGGTACGGGATACTGAGTTGGATGATCAGCCATGATCACATTGAATGGCGGTGCTGGCTCGAAGGGCCGAATGGCCTCCTCCTGCACATATTTTCTATGTTTCTATGAACCGCTCGGGAGAATCGTGAATCGCATCTTTGAAGACTTTCAGCCCTGATTGAAGTCTTTCATTGTGTAGGAAGGAACTGCAGATGCTGCTTTACACCGAAGGCAAACACAAAATGCTGGAGTAACTCAGCGGGTCGGGCAGCATCTCTGGAGAGAAGCCTTTCATTTTCAGGCGATAACTTTACCGCACATTCTGTGAATTTAGGGAATGCAATGAAATGGCAACCTTTAGGTAGAGTATTTGGTCTCCGAGTTGGAGTTGGTTGAGTTATTCTGCATTGTGTTCCCGCTATCGCCGGATGAGCGGCTCGCATTGGACCCGCGTTGCCTGCCAAATGCGCACCGTTGCCCAGCCCAGACTGAGCCGTTCCCGCAATCTGACCGCGGCTATCGCTTTAGCAGCGACGCGTTAAACCTGCTAGCGCCGGGCCGGTACCTCTCGCAATGAAGGCGGGTGCACCCTCTCTTACCTCAAAGTCTCCACTCTTCTCACCAGACATAACTTCTCCGAACAGCTGGATATTCCAGAGGCTGGCGGGTTAAAGTGGGAGCCTGAGGGAGGAAGGCGATTCTGAAGGCGATTGTGATCGCCGGGTTTAGTGGAAGGGAGCCAATGACCCTGGGCTGTGTTTGGAGATTTCAGTCTTCATGCAGACGATTTGAAGTTTCCAGTTACGACGGGAAGCGCGCATTCATATCCAATGAATCATTGACGTTTCAGAGCTGCGGGTTCGGCCCAATGGCAGGGTCTGCTGCCAAGGATGTGAGGGGAAGGTATAATCTACGCGAGGCAGTGGGAGCGACCCATGGCAAAAGCGAGAGACACCGGAGAGAATCTGGAGGGGTTAAACAGGCAGCCAGCTGGAGAGTGTGCGAGAGGCGAAGTGTGTCTTGCTGCAGACGGAGCTGAGATAATCTGTAAGAAAGAACTGCAGATGCTGGTTTAAACCGAAGGTAGACACGAAAAGCTGGAGTAACTCAGCGGGACAGGCAGCATCTCTGGAGAGAAGGAATGGGCGACGTTTCGGGTCGAGACCCTTCTTCATTCCGTCTCTCCAGAGATGCTGCCTGTCCCGCTGAGTTAGTCCAGCATGTTGTGTCTATCCTACGTGAAAACCAGCATCTGCAGTTCCTCCCTACACCTTGGAAGTGGAAGTTCGGTCACAATTTTAAGGTGGAGATTGTGTGAAGTGTAGGCATGGGCAAGTTGGGCCGAAGGGCCTGTTTCCGTGCTGTATAACTCCATGCATCTCGTGGGATTGTCAGTTGCATGAATGACTCCGTCAATAAAAGGTCTGTACCTGAATCTTTGCAACCGCCTTGGTTTTGTACCGGCTTGGGGGATAAAAGCGTGATGCCCCAAACCAGAATAGAAATGATGGTATCAGATGCTCCACTCATAGGGTCAAACCTCCCGCAGTAGCGTGGATAAGACACCCACCCATCTCCACGGAGTTCTCTGTGACTGGAGGCAATGTGGTTTAATCCTGTCACAGTGGCCAGGTGCAGTCTCCAAATGCCTTGGAGTGTACCAGGACCGTAAACTGGACTGGTCCAGCAACGCCGAGGCCCTGTACAAGAAGGGACAGAGCCGGCTGTACTTTTTGAGACTCTTTCAACGTCTGCAGTAAGATGCTGCAGATATTCCACCAATCGGTGGTAGACAGTGCCATCTTATTCGCTGTCGTGTGCTGGGTCAATAGGGCGAAGGCTGCGGGCACCAACAGGATCAACAATAGGTAGACACAAACCCAGAAGGGTCCTCACCCGAAACTCCGCCTATTCCTTCTCTCCATAGATGCTGCCTCACCCTCAGTTTCTCCAGCATTTTTTGTCTACCTTCCATTTGTCCAGCATCTGCAGTCCTTTCTTAAACAAACAAACTCATCAGGAAAGCTGGCTCCGTCCTGGGGGCGGAGTTGAATTCACTGCAGGTGGTCTTGGAGAGGAGGAATAGGCAAACTGTAGAGCATCTTGGGCAGTACAGCTCACCCCCTCCGTGACACACTCACTGGTCAGCCTGAGGAGTGAACGCCGCAGGAGATCCATTTCCCCCGTGGCTAATAAACTGTACAACTCCTGTCTCTTTCTGTCATGGGGTAGACTGACCCCCCCCCCAATCTTTACACCCCCCCCCCCAAATCTTTACACCCCCCCCCCCCCCCCCCCCCCCCCCCAATCCTTTCCACTCGTCACTTTAATTTAATTTCATGTTTCATGTATCTTGTGCTTTATGACTGCTGGAAGACGAATTTCTCCCCTAGGATAAATAAAGTTCTATGGTATGGTTTCTGTAGCTCTGCCGTTTGACAACATTATCGGCAGATACGGACCGCCCCACAGAGCACGTTGCAACAACCTGGGGACTTAACCCCTCAACTGCCTCTGTGCTCCGAAGCTGCCTCTCTGATCAACAAGCCCCGGCGAGTCTTCGTTTCCTGCAGCTAAATATTGAGACAGCATCTTCTTTATCCATTCAGCTCCTACCCAGTCCCCGTCTCAGCTCGCCAGGCCGCAACGTGTTGGCTTGTCGCGGCAGATCCGATTGGAATACATTGCATGCAGCCGCCGGTTATGCAGGGAGTCGCGGACCCTTGCCGGGCGTGCTGCGAGACTGAATACTGGCGGAATGGGGAGCCCAGTGTTGCCGGGACATCATTGCACCGAGCACTGCTGGGCAACCCTGCTTGCAGCCAAGATTCGTTGATTTATGTGGCGATGACGGGGCAAAGCTTCAGGGTCCAAAGGGAAAATACCATTATTTCAAAAAGTAAAATTCCTCGACTTGGATGTTTGAAGTAGTTTCAGCACCCTTGTGCCATTTATTCCCACCCCCCAGCCCCAGCTTTACCAGTTGTGACACGTTATCAGGAGGTCTTTTGCTTCCACCGCCTCGCTGCTCCGTCCAAGACCTGACTCCGGGGTTGCAGAGGTGGAGGGGATGGGTCTATAATGGCCCAGGGAAGCGCGGCAGTGCGGGACCTGGGTGAGGCAACCCCAAGGGCAGAGAAGATAGACACAAAAAGCTGGAGTAACTCTGCGGGACAGGCAGCATCTCTGGAGGGAGGGAAGGAATGGGTGGAGCCCCTTCTTCAGAGTGAGACGTGGCCAAAGCCAACCCATTCTGAAACCTTCCATCAGCGTCGACACTGCAAATTCAGTGCCGCATTCAACCACAAGATGTAATACAACTCGGTCAGTATTGGGTCTGACGAATTGCCCCCCCCCCCCACACACACCCCCGGAACGTGCCCCCCTTTCCACAGACTCCATCTGACCTGCTGGCTCTTCCCAGCATGTTCTGTTTTTATTTCAGAATTCCATCATCTGCAGTTTAAAAAAATATTTTCAGCCACAAGATGTGTCCCTTTCATTGCCACATCTTTTGCCTCTGACATTTGTCGTCTTGGGGATTTTCCATCCTGCCTTTGAACTGTTCCAATATTTAAAAGATAAAAAACTGTTTCCAATATTTCAATATTCCAACACCACTGAAGGCTGCGGAGGCTAAGTCAATGGATATTTTTAAAGCAGAGATAGCTTCTTGATTAGTAAGGGGATGTTGGGGGTTATAGGGAGAGAAGGCAGGATAATGGGGTTAGGAGAGATAGATCAGCCATGATTGAATGGCAGAGTAGACTTGATGGGCCGGATGACCTAATTCTACTCCTATCACCTATGACTATGATAATAAAATGAGATCTAAAGGGTAACAAGACATCTGTCTGTCTCCCGCTGGGTGCGATTTCTATCTGCCGCTTTGCGCCATTGAAATGTGTGAATTTATGATCCTCATGAGTGAGACAGCATTGACTAACTTCACGAGTCCTTAATCATTCATGAAGCACTTCGACCTGTTCTGAGGATGCGAAAAGTGTTTAAAACGTAGCAATCTAAGTTTTACAAATGGAGCAGTGTACAACAGCTAGGAAATGAATATGAAAACATAGCTTAACCTTGATTGGGATACAATGCCTAATAAGGAAAACATCAGGAAGGATATACAGGCATGGAGGAAGGCACACACGAGATTTACAACATTGGTGACAAGGGATTAGGGCAAAGTAAACCAATAGAGAGATAGGAATTATACGGCTTACAAACACTGAAGATTAGCAGGCAAATTGATAGATGACTAATGTTGTATGGGGTCTGAAGAAGGGTCTCGACCCAAAACGTCACCCATTTCTTCTCTCCAGAACAGCTGTCTGTGCCGCGGAGTTACTCCAGCTTTTTGTGTCTAGACATGGGGTCTAGGCAGGTTAATTAAAGTTGAGGGTACACAAAAGGCTGGAGAAACTCAGCGGGTGCAGCAGCATCTAAGGAGCGAAGGAGATAGGCGACGTTTCGGGTCGAGACCCTTCATCAGACCCTAATTAAAGTTGAATTGTTACCAGCAGCTGATGTGTTGATTTCTAGAGATACTGTGATTTGTTTTCCTTTGCAAATTATTTCCTGCTTTGATAACAACCCAATGTTTATATTTATAAATTGTTCAATTTAACTTGGCATGATCGCCATAAGATTACGTACCGCCATTACACGGGATATTTAGATTTGCACGATAACTTTTTTAATTTTGATTTTTGGGAGTGAAATTAGTGTCAAGGATTGAGTTTATAATTAGTAATTTAGATGTGCATTGTTACAAACTGTGTGGAGCTTCATAATCAGATGATTGTGAATCAAGATCGGCATAAATACATAGTACAGTATCTCAACCATCATCAGTTCCTCTTGTTTGCTGGATAATGATTTAATGCAAAGTTCAAAGTCCCACATCATGATACATTTTAGCAAGGCTGCACTTGCAGTTTGTGCTCCTCAGCATGTCAGCTTTATCTACTGTTATATTGCCGACGGCAGAATGAATAACAACTTACACGCAGGTTGCCTGGATCACGAGAGAGAGAGATTTATTACCCCAAATTCCCTGCTTATATTGAACACCAACTCATTAACATATACATGAATATGTATGAATACATTACATGTACCAAGCCAGCCTTTCCAGCAGATTGACTTTACCCGTCCGCAAACTTCTAGGTGTCATGAGTGAGTTCTCCCATGCTCGTGGATCAACATCAATCCTGTTATTTTAAGTATAGCCTTTTATGTGGTCAGTTAACTCATTGCAGAAATAAATTAAATCTTTGAGTTTTTGGTATATACTATGGATGGTTCTTTCACTCAGTTAGAGAGATCAGAGTGTACACAAAGGGCTGGAGAAACTCAGCGGGTGCAGCAGCATCCAAGGAGCAAAGGAGATAGGCGACGTTTCGGGTTCAGACTTTGAAGAGAGATCAGAGTGGCTGCTTTGAAAACTCACAAACACAAAAGAAAAGATGGGTCAGCAGTTGCTGCATTTTCAAAGTGCACAGTCTTCACTGTAAACTGACACTACAGTAAATCTCTGGTAATCCACTATCCAACTGTTTGGAAATCCTGATATTTGTCACGTGGCTCATCAGCTGATGTTTTGTCATCCTACCTTCCCTCTCATTGGCATCCAGTTCCTACATCCTCATCTCACTCATTGGGCCACACTTCCCGACTCCTTTTAAACTTAATGTGTAAGAAGGAAGTGCAGAAGAAAGGTTTGGAGCCTGCAGAAGAGTTTCAACCCACAATGTCACCCATTCCTTCTCTCCAGAGATGCTGCCTGTCTCGCTGAGTTACTTAAGCATTTTGTGTCAATCTTCCCTATGGGGCAGTACCTGGTTCATTGGAAAGTTTATCACGAATCTGTCTAACATCTAAACATAAATGTGAACTAAAAATACATTGGGATGGAGATAGGAATAACATTTAATAGTGCAGAGGATCCACCTATTCAGCACCAGTCACAAAGTTGCCAGATCATTAGTGTTTTACTTCTTACATTCTTATCAAAGAGAGTTTGAGTTTAATGTTAATATTCGACAAAATAATGAAAGGAAAAAAAAAAACAATAATACAGGCATTATTTTTTTCTTATTTATAACTTTGTAATAGTACCTCAGTCTACCAAAGCATATATTTGTGTGCAAACATTATACAACCAGAGTAATATAAGAATCCATCACATCAGTGCAATGCACAAGTGTTTCAAGTGTTACAATATTGAGCTTAAAAAAACTTGCAAGTCCACAGTATTGTATATTAATACAAGAACACATTTCTTGACTCCAAAGTCACAACATAGTCTTATATCAGTGTGTATGCATTTTGATCTTGAATCATTCATATCCATAATGAAAAGTTAAAGTAGAACCCAATAATTTAAGACAGTTCAGAACTTATTGATTCTCATTTTATCAATTAAAATCATAACATTAATGATTGGGGACCAATAGTAACATCACATGAAACTAAATAACCCGCTTAGCATCAGACAAGTGGACAACATACTTTATGGCGACACAGCAAAAATAAAAGTGATGAACATTGGACTTTAACCCATGAAAGAAGATTTGAATGAAAGCTCAATTGAAAGGATGGATTTTGACACAGTTTAGAAAAATCAGCAAAAAGAGACGGAGAGAGCAGTTTATTGAGTCAAACGAAGGTGACTGAATGTTCTGCCTCAAATGGTTTGGAAGTTGAGGATGGAATGTCTCGACCTGGAGGATCAAAGATTGCTCAAGGAATTATAAAACCAGGAATCCTTATGAAATGATAGAAATCATTTGATAGAAAGGGAATGATTAGGGAATGATAGAAAGACAAATAATGTTAAACTGAATGAATTAGGAGATTGGGAATGAATGCAGCTCAGCAAGCACAATAATGATGGGATACATAGAAAGTGGGAGACTGTTAGAAATATAATAATGGAAGATTTGCTGATATAGACAAAAACTAGTCCATAATTTAGTCAATTAGATCCAAGAGGTCATATTGTGAAAATGCACTATGTAAATTGTTATTTATGATTGGATGTTACTTTCATATTGTTACATTTACATATATCCTGTAATTGCTGCCAATTGCAAATACTTATTGTTTGATCTTAATGCAATTTAATAGATTTTGCTTGCCATTAGTTTCCGATAACTGAAACTGACGTCCTGTAGTTTCAATTCTGAAAGCTCATCATTTCTTCAGAATTGTTTCTTCTTAAATCAACTTAAACTTCAACTTTCCTGCATCAATGTGCCAGCCTTGGATCTGTATGTAGGTAGTAAAAGCAGACATGGCACCAATTCAAGATAACTAAAGTGATCATTTCATAAAATCAGAATGCTTAGATGGATTACCAAATATGTACCTTTTATAAGTGTTTACTAATAAAAATAATGCTGCCAAATGTTCAATGTTCTATGTTAAAATCTCTGTAGAAAGGAAGACAGAAGAGCTAAATATGGGGTGAAAATTGATAATGGGGAATTACTAGGCAGATTAGCTTTGCTTAAGGTAGAAACACAGGAGGCTATTTGCACCATCCTGCCTGTAAACCATTCAATAAGAACAAGGCAGATATTTTGGCTCTGTACCATTGGTACATTAACCCTGTAATGTAACACTCCATTAATATCCCAAAATAAATTGATCTCCTGCTTGAATATACTCAGCAGTAAACCTCCACGGCCTTTTCAGGTGTAACATTCTGAAGAATCACTTCTCTCCGAGTGAAGACATTTCTGTAACTCTCTCCTGCGACACTGATCTCTAAGTTCGAGACTGTGACTGTTGGTGGCAGACACTCCAACTAAGGGAAATTCATCCCCAAATCTAACCTAACACCTCCTATAATAATTGTGCAGATTTCACTTAGATCCAATTCTTAAAAATTCACCAAAAGATAGGCCCAATCTGCATTTTCACTGCTCACTCAACAAATCCATCAACCCTGGGATCAACATCTTCATTAAATTTCCTCTATCACAAGGATATCCTTTGTTAGAAGATGGGCCTAACATTCCAGATGAAGGATCATAGTTATGAAGGGAAAGGAGGGATGTGGATTATGCAGGGAATGGAGAGATATCAGACAGGTAAATTGGCCTTGCCATCATGTTCAGCTCAGACATTGTGGGCCAAAGGGCCTGTTCCTGTGCTGTACTATTTCTACATTCTATGGATTCAGCAGAACCCTCCATGATTGAGGTAAAACAATTAACCATGTCTGTATGGGATGCATCCTTGTCTATTGATGAAGTTAAGGCTTCTGTCATAATCTTCCAATTCTCCCTAGATAATGGGGAGTTACTGGAGAAATGTAAAATGGCAAATGCAACATCCTTGTTTCACAAAGCAGTGCAAGGACATGCCATGCAACTACAGGTCAGTCAAGTTACTCTTGGTTGAGGGAAAACTTTTGGAAGGTTTTTGAGGTATAGGTGCCAAACGCAGGCAGGTGGGACTAGTGTAGCTGGGACATGTTGACCAGTGTGAGCAAGTTGGGCCCAACGGGCCGAATAGTTCTATCACTGTGACCATACTAAGGGAAAATATTAATAACCATGTGAGCAATTTAGTGGATAAAAGAGAGCTTTGAATTTGATTAACTCAACTCAATATTTTGCGGAAGTGATCAAGATAAATGAAGGGAATGCAGTGATTTGCTTGATAACGTCCACACAAAGGTTGGTTGTTAAAATTGAATTCTGTGGAACGAAAGGACTGCTATCAACATGCTATGAAACTAGCTTTAAAGGCTGAAAGCAGGGTAATGATTATTAAATGTTTTCTTTTCAGACTGGAGGATGATAGAGAATGTTGTTCCCTGCACTGTGGTCATTGTATTTTTATGCTTCTTAAATTCCTAGACATTATTGTGCAATGTTATGTTTCTGAATTTGTGGGTGACACAAAAAGTGGCAATGTAGTAAACAGTGAGGAGGAGAACTAATAAAGCCATGGAGAGGTTGTCTGAATAGCAAGGTACAAGGCACATGACATCTCTCAATACAGAGAAGGATGAATAAGGGGAGACAATATAACTTACGTGATACAGTTTCGAATGTTGTGCAGGACACGCGTGTATAATAATCCATGAACGTAGACAGCAGGTAGAGAGAGTGTTTAGTAAAATATGTGGGATGCTAGAAGATAGACACAAAATGCTGGGGTAACTCAACGGGACAGGCAGCATCTCTGGAGAGAAGGAATGGGTGACGTCTTGACCTGAAACGCCGCCCATTCCTTCTCTCCAGAGATGCCGCCTGTCCCGCTGAGTTACTCCAGCATTTTGTGTCTATCTTCAGTGTAAACCAGCATCTGCAGTTCCTCCCTACACAAGTGGGATGTGAGAATTCATTAGGAGAAGCTCAGTTACAAAAGGATTGAAATGACACTGAACACTGCTGGGCATCAGAAATTGTTTGCAATTTTGGTCAGAAGCTTAAGGAAGGATGTGAAGGTCCCTCAAAATGCAGATATATCTACAGTAGTTAAAGGTATGAAGAATTTAATGTAAAGGTCATGACATCTTCAGGGAGGGTAAATAAAGAAAAAATGTTCCTATTAGCTACTAGTTCAAGAAGCAGGTGACACGCATTTAAAATGATGGGCAAAAAGCACAGAGGGGATTGGGGTCAACCCCCTTAGTATAGCAAGGATCTGAAATTCAATCAATCAAGCTGGAAGAAATACTAGTCCCTTCAAAAAATAAATTAATAGGCCCTGGAGAGATTGTTAAAGGGAGACAGGAGGGGAATGCGGTTTATTGGAATGCAATGCCAGGAGGTGGTATAGACTTGATAGACCGAATGGCCGCATAGTGCCACATAATTCTTATGAATATTTGTCAAAATATTGAACAGGATTTAATTATTGCATGGCAATATCATGGTGCAAACATTCTTAATCAACACCAGGATGCTTACTTGCTTGTAATAAAAATTAATCCATTATATGCATGCCTATTTCTAAATGAACTTTATGCAAAAATGTGTAGATACTTAAAAACTGTCAGATACTTTCTCAAAGTGCATTTGGAATGAAAAGTTTAAGCATAGATAATGCTACTTATTTCATAAAGTCTGGAATCCTTTTGGGTTCAGTTTGTTCTCTGTGATGGCCACCATTTGCTTTCTTCTTTATTTTTCAGAGAAGCGGATATTGAATGCAGAGAAGCAACGGGCCTTACTCTCGAACAGAGGAGAAACAAACATGTCCATAATGCTTTTCCAGATGATCTTCATGGGGGGCAGAATCATCATGAAGGTCTTCACAATGGGCATCAGGAAACCTGAAGTTAAAGTGTGGACTAAATTAGTCACAAACATCACACAGATTCATAACAATAAACTACAAACGAAGGAAACCGTTCCAGACATTGGACTTTATCTTTGGAACTGGTGCATGACATTGTTGAGAACTACATTCTCAACTCTGTATCTACAGCTTCCCCTCGACCTACGATGGGGTTACAGTCCCATAAACCCATCGTAAAGGGCTTGTCCCACTGTACGAGGTAATTCAAGAGTTCTCCCGAGTTTCCCCTAATTCGAACTCGGAGAATTACGGTAATAGCCGCTCGTAGGTACTCGGGGCTCTCGTGGACATTTTTCAACATGTTGAAAACTCTTCACGAGCTTACCGCGTTTCCTGAGTACCTGCCGTTAGCGTTACAAACCGCTAAGAGACGTCCCGGGCTCCGACGTACCCGCTATGTACATTCTACGTGCTTTGCACGTTTGATTTTTTTTAAACTTGGGAGAGCTCTTGAATTACCTTGTACAGTGGGACAGGCCCTTAAATCAAAAATATCACAAGTTGAAAACGCATTTAATACGCTGCGATCACATGACCGGATGTGACGTGCGGCTCGCTGCTGTTGCCGAGCGTTTGCCGATTGTAAAGTCGGAAGAATATTGTAAGTCAAAGCATCGTAAATCGGGGAGCATCTTTATTGTCCTTTGAGTTTGACTGGATGGTATTTCTGTATAGTATTGTGGGTTCGATTGGACAATATGTACAACAGAGCTTTCACGGCACCTTGGTACACGTGGTAATAACAAGTATACAGCCAAGCCTGGACACGGTGTTTCAAATGATGCATGTTCCACAGCACTGAGACCAGTTTTCTAGCTCAATTAAATTCCCTTCTATATTTGGATAGGCAGTGAACAGGCTGCAACCACATCATTTGCACTAATTTTTATTCCCTTAATTGTACACAAAACCACTAAAAAGAGAGAGGGTAGTACATGTCCCATAAAATGAACCTCTCCACCAGCCATAATGGTAAACAATAAGCACACTCCGAATCACCGGTGTGCCCCCCACACACACACCAATCTTTCAACTTCACTTCCCCGATGAGGAAAGCCACGCACAGCACTGCACTTCCACTCACAGTCGTGCAGCTGCCTCACACCGCCAGAATCCCAGGCTCCAGGCTGTCTGTGAGGAGTTTGCATATTTTCCCTGGGACCATATGTGTCAGCACGGAACATCCTGCAGGCACAGCAGGGAAATGACTCCATGGATCCTGTGGCGTGGTTCCCAGAGCAGACTGCACAGCTTCTCTGGCCAAATGCCTCATTGCCAGAACTCGCCAAAAAGCACCAAGTACTGGCTTGGCTGGCGGTGAGGGGAGCCCTCCCAGTCAGATCCTTCCTGCACCGTCGGAACCTCACTACCAGCGCACGCTGCCTTCTGGACGGCTGCTATGGAGAGGAGACGGTTGCCCACCTCTTCGCAAAGTGTGGATTCGCAAAGAGAGTCTGGAGAAGTATGCAAGGGTCCCTGTCGCGTTTTATTCCAAACAGCTCCGTCACAGAGGACTCTGTGACTTACGGACTGTTCCCAGGGACGCATTCGAGACTGACATCGAGCTGGAAGGTCATCAACTCGGTGAAAGACGCCCTTTGGTCTGCCCGAGCATTGTTCACCACCCAGCAGAGCGAGATGTCCGTCAGGGAATGTTGCCGACTGGCCCGCTGCAGACTGCAGGAGTACGTGCTGAGGGACGCACTGAAGCTCGGTGCAGCCAACGCCAAGGCTCGGTGGGGGAGGACAACAGTCTAACGCCCTTCCGCTGCTGGACATGGGGGGCAGGGTGTGGTGGAGACGCCCCTCAATATAAGGGAAGGTATCCCACGGCAGTGGGCCACATGAGTGGCAAGGGTGGTGGATAAAATTGTGAAATTTGAACAATGTATGTAAACAGTATTGAATGTTTGTATAGCTTCCGAAAATGTCGGGTGAACTTTTTTGCATGATTCATGTATTGTATATATTTATTACTTCAATAACGTCTATTTTGAAATAAAAAAAATAAAAATATGAGTTTCCTCTCGGTGGTCCGGTTTCCTTCCAAAGCCATGCTGGCTTGCATTTTAATTGACCTCTAATTTTGCCCTTAGTATATAGGCGATGAATGGGAAAGTGGGATAACATAGAACTACTGCGAATGGTCAGCGCGGACAAGGTGGGCCGCAGGGCCTGTTAACAATGGTGCGTCCAAAAATAAAATGAGAACCGATTGACTCACTGCACTTGACATTACTGCCTCAAATGTACACATTTCACTAGTTCTATTCTCAAAGACCCCCAATGTTCGAATGCATTTTAACTCCTGCTTCAAGGGCCTGTCCCACTTACGCGATTTGTTTGGAGACTTGCCGGCACCCGTCATATTCACAGCAGGTCGGCAAAATTGTCAAAATGTCTAAAATTACATGTCGCGGGGTGACGCCTGTAAGGTTGTGAGTAGTCGCCCAAAGAGTCGTACCTTTTTCTGGTCGCCGCTGGATTTTCAACATGTTGGAAATTTTCGGAGACCTACTTCGACTATGACGGGTGCTGGCAAGTCGCCAAAAAAAATCGCATAAGTGGGACAGGCCCTTTATACTAACAACTTATCCGAAAAGCATATAATATATTTGAATATGTTAATAATTTATCTAGAAGTTTTAAGAATTTGAAATTAGCCCCTAATCAGGTTATAGTTATTGACTGAATAATTTTCACCTACCATCATGTTTTCTGTAGAACTACAGCCAGTAACTAAAGCATTGTGGAGTCAAATAAAGGCGTGGGCTAAATGATTGAAGAATTCTCAAAGTAGATAAATGACTCAAATGAACAACAAACGTAAATCTCTTTTGATTTTTAAAATTATTAATTTGTCCCCCAACAAAACTGGATGTGCCTCTAATTCTGAAATTTCATACATGCTTTTCCTGGGATTATGGTTGCTTAGAGAGGACGTCTAAAATTAAAGCCAAACCTTTGACGTTAGAGCAGACAAGGTAACTTTCTGAAACTGCAATTCCACTTTTTAAGCATTAAATATCTTCATCAATTTCAACTGATGTTTGATTTCTCCGCTTTAGAGCATTTTTATGATATCAGCAGAAGACATGTAAAAACCAGAAACAATCTTCAAAAGTAGCATCTTAATTATCTAAGCAGTTACAAAATTTATAACACAAAAATATTTTTACCTCAACTATTTGTGCTAGAGGCAAAAATGTTTTTTGAACTATGCACTTTGTGAGATTGTAGGTTCCTTCTTTCAACCTACTCTGAATAAAGATGTTTCCTGAATTGGCTACTGGTTATCTCATATTTTAAAAGAAAAGGTTTTATCCTTCATTTTGCTCACCCTCCTGAGTCTCCAGTGTCTGCTTCTGTTCCCTGAGGGAGAGGGTTACTGAAACTGTAGAATGCAACATTAAATACGACTGTACCAGTCACAGAGAGTAGATGAAGTGGCATTCCCTAAATTCCCTAAAGCTCATGTTGGTCATTATTGGATCAGTATAGGACCACAGGCAGAATAGTCAGAATGTGGAAAGGAAAATTAAAGTGACAGACTGTTGGAAGTTCAAAAACACCCTTACACTCTTTACAGATGTTTAGTTTAGTTTTGAGATACAGCGTAAAGACCCTTCGACTCACCGAGTCTGCACCGACGGCATTCCTACACACATCAGGGGCAATTTTACATTTATACCAAGCCAATTAACCTACATCTCTGGAGCGTAGGAGGAAACCAAAGATCTCGGAGGAAACCCACGAGAGAGAAAGTATGAACTCCGTACAGACAGCACTTGTAATCCGGATCGAACCCGGATCAGCAACGCTATCACTGCACTACCATGCAAAATGTGTTCACTGAACTACTGCATTTGGCTTATCTGAATTTTTTCATCTGGAAGAACAGTTTTGGCCCCTGGTTGGTGGGGGGAGATGTAACGGTGCAGGCGTTGCATCCTCTCTTGTAACCTGTGATAGTACCATGCGAAAGATGAAGATGACGAACCAGAGAGGAACAAGGAGAACAGTCTCTTTGGAAAACTGAAAAGAGGGAGGGAGAGGAAGATATGGCTGGTAGTGGAATATGTTGGAATGAGAATGTTTCTTTTTACCTGGGATTCCTCTCTGAAACTTCCCGTAATCCAGTCTTACCTCAGCATCAGTAGTTAGCCTCTATACTAACTCAGAAATGCATGATCCATAAAAATAAGAATGGGCTGTTAGCTCCTTATTCCACCATTCAATTCAATCAGGACCATCTGCATCCTAGCTGCAAACATCCAGCAGTGCAGTGGTAAAATAGGCCTAAGTCAGCATAGTTTTATGAAGGGGAGATCTTGCCTGACAAATCTTTTGGAATTCTTTGATGAAGTAAATAGCAGGATGGACAAAGGGGAGTCAGTGGATGTTGTTTACTTGGATTTTCAGAAGGGCTCTGTTAAGGTGCCACACATGAGACTGCAAGGGAAGATGAGAGCCCATGGCATCAGAGGGAAGACGCAGGCATGGATAGGTTGGCTGAATGGTAGAAGGCATAAAGGTGAGAATAAAGGGGACATTTTATGGTTGGTTGCCATTGTTCCACTGCGGTTGGTGTTTTCACATTGTAAATTAATGTTTTGGATGGTAGAATTGAGGGCTTTTTGGCTAAGTTTGTGGTTGGTATATAGATGGAGGGAGGGGCAGATAGTGTAGATGAAGCAGGGAGTGTGTGCAGATGGAACACAGCACAGCAAAGTGTGGTTGTACCCTTTGATAGTTGGAATAAAGGCAAAAGTATTTTCTAAATTGGAAGAGGATTTAGAAATCGGAGGTACAAAAGAACTTGGGAGTGCTGGTGCATGGAATCCCAAAAGGTTAATTCGCAAGTTGATTCGGTAGTAAGGAAGGCAAATATAATGTTAGCAATCATTTTGAGAGGACTAGAACATAAAAGCAGGCATGCAATGCTGAGGCACTGGTCAGACCACAATGTGAGCAGTTTTGGGCTCCTTATCTGAGGAGGGAAGTGCCAGCGTTGGAGAGGGTCCAGAGGGGGTTTACAAGAATGGGGATGATTGTATCAATGTACGATAAGCAGTTGATGACTGGGCCTGTACTCGCTGGAATCTAGAAGGATGAGGGGGGGACCTCATTGAAACTTACCAAATAATGAAAAGCCTAAATAGAGTGGATGTGGACTGGATGTTTCCACTAGTGGGTGAGTCTAGGGCCAGAGGGCACAGCCTCAGAATAAAAGGACATACCTTTAGAAAGGAGATGATTAGGAACTTCTTTACCCAGAGGGTAGTGAATAGATGGAATTAATTGCCACAGATGGCTGTGGAGGCCAAGTCTTTGGATATTTTTAAAGCAAAGATTGACACATTCTTGATTAATAGTGGTGTCAAATGTTACGGAGAGAAAGTTGGAGAATGGGGTTGAGCGGAAAAGGTAGAACAGCCATGATTGAATGGCAGAGTAGATTTTATGGGGCAAAAGGCTTAATTCTACTCCGATGACATGAACTTATGTACGATTTGAAACTTTAACTTCTGAAAAATCTATTGGCCCACAGTTCACTGCCCATTAAAATGGACACATTAATGGTCTCATAGACATACAGCAGAGAAGCAGCACCTGTGGTCTAACTCATCCACGCTGACCAAGATGCTGATCAAACTTATCCCATTTTCCTGCATTATGCCAATATCCCTTTAAAACCATTCTACCTATCTGTACAAATGTTATTTAAATGTTATTTTATTTCGGAGTCACGTGAGTGACTACGTGAAGACCCTGTCCAGCACGCATGCGCGACATTAGCGTTCATGCAGTGCACCCGCGATGAACGGGAGTTCAAGGCGCTCCCGCTACAAATTGAAAAGTCGGGCCGACAGGTAAGTTTTACCGTGGCCGTGTGTCTTTTTTTCTCTGTGGTCTGCTTGTTTTCCAGAAAGAATGAGCAAGACCAGAGGAAAGAAGTCTGCAGCTCGCCCCCGTTCGTCCTCCGTTGAGGAATGCTCTTTGGAGGGGGGCAAAGAGGCGGCGGGTATAACTACCGAGCCGAGCCCAGCACCGCCTTGTGCTGCCTGAGCAGCGGTCTGGAGGTACCTGCAGCCGGAACCAGCGAGATCTGCTGAGAGAGCAGCAGCAGCCTCGCCAAGGGAGTTCAGGCACTCCCGCAGTGCCTTTTACGGCACTGGCATTGCTTCACCTTCTTTTGAAGGCAGCATTGGCGACCAGGTCTGGGCTGGTCAAGAAGAGGGGTCACTGGCTGAAGATATCGGGAGTACGCAGGGTGTACAGGATCAGGAAGAGCTGCTGGGTGTGGTCAACCGCTACGTGGCCATTCCACAAGCGGGTCGGCCATTAGAGCCGAAACTTGCAGCCAGCATTAAAACCACCTGTCCTCAAAACCCTACAAGAACAGGTGGTCAATGAGGCTCTTGAACTATATACAGCCCCTGTAAATTGTACATCATTGAATGTACCCGATGTAAACAGCCAAATTTGGGGACATTTGGGGCAGAACATCAGGAACCTGGAGTTGAAGCTGCAGAAAAATCCTTTAACTCCTGACTGCAGGAATAACATCTTATGCTCGGTCCATGAGGTGCGGACATCTCCACAAATCGGCAAGACACATTGCTCTGCTGTGCACCACTCAATATGAAATAAACAATTTACGGAAGGAAATTATTCAAGCCTGCCCTCAACCCTAAATTTGCGGGACTATGCAAAACACCGGGTTCAGAACCTCCTATTCTGCTCTTGGGATAGACCTTCCAAAAAAGGTGTGAAAGACCTTTTGGAAAGACCTTCCAAAAAAGGTGAAAGACCTAGAGGAGAATCAAGGGACCTTTGGTCTCGTGAGGCAGGTTTGGGACCGAGCAGACCTTACAAACCCAGGCGGCAGTACCCCATGGCGTCACCAGTCGTCGACCTCACTATGGGACTGGTGAAAGCTCGGGGTCCGCAACCATTCCCCGTAAGCCTTTTTTAGGCAGGGCCCAGAAAATGCGCCACCCCCAACAACATCAACATCAACATCAACCCTCTACAGCCCAGCAGACGCCTCCTCGCCCAGCGAAGGCAGAAGATAGCACCAATAACATGGAGGTAGGTGGGTCTGGTTCCTCTCAGCATATGAGAGTAGGGGCTCTATACTAACAGGGGGAGATTGCACTTGTTTTTTGGATGCATGGGAATCCATCACTAATGAAAGTATATACTCAGCAGCGTTCATGGCTACAAAATTGACTTTGTTCATGAAAACATTCCGCCAGTTCAGCATATACCCAAAAGGGTATTCACCCTCTCAGGTCAAAGAGAAAACAAGAGGGTCAAGCTGAAACTGATGAGGTTACAAGCAAAAAAGGGTGTCATTGAAAGAAACAAAACATAATCCTTTGGAATTTGTGTCTAATATTTTCACTAAAATCAAAAAAGATGGTGGACGTCGCATCATCATTGACTTAACTACTTTAAACAAGGCTGTCAGGTATATACATGGATACTTTTGAAACAGCAGACTATTGGTTTCTAGAGGGTACTTTCTAGCAAGCATTGATTTAAAAGATGCCTATACTCAGTACCCATACACAAGGAGCATCGTAAATACTTAAAATTTATCTGGATGAAACAGCTATGGCAATTTAAAGCTTACCAAATGGGCTAACCTCCGCTACAAGGCTGTTTACTAAAATCTTAAAACCTGCCTTGGCATTATTGAGGAAACAAAAGCATATAGTCATGGCGTATTTAGACAACATTTTAATAGTAGGGAAAACCTGGAGACAGCCATTTTGGCAGTAGCAGCCACCAAACGTTTTGTTTGAAACTTTGGGGTTTGTCATACATCCAGATAAATCCAATTTTACACCGTCCTCTGCCCCATGGACTATCTTGGATTTACGATTGATACTGTTCACATGATTGTAACTCTGCCGAAGGGGAAAGCATCAGAATTGGCACTATCATGCAACAAACTCATGAATAACATCAGCCAACCATACGGGAGGTAGCTAGAGTTATTGGCAAAATGGTAGCAGCTTTTCCAGCTGTACAATTTGGGCCTTGCACTATCAAAATTTGCAAAGAGCAAAAGTGCATGCACTAAAGCAAAACTCAGGTCCACTTTGTCGAGCTATGAGTTTAACTGCTGAATCCATTCCAGAGTTACAATGGTGGGCAAGGAACGTAAGGCCTCAGCTCCAGTCCCATAATAATCACCAACCCAGTATTACCATTCAAACGGATTGCCAGTGCTTTGGGCTGGGGAGCAACTAACATGCAATCCAGCACAGGGGGCAGATGGACTAAATTTGAATCATCTTGCCTACAGACACGGGGCATTTCAACTACTTAGAAATGTTGGGTGCGTTTTATGGGTTAAAAGCATATTCATCTAATACGCATCATGCACATGTCCGGTTGCAATTAGATAATACCACGGTGGTGGCTTATATCAACCACATGGGTGTTGTAAAGTCGATATCGTGTGACAATTTGGCCAACCTAATCTGGCAATGGTGTGTTGAAAGACATAGTTGGTTATCAGGCAACTTACCTACCAGGTAAGAAAATACAGTGCAGACACCAGGTCACGCAGATTCAATGATAACATCGAATGGATGTTAAATCCCCAAATATTTGCAGAAATTACAAAGCAATATGGCACACCAGATATCGATCTATTTTGCATCCAGGCTGAATCCACCAGGTACCAACGTATGTCGCTTGGGAACCAGACCCCGAGGCAGCAGCAGTTGATGCATTCTCGCTGCATTAGGGGAAAATGTTCTTTTATGCTTTTCCTCCCTTCTGCTCATCAGATCGTTTTTTTTTTATTAAACGCAAGATTCAATTGGATTTCCGCTTCAGGAATCTTGTTAATACCCGACTGGCCTACACAGCCATGGTTCCCAGTGGCCTTCGACATGGCTGTTGAAACACCGTTGGAATTCCCCAGCAGTCGAGGAGTTATTAATCCACCCAGTGTCAGGCATTAGTCACCCGTGCCATGACAGAGTCAATCTCCGGCTTGCAGATTCTAAAAAAAGACCTCTACTGGGCCTGGGACTGTTCTGAGGACGCCATCAACATGATGACCGCATCCCACCGGGAGTCCACCAGGAGACAATACCTGACCAACATAAGAAAATGGGAACGGTATTGCTCCAAAACAGGAACTACTACACTACAGCTACAGCCACCAGTGTTGTGGAGTTTCTGGTTGGATTACATCGGGAAGGACTCAGCTACAGCGCCATTAATACTGCCAGGAGTGCGTTGTCAGCTTATTTGGTTCCAGCAGCAGGCCAACTGACTTTGGGGTCCCATCCACTAGTGGTCAAAATCATGAGGGGCATTTTTAACAACCAATTCCCCTAGGCCTAGGTACACTCAGATCTGGGTTATGTCAGATTGTACTGGACGTACCTTAGGGGATGGCCACCACCCAGGTCACTCACGCTGGAACAACTTACACTGAAATCAGTCATGCTCATGGCACTAGTGTCAGCTCAAAGGGTACAGTCCCTCCACCTTCTGAGGCTGGACAGCATGACAGAGTCATTGGGACTGTATCACATTTCACATTCAGGGATGGTCAAACAAACTAGACCAGGTACCCACGCCTCCAGTAATGGAGTTCCGGGCATATTCACCTGACCCACGGTTGTGTGCCAAGACCCATCTCGCCAATTACATAGACACAAACATATAACTTAAGAGGGAGAGAAAAAGCCTATGGATAAGCCACAAGAAGCCTCATGGTCAGGTGATGAGCCAAACCATTTCAAGATGGCTCAAGCAGGTGCTTAAGTCCGCGGGAGTCGATACTAATGTTTTACAATCTCATTCCACCAGGGCTGCATCTACGTCGGCGGCTAGGCGAATGGATGTGCCTATGGACCATATTCTGGCCAGAGCAGGATGGTCCTCAGAGAGAACATTCCAAAGGTTTTATAATAAGCCGCTGGCGGACCCTGCTACATTTGCAGACAGAATTTTAGAGTCTGCAGCTATATTTAATTTAAGCCGGGGGAGCTCTCTGTTTTTTGTTATCATTAATAAACCTTTATTGTTCACAACACAGGTTATTGTTGATTGTATAACATGCTTCCTCCCTCTAAGGTCTTCAGGCAGTGAGTGAAGCATGAGCTGGTTCACGGTTCGGATTCACAGAGCTTTGAAGTCTTCACGTAGTCACTCACGTGACTCCGAAGTAAAATAGTAAGATTAAATGAGAACTTACAGTTCGAAGTTTGATCTTGTATTTTATGAGGAGTTACGATGAAGGATTACGTGCCCTCCGCTCCCACCCTCTGGTCAACTGGTAATCAGATCAACTGGTAATTAAGTTCTTATTTTTCTTTACTATATTTATTTCAATTGTTGTGTTTTTTTCTGTAAATCCACACGCGCCGCTTTGAAGAAATGTTGCGCATGCGTCCTGGACGGGTCTTCACGTAATCCCTCATCGTAACTCCTCATAAAATACAGATCAAACTTCGAACTGGTAAGTTCTCATTTAATCTTACTATTTTATTTGCATCAACCAGTTTGGTCATTTGTTCTATATATCCACCACCTTCTCTATGAAAATGCTGCCCCTCAGATTTCTATCAAATCTTTCCCCATTCACTTTAAACCAATGTCCTCTAGTTTGTGATTACCCAACCCTGGGAAAACAATCATGTACATACACCCTAGTTAGGCTCCTCATGATTTTCTACACCTCTATATCTTCATCCCTCAACATCCTGTGCTCCAAGGGATAAAGCCGTAGTCTGTCCAACCTCTGCCTGTAGCTCAGAGCCTCAAGTCCTGGCAACAACCTTGTAAATCTTCTCTGCAAGATCCCCAGCTTAATAGCATCTTTCCTACAGTTGGGTGACCAAAACTGAACTTCAAATGTGTAAAATCTATAACTCTTGCAGTAAGTTGCAGCAAGGATAAAGAATGGATATGGGAATAAGGGGGTAGGTTGCTCCGCCCTAGTCCCTGTTTCATCACCCAATAAGATCATCTTTTATCTCAATATCAATTTCCTGCATGAATCTCATACATCTGGTCTCCTTCATATCTAAAAATCTAATCAACATGACTTAGATATACTGAAGAGAACTGATCTGCCACAACCCTCTTTGGTCCAGACCCAAAACTCCCAATATTCATTTAATATTCAATTTATTGAATCATATTTAATCATATTTAATATTCGAATAAGTTACTCCAGCATTTTGTGTCACCTATTCCATCTCTCTTGAGATGCTGCCTGACCCGCTGAGTTACTCCAGCATTTTGTGTTACCCATTCCACTTCTCTAGAGATGCTGCCTGACCCGTTGAGTTACTCCAGCATTTTGTGACAATCTTCGAATTAAACCAGCATCCGCACTTCTTTCCTACACTCCCAATATTCATAATCATTTGGGTGAGGAAAATAATTTTACTCTTGCTCTGTCCTTCTCAACGCCACACTCTCTGTATTCTAATTGAAACGGTATCCTGCCCCCCAAACTATGCTTTGAGCTTTAGGATGTTGCTTCTAATTGCAGACAGACTATTAAACCTGTGGCAGAAAAAGCTTGTATTTAAACAGCATGTATTTTTAATCAGGAGATTTAAATTCCTGCAATGGCAATGATCTCTTCAGCCCCAAAAAGGAATGTTAAACTGCAGATCTTCTTATGAACAGTGAACAAGTTGGTAGTAGAGATTTTAAAATTAAAATTAAGGCATACAGATAGTTTTGATACAATTTGTGGTTCCACAACACAAATTGTATATATCACGGGAGATAAATTAGGGAACACTATTTGCATAACAATGGCTGAATTGGTTATGATATAACTTGCATTCACAAGCAGAAAAAATATAACTTATATTGACAAGCAGAAAAAAAGCTGTCTTGAATTTTTTCAGTGTAGGGGGAGAAAACTGTTTCTATCTAACCACCACACAGTGACCAGACACCATTTCATCTCAAGAACACAGCTGCTGTGGCCAACACTGACTTGAAAAAGCAATTGCTTCTATCGATTCTCATTGGAATGATACTATTAAACAATGGACTATACGGCCTTTAGTATTTTTAGTTTACAGTAACACAATTAAACTTATTGCTATTAAAAAGGTCTTTATTTTTGAAAATCTTGTGGGAAAAATAAATTATCTATTGTGTCTGAAATGTTCTAACCTTTAACCCCTTTCTCCCCATTGACACAATGGTCATTATTAAGCATTTTTCTACAATTCAAGTTTTCTTAGCAATATGACTATCAAGTTAGAGCAGCACTTCCTATATTAAAAAATTAAAAAGAAACTTGCAGATGTTGGAAATCTAAAATAAACCATAAAATACTAGAAATTACCCAGCAGGTCAGGCTGCATCTGCGGGGAAAGACATGGGTGAAAACTTAACTCTGTCTCTACTCCCACAGATGCAGTTTTTGGCCAAAACATTAACTCTTTTTCTCTTCCCACACAGTTTGGCTTGATTGTATTTACGTATAATATTATTTGAACTGATTGGATCGCATGCATACCACGGGTGGCTAAAGGTAGTTTTGAGCTGAATTATAATGGTAAATGTACAGGAGGGCAGATCAGAGGGTGTTTCACACCAACAAATGTCAGTTTGATTTACCTTAGTTTGGAGCTCTTGCATTGAAAAAAAGCCATCTTCGATCACCTGTTCTAATGTTATCCCACTCTCTCACTCACTCCCTGCACACCAGGGCCATTTACAGAAGTCAATGAACCCACACACCTGCACCTCTTTGGGATGTAGGAGGAAACCGGAGCACCTGGAGGAAACCCACTTGGTGACAGGGAGAAGGTGCAAACTCCACACAGACAGCACCCACCAAACCAGGGTCTCAGTGGCACTGTGAGGCAACTGCTCCATCCGAGTGTAGCGCTTGTTCAGAGCTTTGTTGATTACAAGAGATTAATGTTGATTTGCACTCTCCTTAGATGGGCACAGGTTAGGAAAATGGGCGTGGAAATGGCATTGATGTAGGAAACCCAAGGTCAATGTTTTCTGTCCGAACAAAGCGTCTAATTGGATGTTTTTTGTTTGAGCAGGAAAGGATTTTAAAAAATGTCACTATCTGATTTATCTCCGAGATAGCCTTATCCACTGCGTGCAATGTATGGTAAACGTGGTTGGCAGCTTGCAAGACAGGGAAAACAAAAACACAGACTGCGAACTCGAGATTGGGAGCAGGCGCTTACCAAATGTGGACGTAAGAAATGACGGCAAAGAGGATGCCCAGGATGAAGGCCAGCGGGATGGCCAGGAAGAGAGTGAGCACTTTGTACAGCAGGAATTTGCTGACTTCAAACGAGGCGTGGCTGCAAATCCAGATGCCGTCGAAACTTTGCGTGGCAACAGGTTCTGCGATCACATCCTCGAAGGAAACCTATGGCGAGAGAGAGAGAGAGATAGAGAGAGTGAACACAAACAGGCACACCAGGGCTGTCACACACTTGCCCACCTCCCCGCCAGGTCAGCTTCACTCCTTGTATGTTTCACGCCGGCCCCGCCAGGGACATGTACACGGCTCACCCTGCACCGCCGTCCCTTCAGACTGCTGCCGGCCCACGCTGGACACTTATAGTTTGGTTTAGAGACACAGCGCGGAAACAGGCCCTTCGGCCCCACCGGGTCCGCACCGGCCAGCGATCCCCGCACGTTAACACTGCCCTACACTCACTTATACCGAGCCGATTCATCTACAAATCTGCACGGCTTCGGAGTGTGGGAGGAAACCGACGATCTCGGAGAAAACCCGTGCAGGGCACAAAGAGAATACATAATCTGTACACACAGTGCCCGTGGTCAGGATTGAACCCGGGTCTCTGGCGCTGTGAGGCAGCAACGCCGCCACGAAGCCGCACTAGACCGGTAACTGCGAGCCGGCGGGGCCCCTCTGCAGCCGAGTGCCTGCTGTCTGTCTCACTCACCTTGATGTGAGTGTTGAGACCGCCGGGGTCTCTCCTGTGATGCTCCCTCTGCTCCGGCTCCTCCTCTCCCCCGCCGGGCAGCAACTTGGCCGATCTCAGGAGATCCTCAGGTTCGTACTGGACGCCGCGTTCTCCTGGTCCCGCTTCCTTCCCCATGTTTGTTTCTCTCCCCCCGCCCACGGTATTCCCTTCAGTTGCTCACGCACTTGCTCCCTGCAGCCTGTCCCCGGCCGCTGCAACACAGCCCCGCCCGCCCGCCCGCCCGCAGTCGCTGCTGACATGAAGCCAGCGCCACAGCCAGTCACACAGGCAAGTAGCCCGGCCAACACATGCACACACACACACACAACCACACCGGGACACACACGCACAGCCACACAGGTACACACATACTCACATACACGGCCACACAGGTACATATGTGCATACACATACACGCCACACACACATGCACACACACTCACACACAGCCACACACATACTCACATACACGGCCACACAGGTACACACATACCCACATTATTCACATACACGGTCACACAGGTACATACATGCACACACATACACGACCACACAGGTACATACATACACACACACTTACTCACATACACAGCCACACAGGTACACACATGCACAGAGCCACACGCCCACTGCATCTCAGACACACAAACTGCACAAAAAAACTCAGTAAAACATGAACACAGACACAAACTCACATACACGAAGAGGTATGACACAAACAGTGCATCACACACAGGGACAAATACACTTGGACACACACAAATAAGTACATTGACACTTTCACATAGACAGAGACATACATTCACAGTGATAAATAAATGTGGATACATACAAACGGCACAAACATAATCTTTTACGTAGGCACACACAAACAAATAAACCCGAAAAGGTACGTATACAATCTCACATAGCCAGACACACACACATACAGGGACACATTAACTCGATACACCTAAAGAGATACATCTACAATCTCCCGCAGATATACAGAATTTCACAGGGCGATATATACACTCACACAATCTCATCTACACGTATACATATAATCAGGGTAACATAGATACAGACAATCTCAATTCCACACTTACACAAAGGTAAATGCGCATACACTGTATTCACAGATACAGACACCGTCACATCTATATACTGTGGCGTCGGGGGCGACACCGGCTTCGGCAGTGACCACACCGACACCGATACTGGGTGAACTCACATGATTTATTTTAATGGCAGTGGTAATAAAGTCCAGGGCCACATGGGAGCTGCTGGCGATCTCGGGCTTGTCCCGGCAGCTCAGTCTTGGTCTTCGAAGGAGGAGGTGTGGCAATCAGTGGCTCTGTGACTTTTAAGAGGGCTGGAATCTGTAGATAAGGCCACGTGTGGGTAGTTGGTCCTTGACGGAGTAGATGACCTCTGCTTTAGGACACTGAACGCTCCTTCCACCGTTTGCACGCAGCTTCCTCTCATAGAGGTCCGAGGTACATTCCCTCCCCATTGTATACAGTCACGCGCAGGATTCCCACCGAAAAACGTTATATTTTTCCATTGGGACTTTGAGAAGCACTTTGAGGCATTTTCTTTGAGCTTGGAACAGAGTGCTTACTTTGGGAGCCTGAGGCCAGGCATGGGGATTAGGTGCATTTTGTACCTCCATGGTGGAAATGTTGACCTGGGAGAGAATGTGGACTTTGGTTTACACAACCAATCTGTGGATTTTGCCGCTGCTGCCAATGGTATTTCTTTAGTTTTTTGAGGCATCTTGAGGCATCTGTCTCCAGAACCTGGATCATTGACACTTGGTAGACTATGCATTTGGACATTTGAGGTCTAGGTCATTGAACACATTTTTCCTCATTCAGTCAAGGGTTGTGCTGGTTACTGATGGTACATTTTGTCATAAATGCCTGTCTTCTTATTAGTAATTTTTTAATTCCCTAAAATCCCTTTTGCATTTTCATGACTGTTGGCAGATCAATTTCCCTCCTGGGATAAATAAAGTTCTGTCCTATCGTATCATATTGTAAATGGTTACAAAGCCTCAAAGCATCTGACAGGTGGTTCCACCATTACATCATATTATGGATATTAATTGTCTGGAGCAGAATTGGTGGACAAGGGCGGATAGATGATTCTTACATTTCAGATATTTAATCTAAAGGTGTCCTCGATATATGTTGCAGTGAAGATGCCTACACTCTGAATGTGCAAATCTGCATAGTGAAGATCGATGTGTCCTTAACACAGGTGGACACATGTAAATACATGGACAAGCACGGCACGGTGGGGCGGCGGTAGAGTTGGTGCCTTTTAGCGCCAGAGACCCGGGTTCGATCCTGACTACGGGTGCTGTCTGTGCGGAGTTTGTCTGCTCTCCCCATGATCGGGTGGGTATTTCCTGGGTGCTCTGGTTTCATCCCGCACTCCAAAGACGTCCAATCAAAGTTGTCCAACAACTTTAGGCTGTGCACGCCACACGAAAGACGAAGAAGAAAGACGTACAGGTTTGTCGGTTCATTGGCTTCAGTAAAGATTGTAAATTGCCCCTAGTGTGTAGGATAGTGCTGGTGTATGGGAATCGCTGGTCGGTGTGGACTCCATAGATTTCCATAGAAAGACACAAAAAGCTGGGCTAACTCAGCATCTCTGGAGAGAGGGAATGGGTGACGTTTTGGGTCAAGACCCCTTTTCAGACTGGTTAGGGATAAGAGAGATAGAGACGGAGATGTCGAGAGATAAAGAACAGTGAATGAATCATATGCAAAAAGGTAACGATGATAAAGGAAACATGTCATGCTGTATCTCCAAACCAGCAAACAAAGCATACCCGTATATACACATAATCACATACAGTTACAAATATACACACATACACTAATGCAAATATATAAAGGAGCATACAGAGAATTATACACACACACATACTGTATATATCATATGTATGTATATACACATATATACACACACATACACATAAATATATATATGTCAAATAAAATATATATACAACATACATATAATATACATAAAATATATATAGACAACCACATATAACTCTTCTTTTTCTTCTTGCGTATGGCGTGCGCAGACTAAAGTTGTAGGACAACTTGACCACATATAACGATATAAAGATACACAAAGACACGTCCTCACATACAGATGCAGAGGCAGTGATACATGCATAGACACATACACAGAAGTCTAAAGAAGGGCCTCAGCCCGAAACGTCATGCATTCCTTCTCTCCAGAGATGCAGCCTGTCCCACTGAGTTACTCCAGCAGTTTGTGTCTGCCACACATACACAGAGTTGCACTCACACATTCACAGGTGCCTCACACAAATGCTGCTCCAACACATACTCAGAGTCTAGTCACCGACCCAGGAGGTTAAAGTCAATGTGAGCACAGCACCGCATTGTTCAAATTCACTGAAAAGAAATTGGCAGTGTTCAGTGTCTGTTGTATTCCTGCCAATTGCAAATACAATTATGAGCTTTAATTAGGAAGCCAGACGAACAGATGCACGTGATGTGGATAGATTTGAGAAATAGATTCCCATTGCTGGACATTCCTTTCACAAAATCCAAATAACATTCACTATTCAAGAGAATCACAAATGTTTCCTGTCTTTAGCTGGCAATGGAGGCAAGGGAACAGACAGGGTTAATGCTTAAATTAAAACGGGCATTGATATTGGTGTTACTTTCAGGATTCTAATGGGCCTGTCCCACTTAGGCGATTTTTTAGATGACTAGGCTGTCGTCACATGGTCGCCGGGGTTTCGCCTGTATGGTCGTGAGTCGTCTCCTCTGTTGCCCAAAGAGTCGTAGCGTCTTTCTAGTCACCGCTGGATTTTCAACATGTTGAAAACTTTTCAGAGACAGTCGGCGACAGTGGGTTTGATGACAATGAGCGTAGCTTGACTTCTCCTGACATGGGTGCTGTTGTAGTTGTAGCCAGCCTAACGTTGGTTGTCGCCAGGTGCTGACTTCGGGTTTTTTTGTTGTTGTTAAAATAATGATTGTATTTCAAATTTTATGTTGAAGGGGGGGTCGGGTCGCCGGTTTTTCAGCAACCTGCTACGCCTATAACAGTCGCCGGTAGTCCCAGACAGGCCCATTATTGAATGATATAATATTTTACTGGTTTAACTGTGAGGGAATCAGTGTGTTGTTCCATGCCAGCTATCCTGCAATTGTCTACTCAAACAGGGCGACTGTAAATGGTGAATTGATTTATGACTGTTTTGATTAAAACATCCATATTTGGATAATTTACCAAAGAGAAAACTGCACAGTGGGCTGGGAAGTAAGATATGTTCATATTTAAATTAAACTATCCAGCAAAAAAATACATGGACTGAGTTAGTTGGACATGAAATGTCTTCCTCCTCTGTTAAACATTAATATTTTAACCGAAAATGAGGAAAGGGCCTGTCCCACTAGGGCACTGGAACGGCAACTGTCAGAGTGGAACACACACACAAACACATCACAAAGGTGGGGGCCAGGGAAAGGGGGGGGGGGGGGCACTGTCTGAAATTCACACGATGCAAAGCCAAGGTGATACCGACACACACCGCGATGAACGGGAAGGTTAAGACAGCTATCACAGTGTACGGTAAGTCCTTTAAAAGAGGGGGGGGGAGAAGGGGGGAGAATGTGGGGGGGGGGGGGGGGAGAAGGGGGAGAAGAAGTGGAGACACTTTTAAGAAGCCAGACAACTTTTAATAAGGCAGAGATACACAGCTGTGAAGTTTAGCGGGCATTTAACATTACCGGTCGGTTATCGTTGGCCCTGAGAACTCGTGGTTATGTTTTTTCCCCCCAATGAGCCAATGAAAATGCCCTGTCAGCAAAGGTGATTAACTAAAACTACCTACGACTACCTCGACTACCCATAACTACACGGCGACCCCACTACAACCGCACCTACGGCCACCAATTTCTGGTCGCAGAAATATTTTCAACACATTGAAAAATGTGCGGCGACCATACTGAGGCCGCGACTAGTTCCCAGAATGCGGGAACTCCTCGCGACCGTGAAGGAGACTCACCAGAGACCACCAGCGAACATGTGGCGACCATGTGGCGACCATGTGGTGAGCGCAGAGTCTCCTGCACTTACCTAAAAAGTTGCCCACATGGGACAGGCCCTTTAGTGGTAACACTATAGATGAATACATTATAAAATCATTGTACAAGTCTATATAAGTCTCTGTATGTATATAATTTTACAAGTGCGACAAAGGGTCTTGACCTGAAACGCCAACCATTCCATCTATCCAGAGATGCTGCCTGACCTGCTGAGTTACTCCAGCATTTTGTGTCTATTTTCAGTGTAAACCATCATCTGCAGTTCCTCCCTACACATTCTCTGAGTGGCATATAACAAAAATGAAATGGTGCAAATCCACCAGCCATCAACTCACCAGCCCTGGCCGAGTTTGCATGAATACACCTGGCTGGATGTGCAGAGATGGATGAGCTGAGTGAACTGTGTCACTTCAAGAAATCCTGTAATCCAGAGATTCCCAAAGTTTTGATTCCCGTGCATCCCTTCGTAAATGTTCATAAGCATCTTGCACCCCTCGTTAAAAACAATTGTATTTCAATAGATAATAGACAATAGGTGCAGGAGTAGGCCATTCGGCCCTTCAAACAAGCACCGCCATTCAATGATCATCCACAATCAGTACCCTTTCCTGCCTTCTTACCATATCCCCTGATTTCATTGTAAAATTCAATAAATATTGTCGCGCGGGAGTCTGTAAACTACCCAAATGCAGCAGCTATCACAACTTGAGTAGGAGAATTCTTACGAAATATATAATTTATTTGTAAATAAGTATGTATAAAATAATTCGTAACCACTGTATGTTTTTCTAATAATGAATCTATGTTTCAGTAGTACATAGCTGAAAATTGCCGCGTATCCCCTGGAGACCTTACGCGTAGCCCACTTTGGGGAACACTGCTGTAATGTGTGGTGGAGCCTCAGCGAGAACCTTACTGTCTTTGACAACAGACGCTGGTGGGGGGGAACCACTTGTAAGATTCTTTGAGGCTTTGTAACTTTTCAAGGCATTTAAAAATTACTAAAATAATTAAATCACAAATATTAAATAATTAAGAAAATAAAATGTATTTAAAGTCAAACGTTAAAGACTGAGACAGAGAGAGATACAGTATGTAGGTATGTTACAAAACTTACCATCAGTGGCGCTGCAGTTCTGTCACTGGCCATGTGCGCGACTTTGGCGCCTATGAGGGGGGGGGGGGGGGGGGGGGCGGGGTTAAAATGCCGTTTTCCCCTGCCTGTCCGAGATATATATATTTCTGGGGCTGCTAGCTAATGCTGAATAATCTTTCTGACTGCCGTTCGGTGAATTGTTTTTTAAACCGCGGGACAATTTCAGCGCTGGAGTAAAATAAAAATCCACTTCTAACGCCGTCAATGCTGACAACGGGGCGGATCTCCCGTATGGGACAAATAAAGGTAAGCCGTTTATTTTACATATAAACTCGCTTCTTGCTTCTTAGGATTACCTTAATCCAAATTTTACATTGCGAAAAGGTGATTTAGCCCCATACGAACCGGCAGTGTTTTTCCTGCTGATGTGGGATTTAAATGCACCGCAAACCACAACGTTCCAATCGATCACGTTCCACAAAATCCCACTCGCAAGATGATTAAAATGGCCATTAATTTACGGGAATTAAACACTAAATTCCTTCCATTTGACCTATACATTCATGACAATTTATCTATATACTATTAAAACTCTGTGTGTGTGTGTTTGCCGACCGACCGGGTGTGTGTCAGATTTGCCCTTTGATTTCATGGTTCGCCAAAACTACACTTTCAAACCCCGAGATATTTTCCAGTTTGCTACACATTACACTTTTACATTCACCCATTCACTCCTCATTACATTTAGACATTTTTACGTACACTTTTTAACATAAAGTCCTTCACCCCCCCCCCCCCCCCCCCACAAACACTCACTCATTTTCTGGCCTCCTGCTGGCCAGGCACCATAACTGCAGCTGTTGCAGCCCGTTCTCCAAAAACGCCGCCATTTTTTTCCCCGCGGCCGATTTTCCCTGCCGATTCAGTTCCCCCGTGGCCGATTTTCGCGACTGAAGCACATTCGGGGACCAGACCCAACGGGTCTGCACTTGGTCTAGTATACTTTTAAAATTGTGTGTGTGTGTGTGTGTGTGTGTGTGTGTGTGTGTGTGTGTGTGTGTGTGTGTGTGTGTGTGTGTGTGTGTGTGTGTGTGTGTGTGTGTGTGTGTGTGTGTGTGTGTGTGTGTGTGTGTGTGTGTGTGTGCGTGCGTGTGTGTGTGCGTGTGTGTGTGTGTGTGTGTGTGTGGGTGTGTGTGTGTGTGTGTGTGTACGGCATTTTACCTTTGATTTTGCCTTTGATTCGTTACTCCGCGAAAACCAGACACAAAAACGGCAAGAGTTTTACCATTTCGCTAGCGATTTTACTTTTACATTCGCATATCCACTCCTCATTAAATTTAGTCATTTTCTGTAGACATTTTCAATAAAATCCTTCACAAAACTTACTTTAAAACAGCAGCTGCAGATGCCACAGTGCCCTTACACTCGCGGCACCACCACCCGCTCTCCATTCAAGCAGACGCTGTCATCGCACTTTCAATCGCCCCCCCCACTCAGTCATTTTTTCACCTCCCGCTGGCCACCTTCTCATTGCGTGCCCTGTACGATGATAACGGCTGCTGCCGCCCGGCTCTCCTCCACTGACCCCCCTGGCCCGGCTCTGTCACGCTGGCGGAAGCCACAGATCTGCTGGTCCCCCCCGCTGCTTTTCGCCATCCTTGCTGGCGGCCCGCAGGCTCACTCGGGACCATGCCCGCCCGCCCTCCCCCCCCCCCCCCCCTGTATGTGATGCCTCCAGGCCGCCCCCTCCCCTCGCAACCACGTGATGGGGGAACAGACCCAACCAGTCTGCACTTGGTCTAGTGAGATTTAAAAATCATGTTATATTGTGAATTCTTGTGTGAATGTTATTTGGACACTTAGGCTATTTTAAAATGTTAATCTTTTCTTAAGAAATTGATAGATATTTAGATCTAGTAATTGAATTTTGTAATTAGCTATAATTAGGTAACTAACTAATTATATGCTTTAATTTCAGGTCATCCAAGTAAGATTGTTTCATATTTTTTTCAAATATGCTTCAATCTATAATAACTGGAAATGTAATTCAGTTCCCTTAATTTTTAAGAAAGTTATGGGCTTTTGAATGTCCTCGATCACAGCTTTTGTGTAAAGTCAATGGAAAAGCAATTGGGAACAAGTTACTAATTTCCGAGTATGAAAATGGCCATAACCTTTTTAATACTGAAGATATGAAAGTGAATTAGGTGTCAGATTAAACTTCTTTTTATGCTTTATCTGATGGGATAAATTGCAGACGATTTTTAAAATCTCAACATTTTGTAACATGGCTACAGTATGGAAAAAAGCCCTTTGACTGACCGAGTTCACAGGACCATCGATCACCTGTTCACCTTCTCTGTGTTATCCAATTTTACACCCACTCTCTGCATATTGTGGACAATTTACAGAGCGCTAATTAACCTACAAATCCACACGTCTTTGGGATGTGGGAGGAAACCAGCGCAGCTGGAGTAAACCACGACGTCGCAGGTTACTCCAGAGATGAAACTCCACACAAACATCACCTGTTTCGGATCACACCTGGGTCTGCCGTGCTGTGAGGAAGCAACTTCACCAACTGTGCCACTGCGCCACCTTAATGTACATAATAAAATAAGTTGCACAGAGGCTAGAGACGAGAACACGAGAGGTAGTGAGATGAGATAAGGAAATAAGGAGAGAAGAGGTATGAGACAGGCCAGAGGAAGGAATTAGTGTGAAGGGGTTGGGGAGGGTGGGAGGGTTGGGGGGGGGGTTGTGGGGGGCAGGTGGGGGGGGGGGGGCTGGGGGGCGGGGGGGCGGGCTGGGCGGGGGGAGGGAATGTGAGAGATGGGGTGTGTATCAAAGTGGAGCACAGGGAAGAGAGAATAAATCTGATGCTTTAAGGAACTTTGCAAATTGGCCCTAGCTGTTTAGACAGAGCATTTTGCAGGATAATTCAGTGCTGATTTACCTTCAATTTTAAAAACAAATGCTGACTGCACATTTACAGAAGAATGTCGAAACAAGGTAGTGCAGGTGCTGGTTTACAAAATGACACAGCATGCTGGAGTAACTCAGCGGATCAGAGGACAACTCTGGAGAACATGGACAGTTGACGCTTCGGGTCGGGACCCTTCTTCAGACTGAAGAAGGGCACCAACCCGAAACATTTCCTGTCCAAGTTCTCGAGTAATGCTGCCTGACCCACTGAGTTACTCCAGCACTTTGTATCTGCACATTTATAGGATGGGTTAAGTTACTCCGTAAATTGGGCGTGGAAGTAATCGTCAGAATGCTCAAAGTATGCAGAGTTCAGTAATAATTGAACAAATTGGGCCTTGATCTAACCAACACTATGTGTTGGCACAAGGAACTGCAAATGCTAGTTTACCAAAAGGATTCTGGTTAAGACATTGGTGTTCCCGATGTGGCTTGCTTTATATCGACGAGACCAAGTGTAAACCAGGTGCTGTTCTGCCATACATTTGTGCTCAGTCTGTCAAGGTCAGCTGGATGGCCCAGTTTCTAATCATTTTAAACCCCCTTCCCATATCTACCTTTCTGACCTGTGCCTTTACTATTGCCAGAGTGAAGCCCAGGCAAACTGGAGGAACAGCACCTCATGTTACCCTGGGCAGCTTACAACCTATCGACATGAACAGTAAATTCTCCAATTTAGGTAACTAACTTCAGGTAGGTAACCTATCCCCTCCCCTTCTCTGTGCATTACCTGAATGTGCACCCATTTCTCCCGTTCCCTGTTCCCTGTCCCCTTCCACCTATATTCCCTCATCCGGCTTCACAATTCATACCTCTTCTATCCATATCTCCTACTTGTTGATGTTTCCTCTCTGGCTTGTGTCTAACCATCTGCCAATCAACCCCCAAACCCCCCCCCCCCCCCCCCCCACCACTATCCACCAATCACTTGCCAGACTTTGGCCTGACCCCACCTCTCTTCCAGCTTTCTCCCTCCACCACAAGTATTCAGTTTGAAGAGGAGTCCTGACCTGAATCATCACCTATCAATGGTCTCCAGAGATGCTTCCTGACCTGCTCAGTTACTCCAGCACTTTGTGCCTTTTTTTAAACACCATGTGTTAACCACAACCTCAAGTATTAGTGGATATTTTAGTTTAGTTTAGTTTATTGTCACGTGTATTGCGGTATAGTAAAAAGTGTTTGTTGCGTGCTATCCAGTCAGCAGAAAGACAATACCTGATTATAATCAAGCCATATGCAGTGCAACATAAGGGAATAATGTTTAGTGCAGGTTACTCCAGAGATGAAACTCCACACAAACATCACCTGAGTTCAGGATCACACCTGGGTCTGCCGTGCTGTGAGGGAGCAACTTCACCAACTGTGCCACTTCGCCGCCTTAATGTACATAACAAAATAAGTTGGGACAGAGGCTAGAGACGAGAACACGAGAGGTAGTGAGATGAGATAAGGAAATAAGGAGAGAAGAGGTTTGAGACAGGCCAGGGGAAGCAATCTAGGGGGTTTGGGGGGAGCGGGGGGGGGGGGAGTGTGGGGGGGAGGTAAGCGAGAAATGGGTGTGAATCCAAGTGGAGAAAATGGAAGCGAGAGTAAATCCTGCTGCTATAAAGAACTGTTGCAAATTGGCCCTAGCTGTTTAGACAGAGCATTTTGCACGATAATTCCCTGCTGATTTACATCCAATTTTAAACGCAAATGCCGACAGCACATTTACAGAAGAATGTCGATAGACAATAGACAATAGGTGCAGAAGTAGGCCATTCGGCCCTTCGAGCCAGCACCGCCATTCAATGTGATCATGGCTGATCATCCCCAATCAGTACCCTGTTCCTGCCTTCTCCCCATATCCCCTGACTCCGCTATCTTTAAGAGCCCTATCTAGCTCTCTCTTGAGAGTATCCAGAGAACCGTCCTCCACCGCCCTCTGAGGCAGAGACTTCTACAGACTCACCACTCTCTGTGAGAAAAAGTGATTCTTCGTTTCCGTTCTAAATGGCTTGCCCCTTATTCTTAAACAGTGGCCCCTGGTTCTGGAATACCCCAACATCGGGAACATGCTTCCTGCCTCTAGCGTGTCCAAACCCTTAATAATCTTATATGTTTCAATAAGATCCCCTCTCATCCTTCTAAACTCCAGAGTGTACAAGCCCAGCTGCTCCATTCTCTCAGTGTATGACAGTCCCGCCATCCCAGGAATTAACCTTGTAAACCTACGCTGCACTCCCTCAATCACATGAATGTCCTTCCTCAAATTAGGAGACCAAAACTGCACACAATACTCCAGGTGTGGTCTCACTAGGGCCCTGTAAAACTGCAGAAGGACCTCTTTGCTCCTATATTCGATTCCTCTTGTTATAAAGGCCAACATGCCATTCACTTTCTTCACTACCTGCTGTATCTGCATGCTTACTTTCATAGACGGATGAACAAGGACCCCCAGATCCCGTTGTTCTTCCCCTTTTCCTAACGACGCCATTTAGATAGTAATCTGCCTACCTGTTTTTGATACCAAAGTGGATAACCTCACATTTATCCACATTAAACTGCATCTGCCGTGCATCTGCCCACTCCCCCAACCTGTCCAAGTCATCCTGCATTCTCATAGCATCCTCCTCACAGTTCACACTGCCACCCAGCTTTGTGTCATCTGCAAATTTGCTAATGTTACTTTGAATCCCTTCATCCAAATCATTGATGTATGTTGTAAATAGCTGCCGTCCCAGCACTGAGCCTTGCGGTACCCCACTAGTCACTGCCTGCCATTCTGAAAGGGATCTGTTAATCCCTACTCTTTGTTTTCTATCTGCCAACCAATTTTCTATTCATGTCAGCATTCTAACCCCAATACCATGTGCCCTAATTTTGCTCACTAATCTCCTATGTGGGACCTTATCAGTCTACCCAACACCATTTCCTGCCTAATGTGGATTTCCTTCAGTTCCTCCGTCACACCAGATCCTCTGGCCACTACTATCTCAGGAAGATTGTTTGTGTCCCCCTTAGTGTAGATGGATCCAAAGTACCTGTTCAACACATCTGCCATTTCCTTGTTCCCCATAATAAATTCACCTTTTTCCGTCTTCAAGGGTCCAACTTTGGTCTTAACTAATTTTTTCCTCTTCACATACCTGAAGAAGCTTTTACTATCCTCCTTTATGTTCTTGGCTAGCTTACCTTCGTACCTCATCTTTTCTCCCCGTATAGTCTTTTTAGTTATCTTCTGTTGCTCTTTAAACATTACCCAATCCTCTTGCTTCCTGCTCACCTTTGCTACGTTGTACTCCTTACTCCCCTTGGAATCTTTCTACCTCCTAGGAATGAACTGATCCTGCACCTTCTGTATTATTCCTAGAAAAACCTGCCATTGTTGTTCCACTGTCATCCCTGCTAGGATATCTTTCCAGTCAACTTTGGCCAGCTCCTCCCTCATGGCTCCATAGTCCCCTTTATTCAACTGCAACACTGACACCTCTGAACTACCCTTCTCCCACTCCAATTGTAGATTAACCCTGACCATATTATGGTCACTGCCTCCTAATGGTTCATTAACCTCAAGTTTACTATTGCCAGAGTGAAGCCGATGCAAACTGGAGGAACAGCACCTCATGTTACCCTGGGCAGCTTACAACCTATCGACATGAACAGTAAATTCTCCAATTTAGGTAACTAACTTCAGGTAGGTAACCTATCCCCCCCTCCAACCTCCCACTTCCCCCCCCCCCTTCTCTGTGCATTACCTGAATGTGCACCCATTTCTCCCGTTCCCTGTCCCCTTCCACCTATATTCCCTCATCTGGCTTCACAATTCATACCTCTTCTATCCATATCTCCTACTTGTTGATGTTTCCTCTCTGGCTTTTGTCTAACCATCTGCCAATCAACCCCCAACCCCACCTCTATCCACCAATCACTTGCCAGACTTTGGCCTGACCCCACCTCTCTTCCAGCTTTCTCCCTCCACCACAAGTATTCAGTTTGAAGAGGAGTCCTGACCTGAATCATCACCTATCTATGGTCTCCAGAGATGCTTCCTGATCTGCTCAGTTACTCCAGCACTTTGTGCATTTTTTTAAACACCATGTGTTAACCACAACCTCAAGTATTAGTGGATATTTTATTTTAGTTTAGTTTAGTTTATTGTCACGTGTATTGCGGTATAGTGAAAAGTGTTTGTTGCATGCTATCCAGTCAGCAGAAAGACAATACCTGATTACAATCGAGCCATATGCAGTGCAACATAAGGGAATAAAGTTTAGTGCAGGTTAAAGCCGGCAAAGTCCGATCAAAGATAGTCTGAGTGTCCCCAATGAGGTAGATAGTAGTTCAGCACTGCGCTCTGGTTGTGGTAGGATGATTCAGTTCCCTGATAAAAGCTGGGAAGAAACTGTTCCTGAATCGGGAAGTGTGCATTTTCACACTTCTATACCTTTTGCCTGAAGGGAGAGGGGAGGAGGGAGTGGCCGGCGTGCGACTCATGCTAGAAATTGCAGCAGGGAGACAGGCCCTTCAGACCATCGATCACCCATTCACTGAGCGCCATCGGCCAAGTGCCCGACCATCGATCACCCATTCACACTAATTCCATCTGACTTTCTCATCCACTGCCTAGACAAGAGGGGAAATTTACAATTAACCTACAAACCAACACATCTTTGGCATGTAGGAAGAAACCGGAGCACCTGGAGGAAACCCATGCAGCCACAGGGAGAACGTGCAAACAGACAGCACCTGAGGTCAGAAATGATCCCAGTTTTCCGGCTCTGTGAGGCAGCAGCTCTTTCAGCTGCACCACTTTGCTATCTGTCTGCGTGATGTTGGTACACAGAGCTGCCCCAACTTGCAATTTTTTAAGGCCCCTTAAAAGTCTTTCAGCTTTGTTTACATTTATTTTTAGTTTAGTTTAGAGATACAGCGTGGAAACAGGCCCTTCGGCCCACACCGACCAGCGATCCCCGTACACAACACTGTCTTACACACACTAGGGACACTTTACACATACACCAAGCCAATTTACCTACAAGCCTGTCCGTCATTAGAGTGTGGGAGGAAACCGATGATCTCGAAGAAGACCCACCCACGCCACGGGGAGAGCGTGCAAACTCCACGCAGACAGCACCCATTCTCGGTGGTTCACCAGACCCGTGGAGATTGAGATTTTTGCCGAAGCTACCCCTCCTGGAGCATCGGTGAGTGTTCCTGTTGCAAGTGGAGCGGGCCCGTATCCTGTGGGATATGATCCCACCGAGAATCACTTACTGACAATCTCCCAATGAATACACAGCACGCAGAGAATTCTCAGTTGATTCTATTTGTTGGTTGGACGTTGTGCCTTTTCCACACTTGGCAATGCTCAACAAAATTAGGTTTTGGAGAAACAACTTACGACTGTTATTGGTTATTTAAAGATCAGAGCAATTGGGCAATTATTATTAAAGATGAACTCAAAGCAATCGTGTAAAGTTTAAATATTTCCTCAGACATGCATTTATAATCAATCAGACACCACTGATGCTAGAAATCCGCACGTTCGCAAGCAAGTCTTTTGTAAATGCCGCTACCTCTATTGTATTCACTTTTGAAGGACAATGACGTAATCAAAGGCAGGAATGTCAAATCATAAGCACTTCCTGGAATAGGTTGAAATCCTTGTTGCACCCATTTTCCTCCAGTTGTTTTCCTAATTAATATGGGTAGTAATGTGTGGAAAAAATTAACTGTTACAAAATTCCACAGTGTCCTGCACAGGAAGCATTCGAACCAGAATTTCCTGCGTGTATTGTTGTATTGTGGAAACACACTGGTCACGGTTTACAGCTGCATTTGTTTACACTGCTTGGATGAGATTATAGTTTAGAAAACTGATAGACAATGAATTGTAATGAGTAATTTAGGTGGTTTACAAAGAAGGTGGACAGCAACATATTCAAAGATAAACTGGTCCAACTCATAGCAGGCAGCACATAAATGTGTAGGAAGGAACTGCAGATGCTGGTTTAAACCGAAGATAGACACAAAATGCTGGAGTAACTCAGCGTGACAGGCAGCATCTCTGGAGAGATGGGATGGGTGGCCTTCCCTTCTCTCCAGAGATGCTGCCTGTCCCGCTGAGTTACTTGTCGAGACCCTTCTTCAGACCTGAGACCCGGGTTCGATCCTGACTATGGGAGCTTGTCTGTACGGAGTTTGTACGTTCTCCCCGTGACCTAGAAACATTGAAACATAGAAAATAAGTGCAGGAGTAGGCGATTCGGCCCTTCCTGCCAGCACCACCACTCAATATGATCATGGCTGATCATCCAAAATCAGTACTTCATACCTGCTTTTTACCAATATTCCTATGATTCTGTTAGCCCGAAGAGCTAAATTAAACTCTCTGCGTGGGTTTTCTCTGGGAAGCTCCGGAATCCTCCCACACTCCAAAGTCATTCAGGCTTGTAGGTTAATTGGCTTGGTATGAATGTAAAATGATCCCTAATGTGTGTAGGATAGTGTTAGTGTGCGGGGATCGCTGGTCGGTGTGGGCTTGATGGGCTGAAGGGCCTGTTTCCATATTCTATCTCTAAAAGTAAAACATATACCCCGATGTTTTGCTGATAGTTCAAAATGGCCACCTTGACTGGATGTAAAAGAAACAGTGCAAAACACTTGGGAAAGTTCCAGTAACTATATCTCTGTTCTATACTCCTACATTTCGAACACTAAACAATGCATCTCATCATCCAGTGAGAGAAGGCAGTTTGCTTGCCCAAACATAATACAGTGATCTAGACCAACTAATTTTCTTGCAAGTACTTCAGTCTCTTGACAATACTGTCTGGTGAAAGTCTTTATCGTTTGTAATTCATCAGTGCAACAGCTATAATTGAGGAGCAGTTGATGAATGGTGTAATGGAGACACTTTGACAGATGACTTTGGAACATGCCAGACAGCTGGACGGTTGCAAGAGTTGTGTTCTGTTTTAACTCAAGAAAATACATCGCCCAGAATATTACGAGACAACTAAGTTTGAAAATATTACAGGTGAATTCCTTGAGCAGGGTCTTGTCTTTATTTTTTGGTTTGAGATCTTCTTCAGAGCATGAGATACCTTAAGGATTGAAGGTCATCCTACCTAAGAAAGCATATGGTTGAGGCAAAGAGTCATAGAGTGATACAGCATGGAAACAGGCCCTTCGGCCCAACTTGTCCACCCTGGCCAACAATGACCCAGCTACACTCGTCCCACTTGCCTGCGCTTGGTAATTAACCCTCCAAACCTGTCCTATCCATGTACCTGTCCAACTGTTTCTTAAATGATGGGATAGTCCCAGCCTCAACTACCTCCTCTGGCAGCTTGTTTCATACAGCCACCACCCTTTGCGTGAAAATGTTACCCCTCAGATTCCTATTAAACATTTTTCCCTTCACCTTGATATTAAACATTTTTCCCTTCACCTTGAACCTATGTCCGCTGGTCCTCAATTCCCCTACTCTGGGCAAAAGCCTCTGCGCATCTATCCGATCTATTCCTCTCATGATTTGTATACCTCTATAAGATCCCCCTCGTCCTCCTGCGCTACGTGGAATAGAGACCCAGCCTACTCAACCTCTCCCTATAGCTCACACCCTCTAGTCCTGGCAACATCATCGTAAACCTTTTTTGAACCCTTTCAAGCTTGACAAAATCTTTCCTATAACATGGTACCCAGAACTGAACACAATATTCTAAATGAGGTCTCACCAATGTCTTATACAACTGCAACATGACCTCCCAACTTCTATACTCTAACTTGCTTTGAAGTTATTCCAGAGTTGACTCAGTGGATTGACTTCCATGATGAGAAACATAGAAACATAGAAAATAGGTGCAGGAGGAGGCCATTTGGCCCGTCGAGCCAGCACCGCCATTCATTGTGATCATGGCTGATCGTCCCCAATCAATAGCCCGTGCCTGCCTTCTCCCCATATCCCTTGACTCCACTAGCCCCTAGAGCTCTATCCAACTCTCTCTTAAATCCATCCAGTAATTTGACCACCACTGCCCTCTGTGGCAGGGAATTCCACGAATTCACAACTTTCTGGGTGAAAACGTTTTTTCTCACCTCAGTCTTAAATGGCCTCCCCTTTATTCTAAGACTGTGGCCCCTGGTTCTGGACCCACCCAACATTGGGAACATTTTTCCTGCATCTAGCTTGTCCTTTTATAATTTTATATGTTTCTATACGATCCCCCCCTCATCCTTCTAAACTCCTGTGAATACAAGCCCAGTCTTTTCAATCTTTCCTCATATGACAGTCCCGCCATCCCAGGGATCAATCTTGTGAACCTACGCTGCACTGCCTCAATCACAAGGATGTCCTTCCTCAAATTAGGAGACCAAAACAGTAAGCAATACTCCAGATGTGGTCTTACCAGAGCCCTATACAACTGCAGAAGAACCTCTCTACTCCTATACTGAAATCATCTTGTTATGAAGGCCAACATTCCATTAGCTTTCTTCACTGCCTGCTGTACCTGCACGCCAACTTTCAGTGACCGGTGTACAAGGACACCCAGGTCTCACTGTACCTCCCCCTTGCCTAACCTAACCCCATTGAGATAATAATCTGCGCTCTTGTTTTTGCCACCAAATTGGATAACCTCACATTTATCTATATTATACGCATCTGCCCACTTACTCAACCTGTCCAGGTCACCCTGCAACCTCCTAACATCCTCTTCACAGTTCACACTGCCACCCAGCTTTGTGTCATCCGCAAACTTGCTAGTGTTGCTCCTAATTCCCTCTTCCAAATCATTAATATATATGGTAAACAGTAGCGGCCCCAACACCGAGCCTTGTGGCACTCCACTCGCCACTGCCTGCCATTCTGAAAAGGACCCGTTCACTCCTACTCTTTGCTTCCTGTCTGCCAACCAATTTTCTATCCATGTCAACACCCTACCCCAATACCATGTGCTCTAATTTTAGTCACCAGTCTCCCGTGCGGGACCTTATCAAAGGCTTTCTGAAAGTCTAGATACACTACATCCACTGGCTCCCCTTCATCCATTTTACTTGTCAAATCCTCAAAAAATTCCAGAAGATTAGTCAAGCATGATTTTCCTTTCATAAATCCATGCTGACTTGGACTAATCCTTTTACTGCTATCCAAATGCCCAATTATTACCTCTTTAATAATTGACTCCAGCATCTTTCCCACCACCAAAGTCAGGCTAACTGGTCTGTAATTCCCCGTTTTCTCTCTCGCTCCTTTCTTGAAAAGTGGGATAACATTAGCTATCGTCCAATCCACAGGAACTGATCCTGAATCTATTGAACATTGGAAAATGATCACCAATGCGTCCACTATTTCTAGAGCCACCTCCCTGAGGACCCCGGGATGCAGACCATCAGGCCCAGGGGATTTATCATCCTTCAGTCCCATTAGCTTACCCAATGCTATTTCTTGCCTAATGAAAATTTCTTTCAGTTCCTCGACCCCCTTAGATCCTCTGTCCTCCAGTACTTCTGGAAGATTGTTTGTGTCTTCCTTAGTGAAGACAGTACCTATTCAACTCTTCTGCCATTTCCCTGTTGCCCATAATAATTTCACCCGTTTCTGCCTTCAAGGGACCCACATTTGACTTTGCTACCCTTTTTCCCTTAACATATTGAAAGAAGCTTTTACTGTCCTTCTTTATATTCCTGGCCAGCTTCCCCTCGTAGTTCAACTTTTCAGAGCGTATTGCCTGTTTTGTTTCCTTCTGTTGTCCTTGGAAAGTTTCCCAATCCTCTGGCTGCCGGCTACTCTTTGCTGTGTTATACATCTTTTCTTTTAGTTTTATTCTATCCCTAACGTCTCTTGTCAACTACAGTTTCTTCCTACTCCCCTTAGAATCTTTCTTCCTTTTTGGAATGAAATGATCCTGTGTCTTCCGGATTATGCCCAGAAATTCCTGCCATTGCTGCTCCACCGTCATTCCTGCTAGGATCCCTTTCCAGTCTACTTTGGCCGGCTCCCCTCTCATGCCTTCACTGTCCCCTTCGTTCAACTGCATCACTGCCACTTCCGATTTAACGTTCTCCTTCTCAAATTGCAGATTAAAACTAATCATATTATGATCACTACCTCCAAGCGGTTCCTTTACCTCGAGTTCTCTTATCATATCTGGTTCATTGGACAACACTAAATCCAGAATTGCCTTTTCTCTGGTCGGTTCCATTACAAGCTGCTCTAAGAATCCATCTCGGAGGCATTCTACAAACTCTCTTTCTTGGGGTCCTGAACCAACCTGATTTTCCCAGTCCACCTGCATATTGAAATCCCCCATCACCACAGTGGCATTACCTTTGTTACATGCCAGTTTTAACTCCAGCTGCAACTTACACCCTACATCCGGGCTACTATTTGGGGGTCTGTAAATAACACCAATTAGTGTCTTCTTTCCTTTACAATTCCTCCTCAATCCACAGTGACTCTACCTCGTCAGTCCCTATGTCTTCCCTCGCAAGGGACTGAATTCCATCCCTCACCAGAAGAGCTACCCCACCCCCCCTCCTCTGCTCACCTGCCTATCCTTTCTATAGGGTGTATAACTCTGAATATTAAATTCCCAGACCCGATCCTCCTGCAGCCACGTCTCGGTAATCCCCACAATGTCATATCTACTAACCTCTAACTGAGCCTAGAGCTCATCTACTTTACTTCTTATAATTCTCGCATTCAAATACAATACTTTTAATTCCTTACGGAATAGGGATCTCACCATTCACATCGATCCCTATTACACTTGGCCGTACTCTCCTATCCATATAACAAACCATATAACCATATAACAATTACAGCACGGAAACAGGCCCTCTCGGCCCTTCCAGTCCGTGCCGACCATTTGCCTTTGTGAGCTTCCTTTCCCGTTAATTCTAGGGTAATTAACTATCCCATTGCTCTCTTTCCCTTTAACTCCGTCCTCGACTATCCCATTTGACACCCTCCCCCCCTTATTTAGTTTAAAACCGCCCTATGAGTTCAGATGGGGTTAGACTAGCCAAAACCATTGGACTTTGGAAGCATAGGAGATGTGCCATGAGATATCTAAGATCTGGGGTAGCAGAGTGGTACAGTTGCACGAGTCGCTGCCTCACAGCACCAAAGAGCCGGATTCAATCATGATCTTCAGTGAAGTTGGTGCAGAGTTTGCTCAAGCTCCTTATGATAATGGGTGTTTTTTCCAGTTGCTCCAATTTTACTTCCACATCCCAAGGACAGTCGGAACGTGAGCTGCAGCTGTAAATGGCCCCTAGTGTGCGGGTAAATGGTTGAATCTTGAGGAGAGTGGATGGGAATGTGGTTGGAATAAAAACAATGGGATTAAGGTAAATGGGTGTTGGATGGTCAGTGTGACTTGGGTCAATTTAATATCTCCACAATGTTCAAATGTTTAGTTTAGTTTAGTGCGCGGAAATATGCCCTTTGGCCCACCGAGTCCGCACCGACCAGCGATCCCCGCACATTAACACTATCCTACACTAGGGACAATTTTTACATTCACACCAAGGGAATTAACCTACAAACCTGTACGTCTTTGGAGTGTGGGAGGAAACCGAAGTTCTCAGAGAAAACCCGCGCAGGTCACAGGGAGAACATATAAACTGTGTGCAGACATACACCCCTAGCCGGGATGGAACCTGGGTCTCTGGAGCTGTAAGCGCTGTAAGGCAGCAACTCTGCCTGTGCCAGCCTGCCACCCTGTTGCTTGATATTGCCTTGGTAAAAATGTTTTTTATTGTGTGAGTGTTATATAAATATATAAAGTTGTTTTCTTTATTACCCTGGGGTTATGCGAGGCATTGTATAAATCCGAGTTTTAAGCGGACCATTATGTTTCACTGATCACTGAGAGGAAACCCAAGTGGAAGCAATTAGGCTGATTATGGGTCCCTCAACATGTTACTTACATAATGAAAACAACTGCAGGAGTTAACAAATAAAACAAATAGCTGGGGGTTTTTCAAACTTCTGCAGAACCTATACAGACTTGCTTCAATCCCTCAGCACCTCATAGCTGTGGTTTTACTCCTTTTTATAAACACGACAGAAAATGGTTAACAATTTTCCTGTTGTTTCATGATCCGTGCACATAGTAAGCATATTTGTTATACTGTGGTACATCGCTAGGTTAACCTGCCACATTCCAGAATATTTCAACACTCTAAAGGCAATTGCTTTTGACTTTATATATTTACCTGAACAATCATTAAATATTTGCATTTTGTAAAATTAAAAGAGTACTCGTTTGTTGAGAGATTGCAATGTACAATAATTCCTGCTTTGTGGATCTTGTGTGAGCACTATATTAAGTATATGACTGAAAGTGTTTTGTAGATTCAATTTTAAGTTTCATTTATTATTGCACTTTTGTCTGGATTCATTTTAACCCTTTTATAAACAATTGTGTAACCCGTGCAGGAATAGCAGTATATAATCATATTGAAAGCATTTCTGTTGTAATTTTATAGTAAGTGCTCTATTTCAGACCTAAGAATGAATTGGTGCCCTATCACACATCTGTTGGAAATATCACTTTTGGAGGCAAAATCTTTACAGCTAGAGAAATGAGTCAAATATCAGGAATAGGTTATGCAATATAAAGTGTTGGAAGGAACTGCAGATGCTGATTTAAAACCAAAGATAGTCACAAAATGCTGGAGTAACTCAGTGGGACAGGCATCGTCGCTGGAGAGAGGGAATGGGTGACGTTTTGGGTTGACACCCTTCTTCTCGATCCGAAACGTCAGAGATGCTGCCTGTCCCGCTGAGTTACTCCAGAATATTGTGTCTAATTTATGCATTATAACGTTTGTTTGAAAACCAGAACATCAGCTTCCATTTAGAATTAATTATTTACCACAGATTGCTTTGGCTTTGTCTTATAAATTAGCGTTGCCATACCAGTCAATGTACTGATATATCTATACATGTAGAATTTGCTGCGTAAAGATTTGACCCTCTTCAGCAGGGCTCCATGCACAGACAGGAACTGTGAAGAGGATGTTAGGAGGTTGCAGGGTGACCTGGACAGGTTGAGTGAGTGGGCAGATGCGTATAATATAGATAAATGTGAGGTTATCCAATACGGAACCAGCATAAACAAAGTCCAACAATATCTATGAGTAGAACTAAACCAGCTAAAGCTCCATGGCTCAGAAAATGGTTAGGTTCCTGCCGCATTGTTGGTGAGAATAACATTGCAAGATGCTAGTCAGAGGGTGGTGAATCTGTGCAATTCTTTGCCACAGGAGGCTGTGTAGGCCAAGTCAATAGATATTTTTAAGGCAGAGATAGGTAGATTAGTCAGAGGTTATGGGGAGAAGGCAGGAGAATGGTGTTAGGAGGGAGAGATAGATCAGCCATAAAAAAAAAAAACTGGCGAAGCCTCGCGGCAGCGGCCTCTGCAGAGATGCGTTGGTTTGTGGAATTGTGTTAATTGTTTCTTCTTGTTGTATGACTGCAGAAACCAATTTTTGTTTGAACTTCATTTGAGGTTCAAATGACAATAATCTGTATTGTATTGAATGGCAGAGAAGACTTGATGGGCCGAATGGCCTAATTCTGCTCCTATTACTTATGATCTAATGACCATATGAAGATTATCTGAAGCCAAATGTAAAGGTTTCAAATGGCTTTGGTTTCTTCATTTAGCATCCATCCAGTCAGAAGTGGTCAATCACTGGTTTCAAATACCATGGTCTGCTTGCTTTCCATATTTGCAGTCAAGTCTGTTACCAAGTGTCAAACTTCAATCACAAGCAAATGTCAATCCAAGCAGATTCATTTACCTTTTGTTTAATCAGTTGTCCAAGAACTTTCAAGGTAAATATAGGAGTAGGGAAGTAATGTTAAAATTGTACAAGACATGATAAGACCAATTCTGGAGTATGGTGTACAATTTTGGTCGCCTAGTTATAGGAAGGATGTCAACAAAATAGAGAGAGTACAGAGGAGATTTACTAGAATGTTGCCAGGGTTCCAGCAACTATGTTACAGAGAAAGGTTGAACAAGTTAGGTCTTTATTCTTTGGAGCGCAGAAGGTTAAGGGGGGACTTGATTGAGGTCTTTAAAATGATGAAAGGGATAGACAGAGTTGACGTGGATACGTTTTTCCCATTGAGGGTAGGGAAGATTCAAACAAGAGGGCATGACATGAGAATTAAGGGACAGAAGTTTTGGGGTAACGTGAGGGGGAACTTCTTTACTCAGAGGGTGGTGTCTGTGTGGAATCAGCTTCCAGCAGAAGTGGTGGAGGCAGGATCGATTTTAACATTTAAGTGTAAAGTGGATAGGTATATGGACTTGAAGGGAATGGAGGGGTATGGTCTGAGTGCAGGTAGATGGGACTAGGGGAAAACAAATGGTCGGCACGGACTGGAAGGGCCGAGAGGGCCTGTTTCCGTGCTGTAATTGTTATATGGTTATATGGTTATATGGTAAAATTTCTGTTCATTGGACTCTAATTATATTGCATTTCATTACTTCACTTTAGCATTTTATTTTTGGACTGCATCAGATTGCACTCCAGTCTTTGGGCCATTCTGCTGTATTGCACTTGTGGTTGTATTCACAGTGTGGTATGTGGTATCCGTCATGACCATGTATGCTGTTTACCTTGTGAGCTTCTTGTGCACAAGGAATTTAATTGCACCCTGATGTATATCACAATAATCTAAACAGGAATCTGTGTTTCTATGTGAGTAAGCAGATTGTGTGCCCAATATATAATTTTCATAAAATAATTAAGCTTTGGAATTCCAACTTATGCGGCTGAAGGAACAAAATAAAATGTACTGGACATGTTAGAAACAAATCATTGTTACTAATTTGGATATTTGAATAGTAATATGCTGCAAAACAAAAGAGAGAAGTCTATTTGCCAGCACGTATTAGCTTTCTCTTTGGAATGTGCCACGTCCCCTCTGCTTACCGAGCGCACAGTTTCATTGTCTCTCAGAGGGACAATTGAAATGGAAACTTCCTCCCATTCATTTACGCAGCTCTGAGTCAGAAAGTTGTGTGTTGAGGTCTAGGGCATTTCATTTAAACTGGCTTTTCGGTACAATGCCTTTACTCTGCAATTTATCCCATCAGATAAAGCATAAAAAGAACTTTAATTTGACACCTAATTCACTTTCATATCTTCAGTATTAAAAATGTTATGGCCATTTTCATACTTGGAAATTAGCATCTTGTTCCCTCTTGCTTTTCCATTGACTTAACACAAAAGCTGTGATCAAGGACAGTCAAAAGCCCATAACTTTCTTAAAAATTAAGAGAACTGAATGACATTTTCAGTTATTATAGATTGAAGCATTCTGAAACAAATATAAAGCATCTTACTTGGATGACCTGAAATTAAAGCACATAATTAGTTAATTACCTAATTACAAAATTGACCGTTGTGACGGAAATAGTAATAAACACCCAGACTGTCTTGAAAATTCAAAAATGTGATATTCTCAAGATCAGAACTTTAATATTATTGTATAATAAATATGCTGTAAGTCCGTAACAGATAGGTAAATAAATTACAATTTCTAACAATAGACCAAGTCTTTATGGAGAAGATCAGTTACTAGCTGGTACGTTGGCATATCATAATCAGTAGCATCATCACACTCCTCAGATTGTAACCAATAAGCAACTCTGTACACCTTGTTTTTCCTTAACTTTTCAATTTTGGCATTGTAAACTACAAGTTTTTGCTCTTCAAACCGCGCATGACATGCCTTTCTGCCCACGACTTTCCCATAAATAATGTCCTGTAGATTCCATTTCTTAAGAAAAGGAGATTTTTTTTAAAAAATAGCCTAAGTATCCAAATAACAAACTAATCCCATTCACACAGGAATTCACAATATAACATGATTTTTAAATCTCACTGTCATGAATTTATATGCCAGATGGAAGGAATTTAATGTTTAATTCCCATAAATTAATCCAGAAACCTCTCAAAATATAATCAAAATTATCATTTTTTGCACAATACATGTGACTCAAATGGTTGTGAATATTTAGTTTAAAAATAATGGTCATAGAGAGAGAATAACACAAAATATAGACAATATAGACGGCATGATATGATTGTCCAAAAAAAAGGGCATTTTAATCATCTTGCTTCTGGAATGCGATCGATTGGAACGTTGCATTTGCGGTGAATTTGAACTCCATATCGGACGGAAAAACACTGCTGGTTTGTATGGGGCCCAAATAACATTTTCGCAACGTAAAATTAGATTAAAGCCATCCCAAGAAGTAATATTATCTGTAAAATAGACGATGTACCCTTTGTTTTGTCCCGTTCTTGCGATCCGTCACGTTGTAGGCGTTGAGGGTGTTCAAAGTCGCTTTTTATTTTAATCCAAATATTAAATTGTCCAGTGAAGGTTAAAAAAAAAAATAGTGCGAATGAAAGTCCAATAGATTTATCAGCAGCAGCTAGCAGCCCGAGGATATCCGCCTCAGACAGGCAGTACAAAAAGGTATATTAATCCCGCCCCCCCCCACCTTCAAAGGCGCAAAAAGTCACGCACACGGCCAGTGGCTGTGCAGCGCCGCTGAAGGCAAGCTTTGTAACATCGCTACTCAACTTGACTGGATATTATGCTGAGGCACTGGTTGTCCTCTTGGGTGGATGTAAAATAGTTCACCATACATTTGAAGAGAAGCAGGGTGACATGGCCAACTTCTCCTCTTTCAATCAACATCATTGGACAAGATGATCAGGTTGTCCTGAAATACTTTGACTTACCCTGTCCCTCAAAACTCCTATGTCATGCATAAGAAGTATATCAATCAATAGGGAGATTATATCAATAGTTCTTTATTGTCACGTATGCACTGCACTGTGAAATTCTTACAGCCGTCACTATATTTTAGCATGAAGAGAGTATCACCCAATGTGGGGCTTGAACCCATGACCCTGTGATTAGGAGTCTCATACTCTCCTAACTGAGCTAGCTGGGCTGCAACATGAACAGTAAGTAGTTTAGTTAGTTCATTTTATTGTCACGTGTAAGTACAGTAGGTACAGTGCACGGCGTTTGTTGTGTGCTGTCCAGTCAACAGAAAGACAATACATGATTACAATCAGGCTATTTACTGTATATAGATACATGATAAGGAAATAACGTTTAGTGCAAGGTAAAGCCAGCAAAGTCTGATCAAGAATAGTCCAAGATTTAGCAAAGAGGTAGATAGTAGTTCAGCACTGCTCTCAGGTTGTGACAGGATGATTCAGTTGCCTGACAACAGCTGGGAAGAAACTGTCCCCGAATGGAGGTGTGCATTTTCACACTTCTATACCTTTTGCCTGATGGGGGAGGGGAGAAGAGGGAGTGGCCAGGGTGCGACTGGTCCTTGATTATGCTGCTGGCCTTGCCAAAGCAGCAAGACATGTAGATGGAGTCGATAGAAGGGAGGTTGGTTTGTGTGATGGTCTGGGCTGCGTCCATGTTCTTTCCATGTCTAATTACAATGTGCAGAAACACTATTATTTTCTTTGTGCTGATCTCCTCAAGCTTATGAACCATAGAAAACAGTATCAGTCATTAATTCTGACTGGGACTACCCAATACAGTTTGTAGTAGTTTACAATCATCACAATGTGAAAATCCAGTGATTTAAGGATAATACATAACAAAAATGTTGCTATTCACATATACAAGCTTTGTACTTTTACAATAGTCCATCAATGATCCAATATATACCTCCAGGATGAGCATGTCAACAATTCTGAGGAATGTCAGTGGGTTAACTGTTTAATATTAATGTTGCTAGAATATAGCTGTTGATATGAGGGGGGATCTTTAAGAAACATATAAAATTATAAAAAGACTGGACAAGTTAGATGCAGGAAAAATGTTCCCAATGTTGGGCGAGTCCAGAACCAGAGGCCACAGACTTAGAATAAAGCCATTTAAGACTGAGGTGAGAAAAAACGTTTTCACCCAGAGAGTTGTGAATTTGTGGAATTCCCTGCCACAGAGGGCAGTGGAGGCCAAAACACTGGATGGATTTAAGAGAGAGTTAGATAGAGCTCTAGGGGCTAGTGGAATCAAGGGATATGGGGAGAAGGCAGGCACGGGTTATTGATTGGGGACGATCAGCCATGATCACAATGAATGGCTCGAAGGGCCAAATGGCCTCCTCCTGCACCTATTTTCTATGTTTCTATGTTACCATGATATTAAATGGTAGCAACCTTTGTAAACAATTGCAATGGCTGTATCATTAGCAAACAATTACACCAGCCTTCAAAATAATAAGAGATGGTCTTTTTTAGCCATGCCTTTTCAGGGTAAACATTCTTGATCCCAAACATCATTTTGGAGATCAGCCGAAGGATGAAGTAGTACATGGATAGTAAATCAGTTTGTCATGAAGTTACTGGAGAACGCTATTATAAAAAAAATGCTGTGGTAGATTCCAGCAGGAAAAAATGCCGACTTCATCATAAAATCTAATAGAAATGTCGACCAGTGCAGTATTGTAGAGTATAATGAAAGGAAAAAAGTGAAAATAATGAATCTTTTCTGTTAATGGCTTCAGAGGCCGTCTGCCTACCATTTGATGTAATGCTTCAACTTTAATGGTAAACCTTCGGTGAACCTTGGGCAATACAGTGCCATCACGATATGCTTCAAAACACATGCACAGTAAATTATGTGGCAGATGACAACTCTATTGTTAGAATAAATGACATTATGTTTCCCATGATTATTAAATCAGCATTTCTCAATGCACAAAGGTGGGTGACTTAATGAAGGCCAGTTGTGTTATTAATAAATGCCAGCAGTATTATCAGTTTGATTTATAAATCACAATAAGAAATTAGAAAATATGGGTCTCTTAGAGTCATAGAGTCATGCAGTGCGGAAACAGGGCCTCCAGCCTAACTTCCCCTTGCAGGCCAACAAGCGCCATCTACCTGCCACCTATCCACGTCCCACCTGCCTGAGTTTGGCCCATATCCCTCTAATCCTATCCTATCCACTTACCTATTTAAATGCTTCTTAAACGTTGCAACTGTACCTGCCTCAACTACCTCCTCTAGTAGCTCATTCCATACACTTACCACCCTTTATGTAAAAAAGATATCCCCCAGTTTCTGATTATATCTTCCCCCCGTCACCTTAAACCTAAGTCCTCTGGTTCTCAATTCCTCTATTCTGTGTTTTTGCCCAATCAATTTATCTCATGATTTTGTACAGCTCATAAGATTCTTGAGGGGTGCCCTTCCCCCTTTTTCCCTTTATGTACTTATAAAATCTCTTGGGAATATCCTTAATGTTATCTGCCAAAGCTATCCTCTGTTCCCTTTTTGCCCTCCTGATCTCCTTTATTAACTTAATCCACAATTCCCCAAATTCCTCCAGGGATACACTTGATTTGGGTTGCTTATACCTGCTCCATGCCTCCTTCTTACTCGTGAACTGAGCCTCAATTGCCCTCGTCATCCAGGCTTCCTTACACTTGACTGCCTTGCCCTTCACTATACCAGGAACAAGCATGTCCTGGACACTTGTCAGCACACTTTTAAAAACATCCCACTTTCCTGCCATTCCTTTTCCTTCAAACAACCTGCTCCGATCAACTTGAGCAAGTTCCTGATATGCACCTTTAAAGTTTCCCAATCTAGAATGTTAACTTGTGAGCCCTTCCTGTCTCATAGAAACATAGAAACATAGAAAATAGGTGCAGGAGTAGGCCATTCGGCCCTTCGAGCCTGCACCGCCATTCAATATGATCATGGCTGATCATCCAACTCAGTATCCTGTACCTGCCTTCTCTCCATACCCCCTGATCCCTTTAGCCACAAGGGCCACATCTAACTCCCTCTTAAATATAGCCAATGAACTGGCCTCAACTACCTTTTGTGGCAGAGAATTCCAGAGACTCACCACTCTCTGTGTGAAAAATGTTTTCCTCATCTCGGTCCTAAAGGAATTCCCCCTTATCCTTAGACTGTGACCCCTTGTTCTGGACCTCCCCAACATCGGGAACAATTATCCTGCATCTAGCCTATCCAACCCCTTAAGAATTTTGTAAGTTTCTATAAGATCCCCCCTCAATCTTCTAAATTCTAGCGGGTACAAGCCAAGTCTATCCAGTCTTTCCTCATATGAAAGTCCTGACATCCCAGGAATCAGTCTGGTGAACCTTCTCTGTACCCCTTCTATGGCAAGAATGTATTTTCTCAGATTTGGAGACCGAAACTGTACGCAATACTCCAGGTGTGGTCTCACCAAAACCCTGTACAACTGCAGTAGAACCTCCCTGCTCCTATACTCAAATCCTTTCGCTATGAATGCTAACATACCATTAGCTTTCTTCACAGCCTGCTGCACCTGCATGCCTACTTTCAATGATTGGTGTACCATGACACCCAGGTCTCGTTTGCTTCTCCCCTTTTCCTAATTTGCCACCATTAAGATAATAGTCTACCCTCCTGTTTTTGCCACCAAAGTGGATAACCTCACATTTATCCACATTATACTGCATCTGCCATGCATTTGCCCACTCACCCAGCCTATCCAAGTCACCTTGCAGCCTCCTAGCATCCTCCTCACAGCTAACACTACCCCCCAGCTTAGTGTCATCCGCAAACTTGGAGATGTTGCATTCAATTCCCTCGTCCAAATCAGTAATATATATTGTAAATAGCTGGGGTCCCAGCACTGAGCCTTGTGGTACCCCACTAGTCACTGCCTGCCATTCTGAAAAGGACCCGTTTACTCCTACCCTTTGCTTCCTGTCTGCCAGCCAGTTCTCTATCCACATCAATACTGAACCCCCAATACCGTGTGCTTTAAGTTTGTATACTAATCTCTTATGTGGGACCTTGTCGAAAGCCTTCTGAAAGTCTAGATATAACACATCCACTGGTTCTCCCTTATCCACTCTACTAGTTACATCCTCAAAAAATTCTATAAGATTCGTCAGACATGATTTACCTTTCGTAAATTCATGCTGACTTTGTCTAATGGTTTCACCACTTTCCAAATGTACTGCTATCCCATCTTTAATAACTGACTCAAGTAGTTTCCCCACTACCGATGTTAGATTAACTGGTCTGTAATTCCCTGTTTTCTCTCTCCCTCCTTTTTTAAAATGTGGGGTTACGATAGTTATCCTCCAATCCTCAGGAACTACTCCAGAATCTAAGGAGTTTTGAAAAATTATCACTAATGCCACTAATGGATAGAGATAAAAATTATCTCTATCCATAACTATCTTAAACTGAATAGAACAATGGTCACTGGTCCCAAAAGGCTCTTCCACGAACACTTCATCATTCATCCATTTGCCCGTCCCAGTTCCCCAAGACTAGATCAAGTATTGGCCTTTCCCATGTAGGGGCCTCTACATATTGCCGGAGGAAATGTTCTTGAACACATTTGACAAATTCCGCCCCGTCTAAATCTTTGGCACGAGGCCATTCTCTGTCATTATTGGGAAAATTAAAATCCCCCACTATGACAATCTTAAATTCCATCCCGTCCAAACCTCTCACACCAAGCCATTCCCTGTCAATATGGGGAAAGTTAAGTCTAGGATGGAACTGCAGATGCTGGTTTAAACCAGGGAAAGACACAAAATGCTGGAGTAACTCAGCAGGTTAGGCATACACAGATCTTTCTGTCCTCGGTCTCCTCCATTGTCAGAGTGAGGCTAAACGCAAATTGGAAGAACAGCATCGCATATTTCGCTTGGGCAGCTTACAGCCCAGTGGTATGAATATTGACTTCTTTAACTTCAGGTAACCCCGGCATTCCCTCTCTCTCCATCCCTCTCCCACCCAAGTCGCACTAGCTTCTCGTTTTCACCCAACAAACAGCTAACAATGACCTGATTCCTTTATCGTTAATTTTATGGATATCTTTCATTCATTGTTTGGTATCTCTCTACATCATCGTCAATACCTCACATTTGCCTGATCCATAACCAGTCTGAAGCAGGGTCTTGACCTGAAACATCACCCATCCCTTCTCTCCAGGGACACTGCCTGTCCTGCTGAGTTACTTCAGCTTTTTGTGTCTATCTCAGGGAAAGTTAAAATCCTCCACGATGACTACAGCTGCCTGCCATCTTCTGGCACATTTACTCTTCTAGTTCCCGTTGACTATTTGAGGGTCTGTAGTCCACTCCCACCAAGGTGATCGTCCAGTTTTTGTTGCTCAGCTCCACCCATATAGCCTCGCTAGATGAACCGTCCGTCACGTCATCTCTGACCACTGCCGTGACATCCTCTTTAACCAATAACGCAAACCCCTCCTCTTTTATCCTCACCCCTGTCTCTCCTGAATCACATGTACCCTGGAACGTTGAGTTGCCAGTCCTGCCCCTCCCTTATCCTGGGTTTCAGTAATGGCTATCATGTCCCAGTTGGCCCACGTACCTATCCATGCCCTAAGCTCATCTGCCTTATCCATCAGGTCTCTTGCATCAAAATAAGTGCAATTTAAACCAACCTTCTTTCCTCACTCTCTGCCTTTCTCCTGCCTATTCTGTCCACTATACTTTCCAGTTTACTTCTCTCCCCACCCTACGATCAGTCTGATGAAGGATCTCGACCCTAAACATCACCTATTCATGTTCTCCAAGGATGCTGTCTGACCTGCTGAGTTACTCCAGCACATTGTGTTCTTTTCAGTCTGAACTCTGTGGTTGATAACATATTAGAGTCCATTGTTAAGGATGAAGTTTCAGAACACTTGGAAGAACATAATAAAATAGGCCAAAGTCAGCATGGTTTTGTTAAGAGGACGACCACCCCGACAAATCTGTTGCCGTTTATTAAGAAAGTAAAATAGGCAAAGGGGGACAGGCAAAGGAGAGTGAGTGGATGTTGTGTACTTGGATTTTCGGAAGGCCTTTGACTAAATGCCACACCTCTTCTTCTTGCGTGTGGCGTGCACAGCCTTATGTTGGAAGACAACTTGTTCTGTTTGATCTTCTTTTTGTGCACGGCAGATTGATTGCATTCGTCGAAACAGAGTGGACCACGTGAAGGTTGCAATCTCCTACCCCAGTGCCACACCTGAGGCTGCTAGGAGGAGGTTTACAAAAATGATCCCAGGGATGATTGGGTCAACATATGAGGAGCGTTTGATGGCTTTGCACCTGTACTAGCTGGAGTTTAGAAGAACGAGGGGAGATCTCATTGCAACCTACTGGATAGTGAAATGCCAAAGTAGAGAGGATGTGGAGAGGATGTTTCCAGTAATGTAAGAGTCTAGAACCGGAGAGTACAGCCTTAGAATAAAAGGATGAACCTTTAGAATGAGGACGAGGAGAAATTTCTTTCTCCAGAGGGTGGTGAATCTGTAGAATTCATTGCCGCAGACTGCTGTGAAGGCCGACATTGGGTATTTTTATAGCGGAGATTGATAGGTTCTTGACTAGCATGGGTGTCAAAGATAATAGGGAGAAGTTAGGAGAATGGGATTGAAAGGGAAAGATCAGCCATGATTAAATGGCAGAGTAGACTCGATGGGTCGAATGGCCTAATTCTGATCCTCTGTCTTTTGGTCTCTCCGCAGAGTTTGAAAGCCCTTCACCTTTAATTTATCTTTGCATTTAAAATGACAAATTACACTGTAGATTAAATAGTCTCGATCTCACACCTTACACTTCCTTATCTCTGTGTCTCCCTCTCCCCTGACTCTCAGTCTGAAGAAGGGTCCCGACTCGAAACGTCACCCATTCCTTCTATCCAGAGACGCTGCCTGTTCCGCTGAGTTACTCCAGCATTTTGTGCCTATCTAAGATTAAATCAGTGTGCAAACAATAGGAATATGTTTTTGCCATCTCCATTACCATCTTTTAGTTCCTTCTCAATGCTCACAGTTTGTGCTCAAAGGATCCTTGCGTCTGTAGACTATTGCACAGTGTAAGTTAGTGAGATAAGGAAGTGGATAAGAACATTTACCTTGGATACAATTATATGAAAAGTCATTGTAGCCTTTTCCAATCCACGATGAGAATTGACAGCTTTGTATAACGCTGGAGTAAATCTGCTTAGTGTGTGTGCCTTAGTATAAATCACGTATCATTTTACACAATAAACAGCCATTTATAGCAACATTAATTATCCCTGCAGAAACCAAATGAGGTCAAAGTTTAGTTACATTTGGAGGAAATGGCTTTCCTTGTTAAAATTAAATTAGAGAGTTAATGTCACGTTTCTTTGCACTTAATTATAACAGGAAGCTTTCCTCTGTAGTTTAGTTTAGTTTAGTTTGGAGGTACAATGTTGAACCAGGCCCTTCAGCCCACGGAGTCCATGCGGACCAACAATCACCAGTGCACTACACGCTAGGAACCATTTTACCAATTAGTCTTCGAACCTGCACGTCTTTGTAATGGGGGAGGAAACAGGAGCACCCGGAGAAAAGCCACGTGATCACAAGGCATACTCCGTACCAACAAGCACCTGTAGCCAGCATCGAACCTGGGTCTCTGGTGCTGCAAGACAGCAACTCCACCGCTACGCCACCGTGCCACTCAAATTGTAACATCATTGTACACACAGGGCACCAAAGTCCTCAGATGGGGAGTGGTAGAGAATGACATTTCAGACCATGGAAGAAAAGGATCAAACTGGGGGCGATTTTGTCTAATTTTCATAAAATTCAATAAAAATGATGGAAATGTGCAAATGTTTTTTTGGGGCAGTTTATGTTTATGTTCATGTTAAAAAAATATGTGGGTGTCTTGTTGTTCTTTATTGGTATGACTGTATGGCAATCTGAATTTCACTGTCCTTAATTGGTACATGTGACAATAAACTGACCTTGAAACCTTGCAATATTAGATAACATCTTTCATTCTATATTACCAGGGGCAGCAGGCACAGTTGGTAGAGCAGATGCCTCATGGCTCCAAATACCAGAGTTCGATCCGGACCCTTCCTCAGACTCCCTCCTACTACAATCAGTCCAAAGAAGGGTCCTAAACCAAAATGCTACTTCCTCCAGAGATGCTGCCGCCTGCTGAGTTACTCCAGTTACTGAGCTTTTTTGGTCTACCAGTTCCTTGTGTCTTCAGAGATGTTCACAGCTGGCTTTGGTTTCTGTGTCAAGTCTGGCATCAGGTTCACAGGCCAATTATGTTCTTCCTTCCAATCAATCCATTTGCCACATACTTATTACATTTGTGTCAAGATTTATTGATATGTTTTCCTGTTACATTTTTGCCTCAATGCTGATTTTGCTGCTGATTTTGTGCCCGATATCATGTGCCTTGCTAACCTGGTGTCATGTTCAGCATAAACATTGTGGGCCAAGGTCCCACTCCTGTCATGTACTGTTGCATGTTTTATGTTGTATTTTGTATGTTGTATGGTGTATGTTGCATATTGTTTGTTCCATGTTGTATGTTGTATGTTTCTGTGTTTGATGTTCTATGTTCAATGTTGTATGTTTTATGTTCTACGTTCTATGTTCTACCAATGGAGAGTTCCAGCAAAGCCAAGCACCTACAGCTTAAGTTAGAGAGAGGTCAGGGGCACTGTACGATTGGCAGCCTCGTCTGTTTTTTCGTCTTTTTTTAGTATGTTTTAAAAGTTTGTGTAAATGTTCTCTGGTTTGTTTTATGTGGGGGGGGGGGAGGGGTCGGGGGAAACATTTTTTTTTTCAGTCTTACTTTGCTGGAGATGCGGTTGGTTTTCAGGTCGTCTCTCTGGTCGCTCTGCGGCCTAACATCATGGAGCTGGAAGCCTCCTCGGGATTGACATTGAGCCCCACTGTGGGGCATGGACTTACCATCGGGGTCAATCCCTAAAGGGCCTGTCCCACTTTCACAACCTAATTCACGACCTTTTTTGACTCGTGGTCGTTTTCCATCAGGCTAGAAAAACGCCCCGATTTACTTGATGCCACGAGTACCTACGACTAGCTACGACTAGCATCACGACCTACCTACGACCTACCTACGACCTCCTATGATCTTGTGACGACCATGCTGCGAGTATGAGTCAAGGGCAAACTCGGCAGAGGTCGTGAATTAGGCCGTGAAAGTGGAATGGGCCCTTTACCTGGGATTGCTCCAACCGCGGCCTGCAAATTTTACCATCAAGGGCTCGCAGTCTCGGGAGAGACCGAGTCAGGAGCTACGAAAGGCGCATGGCGTTCGACCAGCCTCGACTTGGGGTCAGATCACCGGTGCGGGGGAACTGAGACTCCCCCCCAATGCAGGAGCTGATCGCCCCGATGCGGTGGGCTCAACCTGCGGCTCTGGGAGTAAGATCGTCCTGTCAACAGACGGCTCGAGGCCCCCCCACAGGAGAATAAAGAAGGGAAGAGATTGAACTTTTTTTTTGCCTTCCATCACAGTGAGTAATGTGGAGGAGTCACTGTGGTGGATGTTTATGTTAAAATGTATTTTGTGTGTTCTGTTGCTTTTTGGCTGACTTGGCAAATGAAATTCCTCATATGTTGCAAAACATACTTGGCTAATAAAGTATTATTGTATTGTCTTGTATTGTGTTAAATTGTATTGATACTTCTTTAATTGTGACAGTAACAGAAGGAGATGCTCATCCCTCCCCATCTGAGCTGATTGCTCAAATGCTTTGTGCATTGGAGTAAAACATAGAAGTCTGTGGTGTAAATGTGTAAAGGACTAGTCAACATCAGCACATTTACAATCCCACCCCCTCCTCCGTTTTTTTCATGGGCCATTTAAAATGCAGCCCTTGGAAATTGTCTTTAACCTTTAGCATGGGCGTTTTAATCCACACTTCCACAGGACAATTGCAGAAGGTAGGATGGGGATTTCAAACAGCAAGGACATAATACCTGACCCCAAGAAGTACTACATTAGAGTCAATGTCTCTCTATAACATTAGAAGTATTCAGCAATTGAAACCACCAACAGAGGTTCTTCGTTTCCGCATCAGCTTTCAGAGCCAGTTGGAATTCTTAGAATTACTTTCTTTCCACCGACCTCCTTCTGGGATTTCTGGTCATGATACACTGTCTAAATGCTGAAAGATGTTAGTCACATGGAACAATCCTTAGAGGGACAGCAGCTTTAAAGCAATGCGGACTGATATTACATTATTCATGTACAGTATATCACGTCCCTCCTTAGAAATGAAAAGGATAAGGAAAAACAAGCAACACATCCAAATAACCGTCCAGTCTCAATCTGCTTTACTTTAGCACACACTCCAAGTGATATCTGCTTCACTCGAGCATTGTCCTTCCTGGTCTGGTCTCAACTCTTTGTATTTGTCTAGAGGCCTGGTTTGAACATGGACGTTCCCAATCTGCAATATTGTGGTGAATTCTCAGATCTCCACATCTACTCCATGTCTAATCTGAGGTGGCTCCAAAGTGTGAGGTCTTCCTGTGTATTTGTGTGTATGATCCAAGGCATGGTGTGTGCAGATGTAGACTTCACCCCCCCTGTTTCTTTGACTCTATGATGTCGGGTTTTTTGTTGTATATGGGTCATCTTTCGGCTGTCTCCAATAGTCTTTCTCAACTTTTCTTTGCTTTTATGTATCGGCATTGTTGGGAATGAAGTTCCAATGTGTCTGCTTGCAAGTTTTCGCACAGGACTGATCACAGTCTCTTGGCTCGAGCAGGGTACGGAATGTGAAGATTTGGCTTTTCCAGCACCTTGGCTATCTTCACAGCGATTTCTGGCTTGCCATTAACCATTGGTAAATGTTATTTGGTGGTCAAACTGTCAGTTTTCTGAGAACCTCACAAGGTCTCATACAAGTAAACAAAATAGTTGGGGGAGGGGGGGGGAGAGGGGGAGGTGGGGTCAACAAATCTGAAGTGTATGGATGAGATTAAAAGGAAGGAGAGTGCCGGAGAGGTTACGGGAGTCTCCAGCAGTAATAGAATGGAAAGTTTTAGAAGGGATAAGAGAGTAAGGACAGGCAAAGCGGGACCAATGTGAGAGGAAGGGTGGAGAATACTGAAAATCAGACAGATGGACACAAAAAGCTGGAGAAACTCGGCGGGTCATCAGGTCATAAGGTCATAAGTGATAGGAGCAGAATTAGGCCATTCGGCCCATCAAGTCTACTCCGCTATTCAATCACGGTTGAACTCTCTCTCCCTCCAAATCCCATTCTCCTGCCTTCTCCCCATAACCTCTGACACCCGTTCTATTCAAGATCCATCTATCTCTGACAAATATATTCACTGACTTGGCCTCCACAGCCTTCTGTGGTACAGAATTCCACAGATTCACCACCCTCTGACTAAAGACCAGTCTGAAAAAGGGTCTCCACCCGAGACATCACCTATTTCTTTTCTCCGGAGATGCTGTCCGACCCGTTGAGTTACTCCAGCTTTTTGTGTCTATCTTTGGTATAAACCAGCATTTGCAGTTTCTTGCTGCCAAAATAAAGGTGTTATATTTGCAGGTATGTAGAATCATAGTATATTGATCACAGTGGATGAGCTTGTATCACAGTTAGAAATTGGTCGGTATGACAATTTGTGGATTACAGAGACATGGCTGCAAGAGGATCAGAACGGGGATCTGAATATCCAAGGTTACACATCCTATCAAAAAGACGGACAGGTGGGCAGTGGGGTAGCTCTTCAGTCCTTAGCAAGGGGTGACATAGGATCAGAAGATGTAGAATTCTTGTGGGTAGATCAATGAAACTGCAAGGGTAAGAAGACCCTGATGGGAGTTATTTACAGGCCTCTGAACAGTAGCCAGGATGTAGGCAACAAATTACATCAGGAGATACAATCGGCTTGTAAGCAATGTTATGGGGGATTTCAATACGCAGGTAGACTGGGAAAAGCAGGTTGGTACTGAACCTTAAGAAAGGGTATTTGTAGAGTGCCTTCAAAATGGTTTCTTAGAGCAGCTTGTTGTAGAGCCTACCAGGAAAAAGGTAATACTGGATTTTCCACACCAGTGCATCGGAGATGTCCTAATTCTTCAGGGAACGGGGGTTCCCCTCTTCTACTATAGATGAGGCTCTCACCAGGGTCTCTTCTATACCCTGTGACTCTGCTCTCACCCCCCATCCTCCCACTCATAACAAGGGCAGAGTCCCCCTTGTCCTCACCTTCCACCCGACCAGCCGTCACATACAACAAATAATCCTCCGACATTTTCGCCACCTCCAACGTGATCCCACCACTGGCCACATCTTCATATCTCCTCCCCTGTTGGATTTCCGCAGAGACCGCTCCCTCCATTACTCCCTGGTCTATTCGTCCCTTCCCACTCGAACCACCCCCTCTCCGGGCACTTTCCCTCGCAACCGCAGGAAATGCTACACTTGTCGCTTTACCTCCCCCCTTGACTCCATTCAAGGACCCAAGCAGTCGTTCCAGGTGCGGCAGAGGTTCACCTGCACCTCCTCCAACCTCATCTATTGCATCCGCTGCTCTAGGTGTCAACTGATCTACAGCGGTGAGACCAAGCGTAGGCTTGTCGATCGCTTCACCCAACACCTCCGCGCAGTTCACAATAACCAACCTGATCTCCCGGTGGCTCAGCACTTCAACTCCCCCTCCCATTCCGAATCCGACCTGGGCCTCCTCCATGGCCAGAGTGACTTCTTTAATTTCAGGCAGTCCCTGCTTTCTCCTCCCCTTCTCGGCTCTCCCTCAGCCCACTGGCTCCACCTCTTCCTTTCTTCTTCCCGCCTCCCCCCCCCCCCCCCCCCCCCCCCCCCCCCCCCCCCCCCACCTCACGTCAGTCTGAAGAAGGGTTTCGGCCTGAAACGTTGCCTATTTCCTTCGCTTCATAGATGCTGCCTCACCCGCTGAGTTTCTCCAGCATTTCTGTCTACCTACACTGGATTTGGCATTGTGTAATGAAACAGATTTGATAAGGGAACTCAAGGTAAAGGAACCAACAGGAGGTAGTGACTGTAATATGATAAAATTCAACCTACAATTTGAGAGGGAGAAGATTAAATCGGATGTGTCGGCATTTTTGTTGAGCAAAGGTGATTAGGAAAGCATGATGGAGGAGCTGGCCAAAGTTGATTGGAAATTGACCCGAGCAGGACTGATGATGGAACAGCAATGGGAGGAATTTCTGGGAATAATTTAGAATTGCAGGATCTTTTCATCCCAAAGAGGGAGAAAGATTCTAATAGGAGATTGAGGTTACCACGGCTGACAAGGTAAGTCAAAGACAGCATAAAACTAAAAGAGAAAGCATATAACATAGCAAAGATTAATGGGAAGCCAGAGGATTGCGAAGCTTTCAAAAAACAACAGAAGGTTACTAAAAATACAATACGGGGAGAAAAGATGAAATATGTAAGGAAGCTAGCCAATAATATAAAGGAGGAAAGCAAAAGTTTCTTCAAATATATAAAGAGTAAGAAAGAGGCAGGATTGGATGTTGGACCGCTGGAGAATGATGCAGGAGAAGTGATAATGGGGCGTAAAGAATAATTGAATAACTTTTTTTGCATCAATCTTCACAGTGGAAGACACCAGCCTGAAATTCAAGAGGATCAGGGGTGGAAATTAGTGGAGTGGCTATTACTCAGGAGAAGGTGCTTGGGAAGATCGCCCTGGGCTGGAGGGTGACTGGGCACTCTCAACCCGAGCACCAAGTTGTAAGCGGCCGAAGGAGCACATCCCTCGGGACAGCCCCAACACTCCCACCGCCACGGCCGCCCTCCGCCTCGTCTCCCCCGTGCAGCCGCACTGTGACGGGCTGTGTTGTCGGCAGCGCCGGGTGGAGCAGAGGCGTGGGACAGGCTGGTCCCTCTGCCCACCCAGAGTCACTGACTGCGATGCACCGCCATCACCCCCCACCCCCGCGTCCATCCCATCTTTGGTGTGACAGTTGTCTCATTTAATCGGCTGAGACCATTCAAGTCTTGAGCCGAAACGCCACCCATTCCTTCTCTCTAGAGATGCTGCCTGTTCTGCTGAGTTACACCAGCTTTTTGTGTCCATCTTTGATTTAAACCAGCATCTGTAGTTCTTTCCTACATCATCTTTTATATGTTTAGTTTAATGATACAGCACAGAAACAGGCCCTTCTGCCCGCCACATTCAAATTCCTGGGGGTGCATATTTCTGAAGACCATTCTTCAGACCTGAATGGTCTCAGCCGATGAAATGAGACAATTGTCACACCAAAGATGGGCACAAAATGCCGGAGTGACTCAGTGCGACCGGCAGCATCTCTGGAGAGAAGGAATGGGTGGCGTTTCGGGTCGAGACCCTTCAGCCTCAGTCTTCAGGTCTGAAGAATGGTCTTGACACGAAACGTTACCCATTCCTTCTCTCCAGACATGCTGCCTGTTCCGCTGGGTTACTCCAGCTTTTTGTGTCCATCTTCGGTTAAAACAGAATACAGATTACCTGGTGTTTTAAGCGTGGGAGCTAATGTGCGTTACACAGGCAGCCAGACAGTATAACTGTGTTTAAACAATAAATAATACGTGCTTCTTGTTGCCAAGGGGCGGGAGGGAATGGGAGGAGATAAAATTGTTTATTGTCATGCTCACTTGTCATTGACCCGCCAGGGAATTTGTGTCCCCCCCATGTTTTAAAAGCGACTTACGATGGCTGCCAATGCCCCGAGCCGCCTGTCCCCGCGGCCGGGATGGGGGGTGAGTCGCTCAATGTGGGTGATGGCGGTGCATCACGGTCAGTCACTCTGGGTGGGCGGAAGGGCCAGCCTGTCCCACGCCTCTGCTCCACCCGGCGCTGCCGACACGCAGCCCATCACAGTGCGGCCGCACGGGGGAGACGAGGCCGAGGGCGGCCGTGGACGTGGGGGAGTGGGGGCTGTCCCGAGGGATGTGCTCCTTCGGACGCTTACAACTTGGTGCTCGTGTTCAGAGTGCTCAGTCACCCATGGCTTGTGTGGGAAAATGACCCCCACCCTCCCGTCTCCACCGGCCTGTGATGTGATGGACGCGAGGGTCTGGACCAATCGCTGACAAGTCCTGCCCCTGGAAACGTCATGTCCGTTATTTGACTTTTCAGCACAGCGGCCATTCGGTGAGTTGGCGTTTCGGCAGAGTGGCCTTTTGGTGAGTTTGCTTTTAGGCGTCACGCCCTTTTGGTTAGTTGGCGTTTTGACTTTGTTCGCTTTCAGGTATTTGGCGTTTCGCCTTTGTTTCCATTTGGTTATTTGGCTTCTTTGCTTTGACTGTCGTCCTTCGGCGCCACGTCCGCACACGGTGCTGGCACTGGAGAGGGACCAGAGGAGGCTTACGAGAATTATCCCAGGTTGACATATGATGAGCGTTTGAGGGCACTGGGCCTGTATTCGCTGGAGTTTAGAAGAATAAGGGTGGACCTCCTAGAAACTTACCAAATCATGAGAGGCTTGGATAGAGTGGATGTGGAGAGGATATTTACACTTGTGGGAGAGTCTAGGACCAGAGGCCTCAGCCTCAGAATAAAAGGACGTACCTTTAGAAAAGGTATGAGGGGGAATTTCTTTAGCCAGAGGGTGGTGAATCTGTGGAACTCAGCGCCACAGACGACTATGGAGGCCAAGTCAATGGGTAATTTTAAGGGGGAGTTTGACAAATACTTGATTTGTAGGGATGTCAAGGGTCATAGGGAGAAGGCAGGAGAATCGGGTTGATAGGGAAATATAGATCGGCCATGACTGAATGCTGGAGTAGACTTGATGGGCCAAATGGCCTAATTCTGTTCATAAATTATGAACTTATGAAGTTCGTTCTATCTAAATTGTGGCCTATAATCTATGATTAGCACCTCAGCGGGGCCACAAATGTCAAATTGACTTTGTGTTTGAGTGAATGTTTTCCAACGTCATGCAGTAACATACGAGCATCCTCAGTCTCCTGCATCAATGTTTGCGTTTGCAAAGGCTCTCACCATATAGATTTCCACAAGCTTATTATTTTCACTCCCGTCCTTGAGGTAAACTTGGCCAAACATATTGGCTTCATGCATGTCTTTGTCTTGAATCTCTACATTGCAAACTTATGCAGAGTAGGGGAATCAAGTACCAGAGGACCTTGATTTCATGGGAGAGGGTAAATGTTGAATAGGAACATGAGGGCAACCTTTTCACTCGGGATTGAATGGAACGAGCTGCCAGAGGAGGTAGTTGAAGCAGGCATTATTAGAGAATTTAAAAGACACTTGGAGAAGTAGCTGGATAGGAAAGGCTTCGAGGGATATGGGCCAAACGCAAGCAACTGGGTCTAGTTTAGATGCAGCATCTTGGTTAGCATGATAGGCGTATTTTGGTGCTGCATGGCTCTATGACTCTGGTGCACAAATCACCAGTGAATTTGTGGACATCAGATCCCGATGCATGCATACACAAAGATTTCCCATACTCTGTAATATTTTCCCGGTCTTCCGCTTGCAGTGTTGGCTTCTTCTTCTCCTCGTTGTAACACACTGTAACACAAGTTCTGCTGTGACTGTATCCTTATTGTTTCTGCATTTCTATTCTAAAGTGTCTTGTCAGAATGTACCTCTGCTACAGCTGTTTGAACAGCTAACATTGCTCACTCAGGCTAGGCAGAAACCTGATGGAATATCTGACAATCGCTGAAATCGTAGTCCTCCTCTAACATCTGTCAGGCTTGGTTTGGCATCTCCTTCACTATCCTGACTTTGCCCAGATCTGGTTTCAGGCCATTTCTGGTGACCATGTGGTCCACAAAGGAGGTTTCCTTCATTTTGATCTTCTTTGTTTAGAAGCATAGAAACATAGAAACATAGAAATTAGGTGCAGGAGCAGGCCATTCGGCCCTTCGAGCCTGCATCGCCATTCAATGTGATCATGGCTGATCATCCAACTCAGTATCCTGTACCTACCTTCTCTCCATACCCCCTGATCCCTTCAGCCACAAGGGCCACATCCAACTCCCTCTTAAATATGGCCAACAAACTGTCCTCAACTACTTTCTGTGGCAGAGAATTCCACAGATTCACCACTCTCTGTGTGAAAAACGATTTTCTCATCTCGGTCCTAAAAGACTTCCCCCTTATCCTTAAACTGTGACCCCTTGTCCTGGACTAGCCCAACATCGGGAACAATCTTCCTGCATCTAGCCTGTCCAACCCCTTAAGAATTTTGTAAGTCTCTATGAGATCACCCCTCAATCTTCTAAATTCCAGCGAGTACAAGCCGAGTCTATCCAGTCTTTCTTCATATGGAAGTCGTGCCATCCCAGGAATCAGTCTGGTGAACCTTCTCTGTACTCCCTCTATGGCAAGAATGTCTTTCCTCAGATTAGGAGACCAAAACTGTACGCAAGGTATGGCCTCACCAAGACCCTGTACAACTGCAGTAGAACCTCCCTGCTCTTGTACACAAATGCTTTTGCTATGAATGCCAACATACCACTCGCTTTCTTCATAGCCTGCTGCACCTGCATGCCTACTTACAATGACTGGTGTACCATGACACCCAGGTCGCGTTGCATCTCCCCTTTTCCTAATCGGCCATCATTCAAATAATAGTCTACCTTCCTGTTTTTGCCACCAAAGTGGATAACCTCACATTTATCCACATTATACTGCATCTGCCATGCATTTGCCCACTCACCCAGTCTATCCAAGTCATCCTGCAGCCTCCTAGCATCCTCCTCACAGCTAACACAGCCCCCCAGCTTCGTGTCATCCACAAACTTTGAGATGTTGCATTTAATTCCCTCGTCCAAATCATTAATGTATATTGTAAATAGCTGGGGTCCCAGCACTGAGCCTTGCGGCACCCCCCACTAGTCACTGTCTGCCATCCTGAAAAGGACCCGTTCACTCCTACTCTTTGCTTCCTGTCTGCCAGCCAGTTCTCTATCCACATCAATACTGAACCACCAATTACCGTGTGCTTTAAGTTTTGTATACCAACCTCTTGTGTGGGACCTTGTCGAAAGCCTTCTGAAAGTCCAGATAAAACACATCCACTGCTTCTCCTTATCCACTCTACTAGTTACATCTTCAAAAAAATTCAAATAAGATTCGTCAGACATGATTTACCCTTTGGGGGTGGTCGTAATCCATGCTGACTTTGTCCAATGATTTCACCACTTTCCAAATGCGCTGCTGTCCCATCTTTAATAATTGCCTCTAGCAGTTTCCCCACTACCGATGTTAGACTAACTGGTCTGTAATTCCCCGTTTTCCCTCGCCTCTCCCTTTTTTAAAAAGTGGGGTTACATTAGCTACCCTCCAATCCTCAGGAACTGCTCCAGAATCTAAAGAGTTTTGAAAAATTATCACTAAGGCATCTGCTATTTCTGGGGCTACTTCCTTAAGTACCCTGGGATGCAGCCTATCTGGCCCTGGGGATTTATCGGCCTTTAATCCATTCAATTTACCAACACCCACTTTCCGGCTAACCTGGATTTCACTCATTTCCTCCATCTCATTTGACCCGCGATCCCCTGCTCAATTGGTCTGCCATGTCCTTATTCCCCATGATCAATTCACCCGTTTCTGACTGCAAGGGACCTACATTTGTTTTAACTAATCTTTTGCGCTTCACATATCGATAAAAACCTTTAGAGTCAGTTTTTATGTTTCCTGCCAGTTTTCTTTCATACTCCATTTTCCCTTTCCTAATTCAGCCCTTTGTCCTCCTCTGTTGGTCTCTGAATTTCTCCCAGTCCTCTGGTAGGCTGCTTTTTCTGGCTAATTTGTACGCTTCATCTTTTTCTTTGATATTATCCCTGATTTCCCTCGTTATCCACGGATGCGCCACCTTCCCTGATTTATTCTTTTGCCATACTGGGATGAAAAATTGTTGTAGTTCACCCATGCAGTCTTTAAATGCCTTCCATTGCAATTCCACCGTCAACCCTTCAAGAATCAATTGCCAGTCGATCTTGGCCAATTCACGTCTCATACCCTCAAAGTTACCTTTCTTTAAGTTCAGCACCCGTGTTTCTGAATTAACAATGTCGCTCTCCATCCTAATGAAGAACTCAACCATATTATGGTCACTCTTACCCAAGGGGCCACGTACAACAAGGCTGCTAACTAACCCTTCCTTATTACTCAATATCCAGTCTAGAATAGCCTGCTCTCTCGTTGGTTCCTCCACATGTTGGTTTAGAAAACTATCCCGCATACATTCCAAGAAATCCTCTTCCTCAGCACCCCTGCCAATTTGATTCCCCAATCTATATGTAGATTGAAGTCACCCATTATAACTGTTTTACCTTCGTTGCACGCATTTCTAATTTCCTGTTTGATGCCATCCTCAACTCCACTACTACTGTTAGGTGGCCTGCGCACAACACCCACTAGCGTTTTCTGCCCCTTAGTGTTTCGCAGCTCCACCCATATCGATTCCACATCCTCCAAGCTAATGTCATTCCTTTCTATTGCGTTAATCTCCTCTCTAACCAGCGACGCTACCCCCACCTCCTTTTCCTCTCTGTCAATCCTTCCTGAATATTGAATATCCCTGGATGTTCAGCTCCCAGCCTTGGTCACCCTGGAGCCATGTCTCCGTGATCCCAACTATATCATAATTATTAATAGCTATCTGCACATTCAACTCATCCACCTTATTACGAATGCTCCTCGCATTGAGACACAAAGCCTTCAGGCTTGTTTTTACAACACTCTTGGCCCTTTTACAATTATGTTGAAAAGTGGTCCGTTTTAGATTTTTGCCCTGGATTTGTTTTCCTGCCACTTTTCACCTTGCTACCTATTGCTCCTATCCTCATTTTACACTCCTCTGTCTCTCTGCTCACACATTTAAGAAACCCTCCACTTCTTATTCTCCGTTTGTTATTTTTTTCTTCTTTCCTCCCAACGTGTGTTGCATCTGACTGCTTCTCTTCTCTGCCTCCTGCCTCACAAACGGACTACTTGCCTTCTCTATTTGAGTCCCTCCCCGCAACCGAGTAGTTTAAAGTCTCCCCAGTAGCCTTTGCAAATCTCCCCGCCAGGATATTGGTTCCCCTCGGGTTCAAGTGCAACCCGTCCTTTTTGTACAGGTCACACCTTCCCCAAAAGAGGTCCCAATGATCCAGAAACTTGAATCTCTGCGCTCTGCACCAGTCCTTTAGCCACGCATTTATCCTCCACCTTGCTCCATTCCTACTCTCACTGTCACGTGGCACAGGCAGTAATCCTGAGATTGTTACCTTTGCGGTCCTTCTCCTTAACACTCTTCCTAACTCCCTAAATTCTCCTTTTAGGACCTCCTCTCTTTTCCTACCTATGTCATTGGTACCTATATGTACCACGGACCTCTGGCTCCTCTCCTCCCATTTCAAGATATCTTGGACACGTTCAGTCACATCCCGGACCCTGGCACCAGGGAGGCAAACTACCATCCGGGTCTCCCGACTGCGTCCACAGAATCGCCTATCTGACCCCCTAACTATAGAGTCCCCTATTACTGCTGCCCTCCTCTTCTTTTCCTTACCCTTCTGAGCAAATGAGGGGCCGGTCTTTGTACCGGAGGCCCGGTCGCTGTTGCTACCCCCAGGTAGGCTGTGCCCCCCAACAGTACTCAAACAGGAAGTACTTATTGCCAAGGTGTACAGCCACCGGGGTACTCTCTAGTCCCTGCCTCTGCCCCTTGCCTCTCCTAACCGTGTCCCACTTTTCTGCCTCCTGTGGTTTTGGAGTGACCACCTGTCAGTAGCTCCTCTCTATGGCTTCCTCACTCTCCCTGACCAGACGGAGGTCATCGAGCTGCTGCTCCAGGTACCGAATACGGTCCATTTGGAGCGCCATCCTGACGTACCTGGCGTAGATGTCGACGTCTGGAGAGCTCTCTGACTGCATGACCTCCCCCATCTGACATCCAGACCAGTAAACTGCCCTGGCACTCATCCTCCCCCTTACTCTGGATACAATACAATACAATGTACAATACAATGCAAGGATTTTAGCTGAAAGAAATCAGCAGGGATCTGACTGCCAATCAGCTGCTCCCTCGAGTCCTTCCATCAATCAGCGGCTTCATCAACTGCGAGCTGCGAATGGAACGTTACGGATTTGGGCTCCTCCCACTGCACCGCTCCTGGGCCTCTGTCTATATATAATCTGTATTATATATTTTTATTTTTATTTTTTATTTTTATTAAACATAAAACGTTATCCTTTAAACTTTACTACTAAATACTGAACCCTTCACTCCCAGAATCCTTAACTCCCAGTTAATGTATTACAGAAATGTAAAAATGTAAACCCCGGGTTGCATCCAATCAGCTGCTTCCTCTGGTCCTCGTCAACCAATCAGAGGCTTCCACCAGGTTCCTTCTCTGGAAGATGGAATGTTGCAGATTTGGTCATTACTCACAGCGCAGGTAGCTCCACCCTCTCGCACCAACGACTCCCCGGGCCTGTGTCATTCTCTCTGTTTGTTCATTCTCTCTGCATCTGTTCATGAGAACTCCCAGCATTTGCTCATGCTCTAATCCCACCTCTTTCACTATTTCTCCTCTTCTCTATTTCTCCTCTTCTGTTTTGGTCTTCACTCCACTGAAGTCCTCCAATACATATTTCTGTTTTTGCTAAAATGCCTTTGGTATTGTGTTGTGCTGATCCCAGTAGCATTCCACTCCAATCATATCTACTGAACGACGTGTTGCAACAGGTTAAATATTCTCCTCAAGCTCCAACCCATTCTTTGTACCCAACACATTTGTTCCACTCAGACCTTACAAAGCTTTTTCTATCATCTTTCACATGCTAGTGGCTCTGCTTCAGATTTCCATTAGGACTGTGGCCTCTGGGCAAATTCCCAGCTAGCAGCTTCTCAACACACGGCAACTTGGGTCCCTGGGGAGTAGGTGTGTCTACAGAAGCTATTATCTCTGCTCTAGCCTGTTTCTCCAACCTGGTTTCAAATTCTTTTGGGAGTTCCTTGAACTTGCATTGGCTGGGATTAAATAGCATTTCCCCTCTAGTTTCCCTATATTAGGGAAATATATTTGCTCATCTTTTCTATAGGTGGATGACCAAAACTGAACACAACACGGTAGAACGTACAAACTCCATGCAGAGAGCACCCGTAGTCGGGATCGACGATGACCTGCATGGGTTTTTTTCGTGACCTGCGTGGGTTTTCTCTGAGATCTTCGGTTTCCTCCCACAAAGGTACATAGGTATGTAAGTTAATTGGCTTGGTAAATTATCCCTCATGTGTGACTAGGATAACGTTCATTGCAAGGTAAAGCCAGTAAGGTCCGATCAAAGAGAGTCTGATGAGGTAGATAGTAGTTTAGGACTGCTCTCTAGTTGTGGTAGGATGACAGTTGCCTAATAAGAGCTGGGAAAAAAACTGTCCCTGAATCTAGTGGTGTGCGTTTTCACACTCCTATACCTTTTGCCTGATGGGAGAGGGGAGAAGATGGGGTGGAAAGGGTGCGACTCGTCCTTGATTATGCTGCTGGCCTTGCAGATGCTGTCTGACCCGTTGAGTTACTCCAGATTTTTGTGTCTATCTTCGGTTTAAACCAGCATCTGCAGTTCCTTCCTGCACACTGTTCTGGTGCAGTATTGTTCTATGTTCTACATTCTACGTTATACATTGTGCCAGTAGAATGCAAAATCTTTCCCAACACATTTTTGGCAAAGGGTACCTACGTTGTTCTGTTGGGGTAGTGCGTGGCCAGTGTGAGAGGTTTGTTTTGCTGTTCAAATTAGATGCGTTAATTTGCAATAATAGCAACAGCGTGTTCCACTCTGATAAACTCCTTGCTGCATGGCCATTAGCATTCAATCTTTAAACATCCCAGCATATCCTATGCTTATTATTATTTTTATTTCCATTGTGAGACTAAAATTAAAAATGTGACATGTAAAGAAACACAAGAAGTTAAATCTAAATGTAATTTCAATTTTATTGTACAGTCAATTCTTTCGAGAGCTTATAATAAGCTATAAATCAGGGTGGAACAGTATAATGAGATTGTTCACAATAATACTGGTTGGCCAACATACCAAAGGAACTTTTGTGCAAATGTCCTTCCTCTGTAAAATAAAATTGATGCTCATGCATCGAATCCCCAGCAGGGATGACAGTGGAACAACAATGGCAGGCATTTCTGGGAATAATACAGAAGGTGCAGGATCAGTTCATTCCAAAGAGGAAGACAGATTCTAAGAGGAGTAAGAGATGACCGTGGCTGACAAGGGAAGTCAAGGACAGTATAAAAATAAAAGAGAAGTATAACATAGCAAAGATGAACGGGAAGCCAGACGATTGGGGAACTTTCAAAGAGCAGAAGATAACTAAAAAGGCAATATGGGGAGAAAAGATGAGGTACGAAGGTAAGCTAGCCAAGAAGATAAAGGAGGATAGTAAAAGCTACTTTAGGTATGTGAAGAGGAAAAAAATCAGTTCAGACCAAAGTTGGACCCTTGAAGACAGAAACAGGAGAATTTATTATGGGGAACAAGGGAATGGCAGACAGGTTGAACAGGTACTTTGGATCTGTCTTCACTAAGGAAGGCACAAGCAATCTCCCAGATGTACTAGTGGCTAGAGGATCTAGGGTGATGGAGGAACTGAAGGAAATTCACATTAGGCAGGAAATGATGTTGGGTCGACTGATGGGATTGAAGGCTGATAAATCCCCAGGGCCTGATGGTCTGCATCCCAGGGTACTTAAGGAAGTGGCTCTAGAAATCGTGGATGCATTGGTGATCATTTTCCAATGTTCTATGGATTCAGGATCAGTTCCTGTGGATTGGACGGTATTCCCACTTTTTAAGAAAGGAGGCAAAGAGAAAACAGGGAATTATAGACCAGTTAGCCTGACATCAGTGGTGGGAAGATGCAGGAGTCAATTATAAAAGATGAAATAGCGGCACATTTGGATAGCAGTAACAGGATCGGTCCGAGTCAGCATGGATTTACGAAGCGGAAATCTTACGAAGGATATAACTAGGTAAATGGATAAGGGATGTAGTGTACCTGGACTTTCAGAAAGCCTTTGATAAGGTCCCACAGAGGAGATTAGTGGGCAAAATTAGAGCACATGGTATTGGGGGTAGGGAACTGACATGGATAGAAAATTGGTTGGCAGACAGAAAACAAAGAGTAGCGATTAACGGGTCCCTTTCAGAATGGCAGGCAGTGACTAGTAGGGTATAGCAAGGCTCGGTGCTGGGACCGCAGCTATTTACAATATACATTAGATTCAAGATTCAAGATTCAATTTAATTGTCACATGTACCAATTAAGGTACAGTGAAATTTGCGTTACCATACAGCAATGCCAAGTAAACGGCAAAAATACACACAGCACATAAAACGTCCACCACAGTGGAATCAACAATCCTCACTGGTTCTGTCATCTTCCTCCTTTGTTCACCCGTGGTCGGGGCCTTTGAACGGGGCCGTTGCCGATGGTCTGCTGTTCAAGCCCTCGTGTTGGGATGATCGAAACTCCGGCGTCGGGACGGATCGGATCACTCCGCGGCAAGGAGCCCCCAAGTCAGCCGCTTCTTACCAGAGACCACAGCTTTGCGGTGTTAGCGTCCACAGACCCCGCGGTCGGAGCTCCAACACTGGCGATCCTCGGCAAAAGATCCCAGGCTCCACGATGGTAAGTCCGCACCACATCAGCTTGCAGCTCAGGGTCGTTCCAGGAAAGGCCGCACCACTCCACGTTGTTGGCCGCTAAGGCGCTGGGTGGGGGGGGGCGGAGGTGCGACATGGAGAAAAATCGCATCTCCGTCGAGATAAATGGCTGAAAAAAGGTTTCCACTGATCCCCCCCCCCCCCCCTGCATCTCCCACATAAAACCAAGAGATATTAAAACAAAAATTCAAGACAATGATTTATATGAAAGGATTAAAGGTAACATTAGCAAATTTGCAGATGACACGAAGCTGGGTGGCCGTGTGAACTGTGAGGAGGATGCTATGAGGATGCAATGAGGATGCAGGGTGATTTGGACAGGTTGGGTGAGAGCTGCTGGCGCACCGCAGCTCTGAAGCCGGGTCGCCGCTGGAGCACCGCAGCTCTGAAGCCGGGTCGCCGCTGGAGCACTGCAGCTCTGAAGCCAGGTCGCTGCTGGAGCACTGCAGCTCTGAAGCCGGGTCGCCGCTGGAGCACTGCAGCTCTGAAGCCGGGTCGCCGCTGGAGCACCGCAGCTCTGAAGCCGGGTCGCCGCTGGAGCACTGCAGCTCTGAAGCCGGGTCGCCGCTGGAGCACCGCAGCTCTGAAGCCGGGTCGCCGCTGGAGCACTGCAGCTCTGAAGCCAGGTCGCTGCTGGAGCACTGCAGCTCTGAAGCCGGGTCGCCGCTGGAGCATCACAGCTCTGAAGCCGGGTCGCTGCTGGAGCACCGCAACTCTGAAGCCGGGCCGCCGCCGCCACTGGAGCACCGCAGCTCTGAAGCCGGGTCGCTGCTGGAGCATCGCAGCTCTGAAGCCGGTCGCCGCTGGAGCATCACAGCTCTGAAGCCGGGTCGCTGCTGGAGCATCACAGCTCTGAAGCCGGGTCGCTGCTGGAGCATCACAGCTCTGAAGCCGGGCCGCCGCCGCCACTGGAGCACCGCAGCTCTGAAGCCGGGTCGCCGCTGGAGCACCGCAGCTCTGAAGCCGGGTCGCCGCTGGAGCACCGCAGCTCTGAAGCCGGGTCGCCGCTGGAGCACTGCAGCTCTGAAGCCAGGTCGCTGCTGGAGCACTGCAGCTCTGAAGCCGGGTCGCCGCCGCCGCTAAAACGCTGGAACGCCGCCACAGCTTCGAGGTCGCCAGCTCCACCATTAGCCTCAGCACAGACGGAGACGGTGACGGGGGACACGACAAGAAAAGTCAAATCCCCCAGAAGGGAGAGACTAAAACCCTGTTTCTCCCACCCTCCCTCCCCCCCCCCCCCCCCCCACACACATACACAGCCTAATAAACCAAAATTCTAACTAAAACAGACACAAGAAGACAAAAAGAAAAGAAAAAACAGACAGACTGCAGGTGAGCCGCAGCTGCCAGGCAGCGCCGCCACTTCCGTTAGATAGGGCTCTTAATGATAGCAGAGTCAGGGGATATGGGGAGAAGGCAGGAACGGGGTACTGATTGGGGATGATCAGCCATGATCACAGTGAATGGTGGTGCTGGCTCAAAGGGCTGAATGGCCTACTCCTGCACCTAATGTCTATTGTCTATTGTCATGCAAAAAATATTATTATCAGATAAAGTTTTTCCACTTTTGATGCTCTCTCTAATTGAGAAACATTAATTATTGAAAATTATAGAAAGAACTATCCTCAACAATGAAGTGGGGTGGGAGATTGCAACCTTCACGTGGTCCGCCCTGTTTCGACAAATGCAATCAACCTGGTGTGCACAATCAAATAAGATCAAAGTTGTCCTTCAACTTTAGGCTGTGCACGCCATACGCAAGAAGAAGAACAAACTGACTTGGAAACCAGCCAACGTGTTCTCTTTTCTATTTGTATCCGTAATAATCCATCAAGTTTCCGTTTATGGGCTTTTGAGATGCTTGCATATAGTTGATACCAACGTGGCAGGCACACAATAGCAAAATGATCCTCTTTCTTGCAGCAGTGAGATTAAAATTCATTTTGCTATGTAATAAGAGAGCAAATCAACAAATGTGTTTTGTCCTGCAACTCTTGTCTAATGATTTCAGGCCATCAAAATTGTCAACTTAACGTGAATCGTTACATAAAAGCCACATATAATAAAATATTGCAAACATTGAGAGGTGTGTTGGAAAGTTTGTGTAACATGTCAGGAAGCTGCTGCACTTGCTGAAATAGTTTGTCATAGGTCTTAGAAGCCTCAGAATTGCTTAATGCCTTTATATATCGTGTGTCTATATATAATGCGTATGTACATACACACAATGCGCACACACACACACATATACAATGCGTATATATATACGCATTGTATATGTGTGTGTTTGTGTGCACATTGTGTGCGCGCATATATTATATATAAATATATATATGCATTGTATATGTGTGTGTGTGTGTGTGTGTGTGCATGAGTGTGCGTGTGCATGTGTGTGTGTGCGCGTGTGGAGGGGGAGAGTTGGGGATAACATTTGACACCAGGCATCACAGTCACTGTTAGACACCAAACTGAACAGGTTAAGCACCATCTTTGGAGTAAATGGGTAAAGCCACTGTCCCACTCACGTGTCCTTGGCACGCGACCTCGTGGTCGCGTTGAGGCGCGACGGTCCCCCGAAGGTCGCGCGCGACTTCATGCATCCGCACAGCCGGCCGGAGTGCGTGACGTCATTTGAAGATGGACACAAAAAGCAGGAGTAACTCAGCGGGACCGGCAGCATCTCTGGAGAGAAGCAATGGGTGATGTTTCGGGTCGAGACTCTTCTTCAGTCTGAAAGAAGGGTCTTGACCCGAAACGTCATCCATTCCTTCTGTCCAGAGATGCTGCTGGTCCTGCTGAGTTACTCCTGCTTTTTATGTTTATCTTCAATTTTCTTGGACCCGCTCTGGGAGTAAAAGTGGGGGCGGATCCGGTCCGCAACGGCCGTGAGCCCCAGGCCGAGCTTGGCGATCGTTTGCCTGCTTCTGCTGCTGTTGGAGGTGAGACGTTGCGTCGTGCAAGGGTCTTGGGCCTGTCCCACTTTGGCCGTCAGTTACGCGACAGGCCGGTGGTGCGCGAAGGGGTATGTAGCACAACTACATATCCCTCCGCGCTTCTCAGTGGGACCGGCCCCACGCGGACACACGATGCCCGTGCAACTCAACGCGACGACGAGGTCGCGTAATTTGTGTGCCAAGGACACGTAAATGGGACAGGGCCTTAAATGATGTTTCAGGTCGGGACCCTTCTTCCAACCCGACCCGAAACGTCACTTATCCACTTTCTCCAGAGATGGTGCCTGACCCACTGAGTTTCTCCAGCATTTTGTAAGTACGTTAGGTATAAACCAGTGTCCGCAGTTCATTTATATTATCAGAATCGCTGTTTCCTCTTCCCAATCGCCTGCTCTGTCACATTTATATGTCAGTGAGCTATGTACCAGGGTTATGAGCTGACCCATTACAAGGTATGGATCCCACGGCTTGTCATAATGGTACGAGTGCAGGTGGCACTGTAAATTGCCAGAGAATAATGGCATCATGATAGCTGCCTACTTATCAAGCATTGACTTGTCTAATATGCTATAAGTTTACACAGCAGTAGTGCATTCTCATGTAGGAGCTGATGTCTCTCTCTGTTAACTTATTTTCACAATCTCCAAATATACATAAGTCCTGACTACTTTTAAAGTTCAATGAGGATGCAGAATATGTTTACCGGAATGCTGCCTGGATTAGAGGGTTTTAGCTTTGGGAATAGGTTGGACAAACTTGGAGTGTTTTTTCCTGGAATGCTGGATGTTGAAGGGAGACCAGCTGGAGGTATGTAAAATTATGAGCGGCATGATATGGTAATACAAACAGAACCACTTTCCCACATAAATGTCAAAATTAGAGGGTATAGCTTTAAGGTAAAGGGGACAATGCCTGAAGGATTGAGCGGGGCAAGTTTACGAGGCTTTTAGATTGTCTCATTGATATGCAGGGAATGGAGGGATATGGATCACCTGCAGGCAAGTGATCTTGGCATTATGTTTGGCATGGGTACTGTGGGGCACATTTGTGTGCTGTGCTCTCCCTTCAATGTTCTAGAAATGATTTAAAAAAGAGGGAACTCTTTATCCTGTGGTGAACTATCTTTACATCACGTAGAGGGTCACCGGAAGGATACTTTTGTACAGTAAGGAACTGCAGATGCTGGTTTATACCAAAGATGGACACAAAATGCTGGAGTAACTCAGCGGGACAGGCAGCATCTATGGAGAGAAGGATTTGGTGACGTTTCGGGTCGAGACCCTTCTTCCCTTTCACGTTTCCCTATCTCCACACTCCTGCTACTAGCTGTCCCCTGTATATTCTCACAACCATCCTGGGAGTCATTCTGCCGATGATTAATTGAGGCCTGATTCCTGGTGACTGATCGAGCCACCATTCGCTGGCGACATTGTTCCTGTGGCAGAGAATTCTTACTTTTTTAAGGTTAAGCAGTGCCAGCCGTAAACAATGTGACTGCTGTTTCCCCTGTGATCCAAGATTGTTACATACTCTGCAGGATTTGAGATAATTTATGATTGAATTGATTGGTTGAAAGATTTAGCATGGAGATCGGCCCTCCAACCCACCAAACACATTTATCCCACTTTTGATTGTACTCGCAAATATGATTTACAGAGTCCAAACTCTATAATACTAAAACTCTTTATCTTGTTTGTGGCTGAGTGTGTGTCAATATCTGGTTAATTCCTGTTTTCTTCCAAACGCTAGGCCACAGCCTTCACGCTTTCACACATTCTACTCACATATTACCCGTCGAGGCGATAAACAGCTTCCCATCGCATTCCCACCTATATTTCTGATGTTTTTAATCATTTAAAGTTTTGAAAACAGCCCAAAACTCACCATTTACGGAAAAAAAAACCCCGAGTGACTTCAGAATGCACTCGCAAGGCAGGACGGGACAATCCGGGACGGGCGGGCACTCCAGCGCTCGTGCTGTGGCTGCCGGCGCCCGACGGCGACACCTGGTGGCGAGGGTGGTGCCGCGGGCCCTGGTTGGAACCGAGCCTGGTGCTGGAGCTGGAGTGAGAGCCGAGCCCGGGGCTTGGGATGGGGCCGTGACCGGGGCTGAGAAAGAAGCCTCCGCTGGAACCAAGGACGAGCCTGGGTCCGTGGTCAGGGACGAGCCCTGAGATGAAGCCATAGCCTGCACTATAGCCCAGGCAGCGGCCGAGCTGTCGGCTGGAGTCTACAGCCAGGGCCGGGCCGACTTCGAGAACCAGGCCGAGTTCCAGGCCCTGGTGCTGCTCTACGACCTGGGTAGGTCCTGGGGCAGGGAATGGGAGTGAAGAGAGGAGGATGAGGTAGAGAGGACCCCCTCCCTCTCTCCCCTTCCCACTCTACCCCCTCTCACTCCCTCTCTCACCCTCTCCCTCTCTACCCCCTCCCTTCTCTCCCTCTCTACCCCCTCCCTCTCTACCACCCCTCCCTCTACCACCACTCCATCTCTACCCTTCTCCCTCTCCAGGATGAAGAGGAGGAAGCGGGAGTGCTGAGGAATGAGGAGTAATGAGCCGCACCTGTGTGGTTGGGGGCTATGCGTGAGTGGTGCAATATAGCGTTGGGGGAAACGGGTGAGAGGTGGAATCTTGCGTTGGGGGAGCAGACCCAACGCGTCTGCACTTGGTCCAGTTAGCCTATAAATCTACACGTCTTTGGCTGTGGGAAGAAACCGTAGCATCTGGGGAAACCAAGTCACCACAGGAAGAACGTGCAAATTCCACAGAGACAGCAGCTAAGGTCAAGTTGGAACCTGGGTCTCTGGCGCTCTGAGGCAGTGCTCTATCCACTGTGTCACTGTCCTGTCCAACCTTTTAATGGTGTAAGCTGTTTGACTGTTAGACTTCAATGGTACAAAGTAATAGTTTAGACTTACATTCCAGGTGGTAAAACACAGCTCTGTAGTTACAGTGGGGTACTTCAATACGGTTTCAGGTGAGAATGGACACAAGCGGATTCATGTCATCTAGAGAAAGTAAAATCATTACAATTTACCAGTGAATGCTCTCACCTTTTGCAGAAAGCTAATCCCATAATGAAATGCAAAGCAATGTACAAATAAACAGCTCTTGCATAGTAGTTTTTCTAAAAAGTTCTAGTGTAGAACTATGCTGTATAATATCAAGGGGAAAGGGATAAGGTGGATGCACAGTCTTTCCTTGGGCTCGGGGAATCAATAACCAGAGGACATTGGTTTAAGAAGAGAGGAGCAATAGCAACCTGAAGGGCAACTTTTTCACTCAGAGGGTGGTGGCTTATAATTGACTTGCAAGATGCAAGAGGAGGTAGTGAGGCAGGTACTATAACAGCATTTAAAAGACACTTGTAATTCCACATTGATTGGAAAGGTTTAGAGATGTAGGCCACACACGGGCAAATGTGATGCTAAGATGGGACATCTTGGTCAGCATGAACAACTACCTCCTCTGGCAGCTTGTTCCATCGAGGGCCTATTTCCATGCTGTAGGGCTCAGTGACTAACTAAACATAAGGACTCAATATTACAGCACAGCTCTGTGATCAGTCAAAAAGAGCAGGGGCTAATAGACGCCTCCCTTTCCTCCCACTGAGTTTCTCCAGCATTTTTGTCTACCTTCAATTTACCAGCATCTGCAGTTCCTTCTTGAACTGTTTCATTTCTTACTGCACAGTCTCCATAAAGTTGCCCTGTGTGTTAATGTAGATACAGGCAGTCTAATGTCATTCTTGCAATGGTATGGAACAAATGGAATCACTTTTCTGTTGTGAAACATCTTATAATTGGCTTGCATCTGTAACATGCAATGTGAGTTACCAATGATATTCTGCGGTGTATCTCCACAGATGCTTTCCATCTTTGAATGAAATGGAGTACTTGCTTTTTGATCTTAGATTGTTAGTGACATCCTATATACACATTTGAACAACAAAGTCTGAGATGATGCAAATATTTCCAGCTCCAGGCTAGAAGAACCCGTAAACAAAGAGTTACAGTATGGTTGCAATTATCGAGAGAGTCAAGGGGAATGCAGTTAATCCCCTGCTCCGATACTGTAGCTGTGACTGCAGAAGTTGGCAAATTTAGTTGGCAAGCGCGCCAACATTTAGTTGTTGAAACACGGATTTCTCACTGTGGGCGGGTAAGAACATGTTGCCAGGATAACTCAGGCTGGTTGTGATGCCCAGTATTCTCTCTTCTCCTCTTTCCCAGCAGCTTATCCCACTCTTCATTACATCTGCTCATTCTCCCCACCCTCTCACAGCAAATTGAATCAACAATCACAAGCTCAGTGATTCCATGACAGTTCCATGACAAGTTATGAGGACCATGAAAATATACTATTGAATGCATTCATCTGTTTGGTAGAGAAGCGAGCATGTTTCAAACTAATTGGTAAATAGTCATATTAAAATACAATTGAAATTAATTTTCGATGAATGTATTAAATATCCGTAATCAAAAAGAGCAGGATTTTTAGGGAGGGAGTAAAAGCATTTACTGAAGCATTTACATCTGCAAAAGAACTGCAGATGCTGGTTTACATCAAAGATAGACACAAAATGCTGGAGTAACTCAGCAGGACAGGCAGCACCTCCGGAGAGAAGGAATGGGTGATGTTTTGGATCAAGACCCTTCTTCAGACTAGCGTGACTACCTAGTCTGAGGAAGGGTTTCGGCCGAAACGTCACCCATTCCTTCCCTCCAGAGATACTGCCGGTCCTGCTGAGTTACTCCAGCATCTTGTGTCTACATCTGCAGAAGGGTTCTGACCCGATAAGTCACCTGTCCTTGTTCTCCATGGATGCAGCCTGACTTGCGGAGTTACTCCAGCACTTTGCGCCTCTTTTGTAGACCAGGATCTACAGTTCCTTGTTTCTACATTTGCTTAAGGATGACTGCTGTTTTTGATCAAGCTCTGATCTATATGAATGCCTTATCACTAGTTCCCTTGAAGTTATTGTCCTTTGGAACAAATTAGGCTCTTCATTCTTCTTCAAGCTTCCCCTTCAGTGATTGAAACAGAAAGCTATGACCCTTTCTCCTCTTTAAATGAAGCGAGGGTTTGTTCAAATGGGTTGTTTAAATTTCTGGCTGTACATGTACATATTTAGGGCATGTGGAGGTAGTACCCTCAACACAGGCAACCGTGCTGTGAGTAATTACTCAGGGAAGGCACTCAGTCCGCTAAAAAAAAATTAAACCGCGCATGCGCAGATTGTTCGCTCCCGTTAAATAAATAAATAAATAAAAACCGTAACATTTCAATTTGCCCAAGGCTTCCTAGTCCTAGACCAATTGGGGGAACAGTTCCTTTCACAGCGTGTGGAGAGTCTGTGTCAGGGGTAAAGTTGTGGGGAGGGCACGAGTGTTGACAAGGAGGGTGTCGGGGATAATGGCAGAAACTTACTCACCGCTGCCGCAGCTCTCCGGGCACGAAGCCCCCGCACTGTAGCGGGGGATAGAAGCAGCTCGGGTAGCTACGAGCGGCCGCCGGTACCCGACAGCAGAACTGGCCGCCACTTCAGCGCCTTCTGCCGGCCCGCTCACCTCTGGCAGTGCTCTCCGACGGAACACCTGTCACCTGCCGTTCGCCGACTTCGCTCATGTCAGCGGCTTCCTGCAAATCCTTAAATTCCCACAGCCGAGTAACCTCAATCGCGCTGTCGGAATTTAAGGACATGAGTGAGGCCAGCGAGCGGCAGGAGAGTGGTTTGTAGACGGAGAGCTGCCAGAGGTGAGCGGGGACCGGCAGAAGGAGCTAAGGTGGCGGCTGGTTCCGCTGTCCGGCCCGGCGGCCGCTCAGCCACCCGAGCTACTTCTCCCACCCCCCCCCCCCCCCCCGGCCTCAATGCGGTGGCATTCCACGCCTCTGTGCAAGGAGCGTCGCAAGTGGCATTATCCCAATCCCCTCATTCATAGCATTCGTGCCCTCCCCGCAACCTTACCCCGGGCCAGACTCCCCAAACACTGTGAAAGGAGCTCTCCCCCCCCCCACCACAGCCCGGGAAATACAGTATTTAAAAACATAAACACAAAACGTACTTACCACATTATTGGTACACAAGCTCCATTCTTCTCTCTTTGTTACCTAACATACACTTAAAATATTGACAAACCATATTTGAAAACCCCGCCAAGAAACTTGCTCTGCGCATGCGATGCCCTCCGCTGCGATGCGCACGCACAGTGCTGCAAAGGCAGGATTTCTGCCGCCTTCAGCCCCGATTATCATTGACGGCTTCAGGCAGCGCTGACGGCACGTGGGTTGCACAGAGCTTCCCGTGTTACAAGCGCTGCGGTAGAAAGGCACGGAGAATTATGCCGAGCTAAGAGATCGATCTCTTACATAGGCATAATTCTCCCATGCCTTTACTATTCATAATTTAGTTATTACCATGTTATAATTTTAGTCAGGGTAGGCAGTGCCGTCCTTGCCTACCCTGACGGCACGTGCCTGCCTCAACAATACATTCCTTTGCTTTCCGCTGTTGAAGAAGCCACGTCACTGAACTGCTTTGGAATAGAGGTCAGACCCTTAAATTGATGTCACTAAATTGTAAATGGACACAAAATGCTGGAGTAACTCAGCGGTACAGGCAGCATGTCTGGATAGAAGGGATGGTTGACGTATCGGGTCAAGACCCTTTTTCACCCTGAGAGCACTGAGAGAAAGACCCACTCAGTCTGAAGAAGGGTCTCGACCTGAAACATCACCCATTCCTTCTATCCGGAGATGGTGCCTGTCCAACTGAGTTACTCCAGCATTTTATATTTATCTTTGATGTAAACCAGATTCTGCAGTTCCTTCCCACACATTAATAAATTGTAATGTATCTTTGACGGCTTCATCAGATCATTTGCTGCTTTCAGTTTTCATCCTTTTCATGATATGCATGGGTATAATTTCCATGTATTAGGTGAAGGAGAAGTGAGAATGCCATCCAATGTCCTGGCCACCAGCTACCTCTTAGCCAAGACTACCAAAAAGCAGATGACCAAGAGGTTATTGTAGGATTTATTAAGTATTGCTGGTTAAATCTTCGCCCTAGAAATCCTTTAGGACTGTCCAGTAATGTGCACAACACTGTGTAATTGTAAAGTCCTTGTTGTGACAAGCTACTTCTGGTATAAAGTGCATGTTAGATTGTTGGTAATTCCATTGTAGACAAATTGAATGCCCAAATAGAATTGGTGGTTAAAGTTGGGTGAACTTCTGAAAGAACACCACATGAAATGGTACCTTCACCTCAGCTTCCTGGGCATGGAGCAGAAATACTGATCCCTTTAACAAACCAAATAAAGCCCTACGATGTTCACAAGTCTTAACTGTGCAAATAGATTCAGTACAGATAACTTCAGGATGCCTTTGGCTGTTAATGCTTGTCATGTGAACAGATAATCCAGATAACGTTTTGAAGCTGTGTAATGCACACATGAAGGACTTAATTACATTTAATGACTGGTCATTACATTAAACTCCTTGCTGTCACATACACAACTGATTTAGTTTTAGTTTTTAGTTTTAGAGATAGAATGCAGAAACAGGCCATTCAGCCCACTGGGTCCATGCCGACCAGTGATTCCCGCACATTAAAGGGCCTGTCCCACTGTACGAGGTAATTCAAGAGCTCACCCGAGTTAAAAAAAAATCAAACTCGTGGTAAGTACGTAAAATGTACATAGCGGGTACGTCGGAGCTCGGGGACGTCTCTTAGTGGCTCGTAACGCTAACAGCAGGTACTCAAAAACGCAGTAAGCTCGAGAAGATTTTTCAACATGTTGAAAAATGTCAACGAGAGCCCCGAGTACCTACGAGCGGCTATTACTGTAATTTTCTGAGTTCGAATCAGGGGAAACTCGGGAGAACTCTTGAATTACCTCGTACAGCGGGACAGGCCCTTAACACTATCATACACACACTAGGGACAATTTTTACATTTACAAAGCCAATTAACGCTTTTGGAGTGAACCAAAGATCTCGGAGAAAACCCATGCAGTCGCGGGGAGAACGTACAAACTCCGTACAGACAGCATCCGTAGTCAGGATTGAACCAGGGTCTCCGACGCTGCAAGCGCTGTAAGGCAGCAACTCTACCGGTGCGCCACCATGCCCCCCTAACTGCTGCTTCTGAGAAAGATATTCCAGCTCATCATCATTATTTATCTGTGGTTGAAAACAGTAATTATAAATTATGACTCAAGCATGCAATCCCAATTGACAGGCATATTTTTAGATAACTTTGCAACTCATGAGTTCATAACCCCTTTGAGACATTGCAAAGAAGAAAATAATGATTTGTTTGTTTGGATTCAGAACTGGTTTACTCAGAATACAATGTGGGGGAAGGGTTTTCTTCTGGCTGGAGGTATGTGACCATTTGAGGTGTGCAGGGATGTGTTGCTGGGACCTCTGTTGTTTGTGGTATACATATAAGCTAATTGGACATAAATGTAAATGGGTTGGGAGGTTTGCGGGACAACATCAAATTTGGAAGAGTTGCAGACATTGAGGAAGGTTGTCAAATTTTTCAGTGAGATATAGATCTGCTGTAGAAATGGATGGATAAATTGCAGATGAAGTTTAATCTGGATGAGCTGTTACACTTTGGGAGATCGAATTGCAAGGGGAAAGTATCCAGTCAACGGTAAGAACCTTAACAGCATTGATGTAGAGAGAGATCTTGAAGTTCAACTACATAGCTCTATGAATGTGGCAACACAATAGATGGAACGGTGAAGTAGGCATATGGTATGTTGCCTATTTGTGTCAGGGCATTGAGTATAAAAGTCAGGAAGTCTTGCAGCATTAGAGGAATTTAATTAGGCCGCATTTGTAGTATTGTGTGTAGTCCTGATAACCCCATTACAGAAAGGATACGCAGGATTTGGCGAGATTGTATGAGAGGTGTTGCCTGCCATAAGAAGAAATTGGACAGATTTGGATTATTATCTCTAGAGTGTTGGAGGCTGAGGAAGAAGTATCTGATAGAAGTATATAAAATTATGAGAGACGTAGACATGGTAGACCCTCTTTCCAATGGTGACTATATCAAAGACCTGAGTGCATAGCATTAAGGTAAGAGTGGCAACGTTTAATGTGGGGGGCAGGTTTTTTTACACTGAAAGTATTGGGTACCTAAAACATATTGTTAGTGGTGATGGTGCAGGAAGGTACAATGGTAGCATTCAAGAGGCTTTTGGACAGACAGGGTATGGATCACATCTAGGCTGAGTAGATTAGTTTAACCTGCTGTCATGTTGGCATGGACATTGTGGGCTGAAGGGCCTGTTCCTATGGTTAACTGTTCTATGTTCTATGTTTATAATGTCCCACAGCAATAAAATCAAAAGAATGTTTGAATTTGCTGATAATCAAAATCTGATTTAAGGTTCAGGCTATTAAGTTAATGCCTGAACCTTAAATCAGATTTTGATTTAAGGTTCAGGCAGTAACTTAATAGCGATCATTAAATCGATTTTATGCATTTTCTATCTTCTGCACACCAAATTTTAAAAGTGTGATATAAAATAGTGTTCAGCAAGTATCTTAGGGATTTGCAAGTGCAGGATTTGCATCTCCTAACCCAGTGCTTAATGGTGGTAAACACAAGCAGTGAGAGGCTTGGATACAGTGGATGTGGACAGGATGTTTCTACCAGTGGGAGAGTCTAGGACTAGAGGTCACAGCCTCAGAATTAAAGGACGTTCCTTTAGGAAGGAGGTGAGAAGGAATTTCTTTAGTCAGAGGGTGGTGAATCTATGCAATTCTTTGCCACAGAAGGCTGAAGTGGCCAAGTCATCTTTAAGGCCCAGGTAGAGAGATTCTTGATTAGTACGCGTGTCAGAGGTTATGGGGAGAAGGCAGGAGAATGGGGTTAGGAGGGAGAGATAGATCAGCCATGATTGAATGGCAAAGTAGACTTGATGGGCCCAATGGCCTAATTCTTCTCCTATCACTTATGACCTTGCGACCTTATTATGAGATTAGGTAGATTTTGTCATTGTTGGATAAAATGGGAGCATCCTTGACATTCTGTCTCCTTCTTCAGTCACACCCAATTGAACTCTTGTCAAGAAATATATTGGTTGAAGCAATGGATATTTGTGAAAGTTTCTTGATTAATTGTTCTGCTTTTATAAATGAACACAATAATCGAGGAGCGACCAGTTGGCCTTTTCTGGGTAATTTAATTTGGAACTTCAAAGGTCTCAAAGGTTTCAAAGGTCTTTTATTGTCACATGTACCAATTAAGGTACAGTGATATGCGAATTCCCATACAGCCGTACAAAAAAACTTAACAAGACACACAACTACATGAAAGTTAACATAAACATCCACCACAGTGGATTCCCCACATTCCTCACTGTGATGGAAGGCAAAAATCTTTTTCCTCTTTATTCTCCGGTCGGGGCAGTCGAGGCAATCGAAGCTCCCGCAGCCAGCAGTCGAAGCTCCTGCGTCGGGGCGATCGAAGTGCCTGTGGCTTGGAGTTCCCGAAGTCGGTCTCTGACCGAAGACCGCGAGCTCCGTGATGTTCAGTCCGCAGGCACCCAAATTGGAGCTCCGAGGTCGATCCATCGCAAGAGCATCGCGTGCTCCACGATGTTAAAGTCCCGTGTGCACCCGCGGTGGAGCTCTCAAAAATTGGTCTCCAGTAAAGTCCTCCAACTCCTCGATGTTAGGCCGCAGTGCGGACGACGATACGATACGGACAATAATCGCTTCTCCGTCGAGGTAAGAGATTAGAAAACGTTTCCCCCAATCACCCCCCCACCCCCACAGAAACCAAGCTAAAGAATATTAAAAACATACATTTAACACATACTATTAAAGCACAAAGAAGGAATGGACAGACAGACTGCTGACGAGGCAGCCATTGCTGGCTCCACCTGGTGTTTGGTCCACAACACCAAACTGCTCCTTATAGTTAAAACTACACTCCATCAAAGATTTTGTTTGAAAGCATTATGTTGGAGCTATAAGTTAAGCATTACTAGAAGTGGTGTAGGAAGGAACTGCAGATGGTGGTTTAAACCGAAGATAGACACAAAATGCTAGAGTAACTCAGCAGGACAGGCAGCATCTCTGGAGAGATGGAATGTATGACTTTCAAGACCCTTCTTCAGACTGAGAGTGAGGGGAGAGGGAGATTAGAAATATGGAAGGGTAAGGTGTGAAAATAGACAACAGACAGTAGGTGCAGTAGTAGGCCATTTGGCCCCTCGAGCCAGTACCGCCATTCAATGTGATCATGGCTGATCATCCACAATCAGCACCCCATTCCTGCCTTCTCCTCATATCCCTTGACTCCACTATCTTTAAGAGCTCTGTCTAGCTCTCTCTTGAAAGCATCCAGAGAATGGGCCTCCACTGCCCACTGAGGCAGAGACAGATCAAAGCAGACGTGACCAAGGAAATATAGAACGGTTCAGTTAACTGAGGGGAAGGTGACAACGAGGCGGACAATCAGTAAAATTAATTAAAGGACAGTGTAACTAGTAGGAGAACTAGGATGGTGAGGGATGGAGTGAGAGAGACAGCAAGGGTTACTTGAAGTTAGAAGCTGGTAGATGTTTGTTATCGTGGACCTACACGACATGCCAAAATCTCATGACGTTCTTTGCAAACTAGAACTGTGCCACCAATGACGGAAGCTGACATTTAGGACTATTCCTGATACAAATGGCTGCTCAGCAAAGAGGCATGAAGAACAACGCCTGTTCGAGTATTTAACTATTCAGATTTCCTGATCTTCTCACCTACTTCAAGAAAGAAGGTAAGAAGATTAGGAAATCAAAGTACTGTAAATGACAGGAAAAGTTAGGTAACAATAACCAGCTGTCTTCAAATCAGGATGCAGAAAGGTATCTATTAATTGCATTTGGCTTTATTTGTGATTAGATACGGAACATCTCCTAAAAATATCCAGAACATGATATAGACTCATAGAGTGATACAGTGTGGAACCAGGCCCTATGGCCCAGCTTCCCCATGCCGACCAACATGTCCCATCTACACTAGACCAATTTGCCTGCATTTGGCCCCTATCCCTCCAAACCTGTCCTATCCACGCACACCGCAGAGTGTTAGTAATCTCTCTCTGGAATAGGCTTATTGCAGATTTGGTTCAAAACCAGACATTTTCCATGAGGGAACAATGACCATTTATGGCAATTTTCTTGTTTACTTATTGTAAACAGCATTCTTGTGACTAAGGACAAAATGAACATGTGAATTGTGCAAATATTTTGACAGGTTGTTATTCCAGGAAAGGCGGAAATAAGCGCTTGCTGGAAAGTGGCTTCCATGGAAAGTGGACCACTTCACCCCCATCCTGGCCTCTCTCCACTGGCTCCCAGTACGGTATAGAATCAACTTCAAGCTCCTCTAATACGTTTACAAAGCCCTTAACGGACTTGCCCCCCCCTATATTTAAAAAATCTTCTAACCAACCATTCTACCTCCAGGTCCCTCAGGTCGGGCGACTGGGGGCTACTGAGTATCCTGCGCTCTAGGTTTAAGCCCAGGGGTGACCGCGCTTTTGCGGTTGCAGCACCTAAACTGTGGACTAGCATCCCGCTCCTCATCAGAACTGCCCCCGCCATCGACTGCTTTGAGTCACGACACAAAACCAATTTCTACTCCCAAGCGTTTTTGAGCCGCTCTGAGGGGGCGCTGTAAGCAGTTTAAGTATGTATTGTTAGGTCTGTCTACAGTTGTATGTATCAAATTAGTACCTGCACTGATGTGAAGCACTTTGGTCAACGTGAGTTGTGTTTAAATGTGCTCTACAAATACATTTATTATTATTATTATTATTATTATTTGGTGAGAATATAATTTTACCGTAAATGGTCGCCATTAATGATAAAATGCCTTTTAAACCATGAAGAATTTTTGGAATAATCTCACAAATCACAGATTCTCCCCAAAATGTTCGCACCGGCCAACAAAACAATGAGAAGCTATTTTAAAACCTCCACGCTTCATTACACTGGTTAGGTTTTGCTTAAAGCTATTACATCACTTGAATAAAATGCCATTCTTTGCATGTTTATGAAAACTGCATTAAAAATAGCATGGTAACCATAGCAACCAGTTAGCCACAGCGCAGAGAAAACTTCCATGAAGATCTAACCTGTAGTTTTATTCTATCTACTGATCAGTTGGCACAACAAGAAAGTTACTTTGATTTTCCATTTTTATTAATGATTTTCACCCGTTTATTTGGTCAGCTTGGAATCCAGAGCATGGAAACATGCACACCCACCTACAAGGAAGTATGCATGTTCCAGTTGTGTCGTGTTCTCTTCCCACAAGACAAGTCACTGTCTCGGTCAAAAGAATTTCCTGGCAATGGGTAAGGCTGTGAATCCCCAACTCAATGCTCGTGATGCAGAGCAGCAATGAACGAAGCCAAATGATTTCTGCAATGTTTAGTCCAGAGGAAACTGTGCTCAAACTGTGTAGTGCACTAATCAGATCGCACCTAGTGTTCTGTGACCAGTTCTTGGCACTAATTAACAAGAGAAAATTTGGTGGCTGATTCGTGTGCCAGCTGGATGAGGTATTTGCTCGAACAGGGCACCCAAGCTTGAGGGTAATGGTCCTGTCCCACTTAGGCGATTATTTAGGCGACTACAGGGGACTTGGCTGCCGCCACATGTTCGCTGGTGGTTGCCGGGGTGTTGCCTATATGGTCGTGAGTAGTCTCCTCAGTCGCCAAAAAGAGTCGGATCGTCTTTCTGGTCGGACATGTTGAAATACTTTTGGTGACAGTGGGTTTGACGCATATGAACGTATCTTGACTTCTCCTGATGATAGGTTGTTGCCAGGATGACATTGGCTGTCGCCAGGTGATGTAAGTTGTCACCGGTGTTGGCTTCGGTGAATTCCATTGGCGACTACCTACGTCAACCTCGGTCAACCGGCGGCAGGTGCCGGCGACTGATTTATCTTACCTTGTCGTAGTTTGTCGCAGGTGGACGTAGGTTGTTGTAGGTGTGGTCGTAGGTGGACATCCTAATGGTCGCCGGTTGTTGGTAGCTTGCCGTAGCTTGATGTCCATTAGGAGGTAGGTTGTTGTAGACATTGTCGTAGAGGGGGTCCAGTCGCCGGTTTTTCGGTGACCTGCTACAACTATGACAGTCGCCGAAAAAATTGCGTTAGTGGGACAGGCCCATTAAGAGTAACATGACAGGAAACTTGCCAAAAATGTTGGAAACTCCATGAACCAACGAGAGCTTTAAGGCTCAGAAAAGAAAATAATTGGAGCATTTTGGGAAGTTGATCGAAGTGAGAATTGGAGCTCACAGGCCAATCTATGAACTAGGATTCAACAAACAAAAGTCATCATGGGCGGCACGGTGGCGCAGTGGTAGAGTTGGTGGCCTGCAGCGCCAGAGACCCAGGTTCGATTTTCACTACGGGTGCTGTCTGTACAGAGTTTGCATTTTCTCCCTCCGAGTGGGTTTTCTCCGGGTGCTCCGGTTTCCTTCCACATCCTAAAGATGTCCAGGTTTGTACGCTGTTTGGCATCTGCAAAATTTCCCTAGAGTGTGGGCTAGAACTAGTGTACGGGGTGATTGTTGGTCAGCCTGGACTCGATGGGCTGAAAGGCCTGCTTCCACGCTCTGTCTCTAAACTAAACTAAACCTAAACTAAAATGGGAAAACACTATTAAAATCAAAACTGCTCCTGCCCTGTACACACTGGGACTTTAAAGTTGGTACACTATTGCTGGGTCTAGTTCATGAAGCTCATATCAAGTGGCATTAATGGGGTACTTTCACCAGAATTAATTGAATTGATTGAAAGACACAGCATGGATACAGAACCTGCGGCCCACAGAGTCCATGCCAACCATCGATCATCTATTCACACGTTGTATGTTATCCTAATTTGCAAGGACTCACTACAGTCAAGTAACCAAGAAACCCGTACATCCTTGAATGAATGAATAAGTTTATTGGCCAAGTATATTCACATACAAGGAATTTGCCTTGGTGCTCCGCCCACAAGTGACAACATGACATACAGTGACAGTTACGAATGATACATAAAACATTAAATATTAATAATAAAACATTATTGATTAAACATGAGAATCAAATAAAATACCAGAGCAAAAGGAGGCTACAGATTTTTGGTTATTGAGTAGAGCTACTACTCGTAGAAAAAAAGCTGCGTTTATGTCTGGTGTGAGATGTGGGAATAAACCAGAACACCATGCGTCACAGGAAGAACGTGCAGAGCCCACACAGACAGCACCCAAGGTCAAAATCGAACACAGATCTCTGGCACTGTGAGGCAGCAGCTCTGTCAGCTTTGCCATTGTGCCATCTTGCAATAGTTTCACAGGGTCACGAACCAAGTCATGAGTCAAGATTGTGTAATTGCAATATCTACCAACATCGGAACAATTAAATTATTGCAGCAGCATAACACGCCTGTAAGCACAATATATATATATATATATATATATAGATAATATATTATGGGCAATTATGGATAGGTAATAGACCCACATTCCTAAAAATTATTTTAAAAAAAACTGTCTCCTCTCAATGTGTCATTTGTAGGCTGATAGGATTTGTTTGGTGGCACAGCGGTAGAGTTGCAGCGCTGGAGACCCGGGTTCGATCCCGACTACGGGTGCTGTCTGTAAGGAGTTTGTATGTTCTCCCCGTGACCTGCGTGAGTTTTCTCTGAAATCCTTGGTTTCCTCCCACACTCCAAAGACGTGCAGGTATGTAGGTTAATTGGCTTGGTATAAGTATAAATTGTCCCTAGTGGGTGTAGGATAGTGTCAATGTGTAGGGATAGCTGGACAGGGTAGACCCTGTGGGACGAAGGGCCTGTTCTGCTCTGTATCTCTAAACTAAGATACCCCTTAAAGCCCTGTCCCACTGTACGAGTTCATTCAGAGCTCTCCCGAGTTTGCCCTGATTCAAACTCGGAGATTTACGATAATGGCCGCTCGTCGGTACTCAGGGCTCTCGTGGACATTTTGCAACGTTGAAAAATCTTCACGAGTCTTCCTGAGTTTACCTACCTTTAGCGAGTCTTCCTGAGTACCTGCCGTTAGCGTTACGAGCCGCTAAGAGACGTCCCTGAGCTCCGACGTACCCACTACGTTCATTCTCCGTGCTTACCACGAGTTTGATTTTTTTTTAACTCGGGAGAGCTCTTGGAATGAACTCGTACCAAGGGACAGGGCTATTAGATTGTAGATGGACTGAGTATATTTCATTTTTGAGCAAAACAATTAGTGACCTGAAAATAAAATCATAATTTTATACGTTTGTAAGTGATTATATTTGCATTTAGAGTCATAGGGTCATAGTTTACAATGGGGAACAGGCCCTTCGGCCCAACTTGCCCATACTGACTAACATGTCCCATCTACACTAGTCCCACTTGCCTATGTTTGACCCATATCCATCTAAACCTGTCCGATCCATGTACCTGTCTAATTGCTTCTTAAACATCATTTAAACGTCTCTGCCTCAACTACCTCCTCCGGCAGCTCGTTCCATACACCCACCACTCTTTGCATGGAAAAGTGACCCCTCAGATTCCAATAAAATGTTTCCGCCTTCATCTAAACCTATGGACAAGAGACTCTGTGCATCCATTTAATCCTCTCATGATTTTATACACCCCTATAAGATCACCCCTCATCCTCTTGTGAGCCAAGGAATAGAGACCCAGCCTGCTCAATCTCTCCTTATCTCAAACCTTCCAGTCCTAGCAACATCCTCGTAACTCTTCTCTGCACCCACTCCAACTTAACAACATCCTTCCTATAACATGGTGCCAAGAACTGAACACAATACTCTAAATGTGGCCTCACCAACATCTGATATAACTGCAACATGACCTCCGAAGATAGACACAAAAAGCTGGAGTAACTCCGTGGGTCAGGCAGCATCTCTGGAGAAAAGGAATAGGTGACGTTTTGGGTCGAAATCCTTCTTCAGCCAACTTCTATACTCAATACTCTGACTGATTTTGTTTTAGTTTTTAGTTTTAGAGATACAGTGTGGAAACAGGCTCTACAGCCCACCAAGTCCGCACCGACCAGCGATCCCCGTACATTAACACTTTCCTACACACAGTAGGGACAATATACATATACAGTATGCCAAGCCAATTAACCCACATACATGTATGTCTTTGGAGTGTGGGAGGAAACCGAAGATTTCGGAGAAAACCCATGCGGTCACGGGGAGAAAGTACAAACTCCAAAGAGACAGCACCCGTAGTCGGGATTGGACGCGGGTCTCTGGCACTGCAAGGGCTGTAACCGCAGCACCACCGTGAAGGCCAATGTGGCAAAAACAGAATAAAATGAACAAAAATCATTGAACATGGTTCGGACTCTCTTGGGCATGCAGAAGAAATGGAGAACTAGTTGGGGATGGAGAAAAACTGTGCCATAGAGTACTGCTTTCATATAACTGGGTCATGTGAATGATAAAATAAAAATATTGTGACTTACATTTATCTGCTTTGTTGTAACTAGATTAATGTAAAATTCTCGATGGAAAATGTCATCAATGCCAGAGCTGGGAACTGTTCAATAAATCAAGTTTAGGCTAACGGTAATAATATGAAATAGGGAAAAGGATTCGACAATTTTAGCCCAACAGGGGAATATGTTCCAAGGGCCGGTTTGCCCAAAGCGACTCTGCATGCAGCTTGGAAGAACAAAATGACTAATGAGAAAGACTCTCTTTAGCTGAAGACGTAATCTGCAAATGGGCATAACCTCAGTAGCTCTTCAAAGAATCATTTACAAGACCCAGAGCGACAGCAATCTTGGCCAATCTGAACCCAACTCCAGTTTCCATGATGATGTTAGTTGCTTGAAGTTTAATATTTTCTTTAAGATTGTGGATCATGCTGTGCTCAAGCAGCCAGACATTGGAGAGTTGCCAGTCAGGTAATGCTTACATTTTCGAGCTTATTTCCTGCAAATAGCAAGGGCTTCCAGCAGTTGTATTGAAACTTATCCACGGAATGAGTTGGGTTGTGTTTTGGTCAGGCGATAATCAACTTAACTCTGAAGTAACAGGAGACTTACAGTTTCAGTTCAGGTTAGTTTAGTTTTGTTTATTGTCACGAGTACCGAGGTACAGTGAAAAGCTTTTGTTGCGTGCTAACCAGCCAGTGGAAAGACAATACATGATTACAATCGAGCCATGCACAGTGTACAGATACATGATAAGGGAATAACGTTTGGTGCAAGGTCAAGGCAGTAAAGTCCGATCAAAGATAGTCCGATGGTCTCCAATGAGGTGGATAGTAGTTCAGGACCGCTCTCTAGTTGTGGTAGGATGATTCAGTTGCCTGGGAATAAACTGTCCCTGAATCTGGAGATGTGCGTTTTCACACTTCTATACCTTTTGCCCGATGGGAGAGGGGAGAAGAGGGAGTGGCCAGGGTGAGACTTATCCTTGATTATGCTGCTGGCCTTGCGATGGAGCTGGAGCTGGAGTTGGAGCTAAAGCTAGACCTCGCGATGGAGCTGGAGATGGAGCAAAAGCAAGACTTGGCGATGGAGCTGGAGATGGAGCAAAATGTAGACCTGGCGATGGAGCTGGAGATGGAGCAAAAGATAGACCTGGCGTTGGAGCTGGAGATGAAGCAAAAGATAGACCTGGAGATGGAGCTGGAGATGGAGCAGGTTTAAATTGAGTCAATGGATGGGATGTAGGTTCGTGTGATGGTCTGGGCTGTGTCCACAATTCACCGCAATTTCTTGCGGTCTTGGATGGAGCTGTTCCCTAACCATGCTGTGATGCATCCCGGTAAAATGTTGCCTACGGTGCATCTGCGGCGAGGGGCTAGAGCCTGATGAGCCGGATTCACATTGACCTGGACCAGACACAGTGGGTCAATATAATTTCCCCTCAGCATTCATGACTCCAGTGGAGCGGCCTGGCCTGGCCCAGGGAAACTCTTCCCCTGGAGTTTCCCTGGGGCCTGAATGCAATCACCTCCTACAAGGCAAAATCAGGAGGTAGCTCGAATGTGGTCGTAGTATCACTCCCTGACGAGCTCAATGCGTTTTCCACACGCTTTGATAGGGAGAACACCGATGTGCCTTCCTGAGCACCCATTCACCGTGATGGTATTTCAGTCACAGGAACAGAGGCTGAGTTCAGAAAATCCTTCAGAAGGGTGAATTGTGTACTTTGGAAGGGTTAGGATGGGGACCTACAGTCCCGTTTATATCAATGGGTCGATGGTGGAAAGGGTCAAGAGCTTAAAATTCCTGGGCGTGCACATCTCTAAAGATCTCTCCTGGTCCGAGAACACTGATGCAATCATAAAGAAAGCTCATCAGCACCTCTACTTCCTGAGAATATTACGGAGAGTCGGTCTGTCAAGGAGGACTCTCTCTAAATTCTACAGGTGCACAGTAGAGAGGTTGTTGACCGGTTGCATCATGGCTTGGTTCGGCAACTTGAGTGCCCTGGAGAGGAAAAGACTACAAAAAAGTAGTAAACACTGCCCATTCCATCATCGGCTCTGACCTCCCTACCATCGAGGGGATCTATCGCAGTCGCTGCCTCAAAAAGGCTGGCAGAATCATCAAGGACCCACACCATCCTGGCCACTCACTCATCTCCCCGCTACCTTCAGGTAGAAGGTACAGGAGCCTGAATACTGTAACGTAAAGATTCAGAAATAGCTACTTCCCCACAGCCATCAAGTTATTGAACTCAACTCAAACAAAACTTGAACATTAATAGCCCATTACCTGTTTATTTGCACTTTATCGGTTTTATTTATTCATGTATGTATATATTTATACAATGCTATATGGACACACTGGTCTGTTCTGTATTCATGCCTTCTATATTCTGTTGTGCTGAAGCAAAGCAAGAATTTCTTGTCCTATCTGAGACACACGACACTAAACTCTCTTGAATCTTGAATCTTAAATGCCCTTTGTCAGCAGGCAAAGAGCGTCACAAATTATAACAACCGGGAGAGATGTTTAAAGCTGTCCATGTCTCTGATATGTAAAGGGCACTTACAAACTAAAATAATTTAGAAGTAATTAGGCAAACTATTAATAGTTATTAATTATTAATAATTTTAAAAAAGTAAAACAAACTAAAATACATAAAGTTAGTGTAAAATTGTTAAAGACGATAAACAAAAGCAAATTTATTTCAAAATAGAAACTTAGCCTCTGGTTTCCTTCTTAGTATAAAGATGTGGGAGTTTGTACCAGGATTTGGCCGGTGCAATGGGAGAAAGTTAGCTGTAGATGAGGAGGGATTTGTGAGGACATGATCAGAAACCTCGGAGACTCCCTTTGATTTTGGTGTGTGTATAAGAATAGCAGGTCTGCAGCAGCATCGTGAGAGGGTTGTCCAGGAGACAGAATTGAGGTTGAATAGGAGAAACTAGCAATGGGGCTCTGAGGCAAATTTGTCTTGGGATATACCAGCCACCCGAGCAGATGATAGGTTCATAGATCCACACATCAGAAATCTAATCACCTAAGGCACCCAAGGATTTTAGGAAGCTTTGTATCTATCGGTTGGCCTCTTGGCTTGGCATGAGCAGTAAGCCTACACTGGCTTCAAGGGCCCAGTGCCAGATGTTGCCAGGGTAACACTGCCCAAGTTGCCCTGGAAATTTTCAAAAGGAGTGTTGCATGATGGCATCACATGCATCCCTGACAAGCCAATTGCTGCATAGCTGCAAGAGTGCTGCATGAAATGAAATATCTAATGGAATTTCCCAATTTACATAATTTCATCTGGAAAAAAAAACATGATTTGCCCTAGGTTAAAGGGCGGCACAGTGGCGCAGCGGTAGAGTTGCTGCCTTACAGAGCTTACCGTGCCAGAGATCTGGTTTGGATCCTGACTACGGGTGTTGTCTGTACGGAGTTTGTACGATCTCCCCGTGACCGCGTGGGTTTTCTCCGAGATCTTCCGTTTCCTCCACACTCCAAAGACGTACAGGTTTGTCGGCTAATTGGCTTGGTATAAATGTAAAAGTGTCCCTAGTGTGTGTAGAATAGCGTTAATGTGTGGGGATCGCTGGTCGGAACGGACTCGATTGGCCAAAGGGCCTGATTCCACGTTGTATCTCTAAACTAAACTAAAACTGATTTTCAATTACACAGTACTATAGAAAGTCAACATGGCCAGCTCAGAATGCTGTTGTCCTACTGACAGTAACAGTAACAGAGGATACCATCTTTATGTTATTATTCTCTAGGGCGATAAATGAGATCAATTGACCCTGTATCTTCCTACCTAGGATCTGCGAGGTCTGCCTGAAGCAAGTACATAGCTCGTACATCAACGTGGAAACACGCATCCTGTGGCCAAGTTACATCACATCCGCAGAAGTTAATGATGGGATAAAACAATACCTTTGATTTAATAATAGTTGTTTGGGAGCAATGTAATCCTTTCTAACGTTCTTTTGAACAGGTGGTCTTAGAATGTAAAGATAGTGGAACAGGTTGAGAGAGATTGGCATGAAGCTGAACAGGATGGGTCAGCACAGAAGGGTCTCGACCCAAAACGTCACCTATTCCTTCTCTCCAGAGATGCTGCCTGTCCCTACACAGGATGTTATTAATATCCATGTGAAAACTTAGGCTGGATTACCCTTTTGATGGATGGCACCTAAATGGGAATCAATGGGAGACCAAGCAGGATCTTTCAGTGATAGTAAGGTAGTAAAAGCACAAAGAGATGGTTATCGCAGTGCAATTAGATAGATTAAAATGTGCTGCTCTGTTACATACTGATCTATTTTAGGTTATATTTGAAAGATTATATACAGGCAACATAGCTCAAAATGTATTCGAGAAAGTAACTTCCTTTTTTTCATATCGCACTTTCTGATTTACTAAATAAAAAAGTACCAGTATACAATCAAAGCCCAAGTGATTAATATTAGGACTAGAGCATTGAGACGCAAAAGTTTCTTCTTGGAATTTATGATAGTATCAAAATAAATGGTGAATCAGGGCTGAAGTATGTACAGAACAGTGCAGAGCCAAATTAAACTGAGTGTGGCTATGCTGAAGTGAGCTGAACAGTCATGCTGATTTTGATTAAGTGGATGACTAACTTGTTTATTACATCAAGTCGACACAGGATTACACAAAAAAGAACCATTCTGCTCCTCCTCTGATCGAAAGTATAATGAATTCAAATTATTTGGAATAAGTGAATCCCTAAGTTGGGTTTAATTATCCCACATCCTTTCATTGTTGACCTCCTGCCAACGTCAGAACTTCTGGGCTCCATTTGCCGATTAAAAACTTTTCTAAAATGCCAGGGTTTCTCTCTGCAGCCCTTCTGCGGTGGTTTTCCTATCATACACCTTCACTGGTTTCAATAGTGGGGCGGAAGAAAAGAAAACATGTCTGTCAGAACAAAAACAATAATTCATCTTCAATTCATTGCAATCTTTGGGAAATGGCCACAGTTCACTTTTGATTTTAATGATCAAAAGAAAATGCTGGATTCAGGCCAAAGCGGCAAAACCTTTGTAGTAGGGAGTGTAGTTGGAAACTGCAGATGTTGGTCTGAACCGAAGATAGACACAAAAAGCTGAGGTAACTCAGCGGGTCAGGCAGCATTGGAGAAAAGGCATAGGTGACGTTTCGGGTGGAGACCCTTCTTCAGACTGAGAGTCAGGGGAATGGGAAACGAGAGATATTGACAGTGATATAGAGAGATATAGAACAAATGGATGAAGGATATGCAAGAAAAGCAACAATGATCAAGGAAACAGTCCATTGTTAGCTGTGGGCTAGGTGAAAATGAGTTACAGACAATGAAACTCACCAGGACAACAGTGAAACTAGTACAACGACTAGGGTGGGGGGGGGGGGGGGACGGAGAGAGAGGGGATGCAAGGGTTACTTCAAGTTAGAGAAATCAATGTTCATACTGCTGGGGTGTAAGCTGCCCAAGTGAAATATGAGGTGCTATTCCTCCAAGTTGCGTTGGGCCTCACTCTGACAGTGGAGGAGGCTCCGGACAGAAAGGCCTGTGTGGGAATGGGAGGGGGAGTTAAAGTATTTGGCAGCCGGGAGATGCCGTAGACCCAGGTGGACTGAGCGAAGGTGTTCAGCAAGATGATAGAAGGGCAGCAGGAGCGCACCACAGACATTTCCCCTCTTGTTAGTAAAAGATTATAAACTTCTCGTCAACAGGAGCTGAAACATTCTGCGGCTGACTTGCATTCAGACTGTGGACCTGATCATAGGTGAAGCAAAAGTACATTCTAAGTCAGGTGACAAATGGCCACAGTTTCAATAATTGTAGCTCCCAGCTCCCACTCTGGATTTGTCAGAATGACTTGCATCTGCTCAGGACACGGAATTCTCCTCCTGGCAAATTGTATTTGAAGAAAATAAATGAGAGAACCACACACAAAACAACGTCGCCTATCCATGTCCTCGAAAGGTCCTGCTTGCCCCATTGAGTTACTCCAGCACTTTGTGTATTTTTTGTGAACCAGCACCTGCAGTTCCTTCTGTCTACAAGATTATTATCTTGAAACCCCTTGAATGCAGCTACCTGTCATCATCTCTACCTGTTAAATTACATCTCCAATGGACTTCTTTCATGCAATTTACAATTTTAATTAAAACCTTGAATGATCAGGAACAGAGGAAATTGTTTGATCATTAAATGGGCAGCACGGTGGCGCTGTGGTAGAGTTGCTGCCTTACCACGCTAGAGACCCGGGTTTGATCCTGACTTTGGCTGCTGTCTGTATGGAGTTTGTACGTTCTCCCCGTGACCTGAGTGGGCTTTCTCCGGGTGCTCCGGTTTCCTCCCACACTCCAAAGACGTACAAGTTTGTAGGTTAATTGGCTTGGTTGTCATTGTAAATTGTCCCTAGTGTGTGTGGGATAGCGTAAGTGTGTGGGATCACTAGTTGGCATGCACTTGATGGGCCGAAGGGCCTGTTTCCGCACAGTAAACGAAACAAACTAAACAAATGTATAGGTGCCTGTAAATCAACATTTTTAATTTTGATTTTTCTTACATAAACATTTGTCTTAATTATGTTAAACACTTTAGCAGCTGCAAGAAATCAGCTTTAATAAGGTAAGAATCAGAAAGGATATAAGATATTAATAAAATTAAATAAATCACTTTTCTATTTCCTGTAAAATAGAAATAAAGCATATTAAGCCGTTATTACTTACTCTGTACTTGTCAAAGTTCAAATTGAAAAACTGCCTGCTAGGATCTGTTTAGATTAATTTGATTTATTATTAACTGGATGTGAATATTTGCAATTCCAATGCTTATTGTTCATCCCTCATGGCTCAGAACAAAGGAGGTGGTTAAGAAACAAGCACATCGGTGAGACTGCAGTCACAGGGAAGCCAGACCTGGTAAGGACAGCAGCTTTGCGAGTGGTGAAACACTGGTAGAGCTACTGCCTCACAGCGGCAGAGGCCTGAGTTCGATCCTGACCTCGGGTGCAGTCTGTGTGGAGTTTGCATGTTCCAGCTGTGACCATGTGGGTTTCCTCCGTATGTTCCGGTTTCCTCCACATCCCAAAGACTTGCATGTTTGTAGATTAATTGGCCTCTGTAATTTGCTCCCGTGCGTGGGCAGTTGATGCAAAAGTGAGATAACATAGAACTAGTGTGAGCAGGTGATTGATGGCCAGTGTGTACTAAGTGGGCCGAAGGGCCTGTTTTCATGCTGTACCTTTCAATCAATCAATCAATCAATCAATCAATCGATTTTCTTTCCCAAAGGACATCAGTGTTCCAGTTTGGTATTTACACTAATAGCCCTGTCCCACGGTGCGAGTTCATTCCAAGAGCTCTCCCGAGTTTAAAAAAAATGAAACTCGTGGTAAGCAGGGAGAATGAACGTAGCGGGTACGTCGGAGCTCGGGGACGTCTCTTAGCGCTAACGGCAGGTACTCGGGAAGACTCGCTAACGGCAGGTAAGCACGGGAAGATTCGTGAAGATTTTCCAACATGTTGAAAAACGTCCACGAGAGCCCCGAGTACCTGCAGGCGGCCATTACTGTAAATCTCCGAGTTCGAATCAGGGCAAACTCGGGAGAACTCTTGGAATGAACTCATACCGTGGGACAGGGGTTTAACCCAGTCATTTCAAGGTTTTCATTACCAAGGCCTAAAAATAACACTTGGATTTAAATTCTCAAGCTGTTCTGGTGGGATTAGAACAAAAATATTTTGATTAATGGTTTAAAACTCTAGCTGTTAGCTCTGTTACCTAACCGTGATACCACATCACGAAAACGATCCATTTGAAGATCTGAAACATTAATTCTGTTTTTCTTCTGATGCTGCCTGACCCTTAAATGTTTCCAGCATGTTTTATTTTTAATTCCTCTTTGTGTTTGGTTTGAGTCCAGTATTCTGCTGAGAGATCACTGGCAGGACATTGGCCTGGTGGGGGCTGTGGAATGTGGGGTCGGTCAACTGCTGTGACTGGCTGGTTGTGCTGGTGGCAAGCTTTGACAATAGGTACAGATCTCCTGGCACGGTCCCTGGCGATCAACGAACTTGGATCTCTTTGACATTCACAAACATCCAACGTTACTCTGGCTCTATCTAACGAAAGGGGTTGATTTTCATGAAAAGACATTGGCTTACACTAAAATCGTTAATCTAACATAAATCAAACTATTTCTCCACTTTCCTTTCCCCTGGCAGCTGTTTGGTTTAGAGATACAGCATGGACCCACAAACCTGTCCATATGGTGGAGTGTCAAAAGCTTCAAATTCCTGGGCGTGCATATTTATGAAGATCTTTCCTCGACCCAGAACACTGATGCAATTATAAAGAAAAAGCCCATCAACGTCTCTACTTCCTGAGAAGATCACTGAGATTCTGTACGTCAGAGATGATCTCTTAAACTGCAGGTGTACAGTGGCGAGCATATTGACTGGTTGCATCACGGGCTGGTTCAGCAACTTAAATGACCAGGAGCAAAGAAGACTTCAAAAAGTTGTGAACATTGCCCAGTCCATCACGGGTTCTGACCTCCCCACCATCGAAGGAATTTACAGGAGTCGCTGTCTCAAAAAGGATGCCAGCATCATCAGAGACCCACACCACCCTGGCCACACACTCATGTCACCCCTGCCATCGGGAAGAAGGTAGAGGAGTCTGAAAACTGTAACGTCCAGGTTCCGGGTCAGCCATTAGGCCATTGAACACTACAACCTCCAACAAGCTCTGAACCGCATAGACTTGGGGACATTGGTTTTATATTTTTTATTTTTTGCACTATTATTGTTTTTTAATATATACCTATGTATATATGTGTGTGCGTATATGTGTGTGCAATATATGTGTGTGTATGTACGATATATGTGTGTGTACGTATATATTCACAAGTTGAACTTTTTCTTCTTGTTTATTATATTGTTTACAGAGTACTATTTTTACATATTCTGTTGTGCTGCTGCAAGTAAGCATTTCATTGCTCTATCTCGGACATATGACAATAAAACGCTCTTGACTCTCTTGAAACAGGCTCTTTGACTCGCCGTGTCCGCACTGACCACGGATCACATAGTTCTGATTTATCCCACTTGTCTATCCACACCCAGCACATTAGGGCAATATTTTACAGAGGCCAATTAACCCACAAACCCACACATATTTTGGGCTGTGGCCGGAAACTGGAGCACCCTGAGGAAATCACAGGGGGAACGTGCAAACCCCACACAGACACCATCTCACGACGGGATTGAACAGTGGCCTCTGGCACTGTGAGACAACAGCTCTATCAGCTGTGCCACTGTGCTGTACATGCCCAAGTTAATCTGGTGGAAATTTAATGGGCAAATTTTCCAAGTCTGAGATCTAGGAAATCTGTAGAAGTTGATTTGAGCAGAACTTGGTGGAAGATATGGATTTAAATTATTAATGCATCACTTCAGAGATCTGCTTGGCAAGGAAATTGCTTCCATCATGTTCAATTAACACTGTTCTGAATTGATGGCAATATTACCCACAAGAGGCTTCACCACCTCTTAGCGATAATCTTTGTGGAATAACTGTAGAAAGTCTAGGAACAGCTAGCACTGATTTATCAGGTTTGAGTTCCAAGAGAATATCAGCCATAATTGTCTCAAGGGATCATTCTATCATCAGCACATTTCCATCGCCTTTATAACAAGGAGAAGAGCATGAAACCCACTACTACAACTAGAATACGACGTCTCTCAGCTTGCGCAATATATAGTTGAAAGTTAGGAAGTCAAAAATATCTGGGAATAGCAGGCCAACTGAATTCCCAATGATTCCCATGATGTCAATAACTACGGGCGAGGTTCTATTTAAAACTGTTCCATTCTTGTTCCACCAACAGTGTGGAGTGGATTCAGCTCATTATAGTGCTTCCACTTTTTTCCACAGAAAATAGCATGTTGATATCTTTGGACTCCGATTTAAATACTTCTAAAGATGCACAGGGCTGTGTAATGGAAACGCTAAACAAAGTGATCGTGGGTGGGATTGGGAGTGCTAAGTATAACATTGAAATCCTTGATAGGCACAAAAATCTGGAGTAACTCAGCGGGTCAGACAGCTTCTCTGGAGATGGTCTCACCCGCTGAGCTACTCCAGCTTTTGGTGTCTATCTTCGGTTTAAACCAGCATCTGCTGTTCCTTCCTACACATTGAAATCCTTGAGTTGGGGCAATTCAAATTAATCCCATGGTTTGTTTTTCAATAATTACTTTGATAAATATCCATAGTTTAAAAAAAACATGTTTTATTTAGCCCCCTTTTTAAATATCTTGTATTCATCCTTGTGTCTGAGCCATCTACTCACGTACTTTCCCCTGCAAATGCAGCAGATGTAACGCCTGTCCCTCTATCTCCTCACTCACCTCCATCCAGGGACCACCAGACAGCATCCCTTCCAGGTGAGACAGAGATTCGCGTGCACCTCCTCTAATCTCATCTACTGCATTTGGTGCCCCCGATGTGGATTCCTTCACATTGGCGAGACCATGTGCTGTGAGGTGTCAGTTTTGCCGAAGACTTGTATTCGTTCCACCCAGGACTGCTGGATCTCCTGGTTGCTAATCATTTAACCCTTCCCATTCCGAGATTGGCCTTTCTGCCCTGGGCTCCTCCATCTCCAGAGCGAGGCCAGATGTAAATTGGAGGAACACCACCTGATATCGGCTTGGGTAGCTTACAACCCAACAGCATGAACATTGAATGCTCCAATTTTAGGACAAAGTCCAATCCCCAACACCAATTCCACTCTTTTCCCCTTTCCCTACCCTGTGCCCCATCAGATGCGTATTCATTTCCCCCCCACTATCACGCCCCCTTTTCTCTTCTCCCTCCCCCTTTCACCTATGTCCTTTCCTCTGGCTTCACATTTTGCCCTTTTTCTCTCCTTACCTTGCAGCCTTTTGTCTTCTTTTCATCTTTGGCCTTTGTTCACCAATCTGCCAATCAAACCCTGGTCACCTGTATCCATGTATCATTTGGTGCAGGCTGGAAGGGTGGAATGGCCTACTCCTGCACCTGTTGTCTATTGTTTATTTACCAGCCTTGTTGCATCCCACCTTTTTGCCAGCTTCTCCTCTCTACCCAAAATAGCACTTGAGTTTAGTTTATTGTCACGTGTACCGAGATACAGTGAAAAGATTTTGTTGTGTGCTAACCAGTCAGTGGAAAGACAATACATGATTATGGCCCTGTCCCACAGTATGAGTTCATTCCAAGAGTTCTCCCGAGTCTGCCCTGATTCGAACTCGGAGATTTACGGTAATGGCTGCTCGTCGGTACTCAAGGCTCCTGTGGACATTTTTCAACATGTCGAAAAATCTTCACGCGTTTTCCCGAGCTTATCTGCCATTAGCGAGTCTTCCCGAGTACCTGCCGTTAGCGTTACGAACCGCTAAGAGACGTCCCCGAGCTCCGTCCTACCCGCTACGTTCATTCTCGGTACTTACCACGAGTTTGATTTTTTTTTAACTCGGGAGAGCTCTTGGAATGAACTCGTACCATGGGACTGGGCCATTACTATCAAGCCATTTACAATGTACAGATACATGATAAGGGAATAATGTGTGTAATGTTTAGTGCAAGATAAAGCCAGTAAAGTCCAATCAAAGTTAGTCTGAGGGTCTCCATTGAGGTCAATAATAGTTCAGGACTGCTCGCTAGTTGTTGATAGGATGGTTTTGTTGACTGGTAGCTGGGAAGAAACTGTTCCTGAATCTGGAGGTGTGCGTTTTGCCCGATGGGAGAGGAGAGAAGATGGAGTGGCCATAATCCTTGATTATGCTGCTGGCGTTGCCGAGGCAGCATGAGGAATAAGTGGAGTCAATAGAAGGGAGGTTGGTTTGTATGATGGTCTGGGCTGTGTCTACAATTCACTGTGATTTCTTGCGTGAGGGAGATGAGTAATCAATAGCAGATGCAAAGCACTGGATTAACTCAGCAGGTTAGGCAGCATCTCTGGAGAACATGGAGAGGTGATGTATCAGGTCAGGACCCATTCTTCAGACAAGAAGGTCCCAACCTGAAATATCACCTTTCTATGTTACATCAGTCTAAAGGACTAGGGGAAAACAAATGGTCTGCACGGACTGGAAGGGCCGAGTGGGCCTGTTTCCGTGCTGTAATTGTTATATGGTTATATGTTATATGGTTAAAGGAGGGTCCCAACCAGAAACAACATCTATCCATGTTCTCCTGAGATGCTACCTGACTCACTGAGTTACTCCAGCACTTAGTGTCTTTTTTTGTAAAACATCAACTGCAGTTCTTTGTATCTTCTTAATAATCGGTAGGCTTCTTGTTGCTGTTCAACCTGATACCTGGGGACTACATCAGGTTTGAATTCAGTGTTCGTGTCTCTCTGGGGTTTCCCTCCTAAGTACATTTCTCTAGTATTATGAAGATCAGAAAAAAAAATGCTGGAAATCAAAATCAAAAACTGAAAATGCTGAAAATGCTCAGCAGGTGAGGGCACATCTGCGGGAAACAAAATAGTGTTCACACCTTAGGTCAAAGCCCCTTAATCAGAACAGTTGTTTGTCAGCATTTCCAGCATTTTCCCTTTTTATTCACCAAATATCTAGTTACGCTGTCTCGGTGGTGGGAAAGGAAATCCCCAGTGAACATGCTGGAGGGATCTGGGCCATCGATGGCTGTGATACTGTGATTGTGTCATTATCAAATGTTTCCAGCCACTAGTGACATATGCTGTGTGCCTTAGTCATATCCATTTCCTTGGCCAGTGTGGATGGTCCATCTGACTTCCATCTTACTGCTGTTTTCTTGTTGTGTTTTGGTTCTCCAAAGTTGTTTACTTTTCCATATCTGTTACAGTCCAAGGATATAAATAGCTGTGGGTCTGGAATGGTCCACATGGGGCAAGGATAATTAGATCTCATCCCCAAGGATGAACTTTCAGAAAGCCTTTGATAAGGTCCCACAAGGGAGACTGGTGACTAAAATTAGAGCACATGGTATTGGGGGTAGGGTGTTGACATGGATAGAAAATTGGTTGGCAGACAGGAAGCAAAGAGTAGGAGTGAACGGGTGGCGAGTGGAGTGCCGCAAGGCTCGAGTTGGGGCCGCAACTGTTTACCATATATACTAATGATTTGGAAGAGGGAATTAGGAGCAACACTAGCAAGTTTGTGGATAGCACAAGGCTGGGTGGCAGTGTGAACTGTGAAGAGGATGCTAGGAGGTTGCAGGGTGACCTGGACCGGTTGAGTGAGTGGGAAGATGCGTGGCAGATGCAGTATAATATAGATAAATGTGAAGTTATCCAGTTTTGGCCTCCTAATTTGAGGAAGGACATCCTTGTGATTGAGGCAGTGCAGCATAGGTTTAAGAGATTGATCCCTGGGATGGAGGGATTGTCATATGAGGAAAGATTGAAAAGATTACACTTGTATTCACTGGAGTTTAGAAGGATGAGGGGGTAATCTTATAGAAACATGTAACATTATAAAAGGACTGGACAAGCTAGATGCAGGAAAAATGTTCCCAATGTTGGGCTAGTCCAGAACCAGGGGCCACAGTCTTTGAATAAAGGGGAGGCCGTTTAAGACTGAGGTGAGAAAAAAACCTTTTCACCCAGAGAGTTGGGAATTTGTGGAATTCCCTGCCACAGAGGGCAGTGGAGGCCAAATCATTGGATGGATTTAAGAGAGAGTTAGATAGAGCTCTAGGGGCTTGTGGAATCAAGGTATATGGGGAGAAGGCAGGCACGGGTTATTGATTGGGGACAATCAGCCATGATCACAATGAATGGCGGTGCTGGCTCGAAGGGCCGAATGGCCGCCTCCTGCACCTGTTTTCTTTGTTTCTATGTTTCTATGTAACTAGATAGAGTTTTATGATAAACCTGATCACCATTCATTCCGGAATGGTGTCTAAATTCTCTTGCGCTGAAGAATGTCAGGAAGTCATGATGCAGCTTTATAGAACTTTGGTTGGGCCTCACTTGGAATATTGTGTACAGTCCTGGTCGCCCCATTACAGGAGCATGTGGAGGCTTAGGACAGGATGCCCTGCACATTAACACAATCCTACACACACTAGAGACAATATTACATTTATACCAAGCCAGTTAACCTATAAAACTGCACGTCTTTGGAGTGTGGGAAGAAACCAAAGATCTCGGAGAATACCCACGCAGGTCACGGGCAGAACGTTCAAACTCTGTACAGACAGCACCGATAGTCGGGATCGAACCCGGGTCTCTGGATTAACCTGGTTGAAGCACTTCTCTTTCAAGCGAATGGGAGGAAGTAAGCTTATTTTGTTTTCCATTTGAGTCACATTCTGTGTTCTGAATTTAATTTTTTGAGCCTATGCTTTTTACATAAAACATAGAACAGTACACCACAGGAACAGGCCCTTCATCCCAGAATATCCCTGATCAATATCCCTCCATTCCTTGCATTTCCACGTACCTATCCAAAAGCCTCTTCAATGTCACAGTCGAATCTGTCTCCATCAACATGATGGACAACAAATGAGCTTACTTCTTCCCATTCACTTCAAAGAGATGTGCTTCAACCAGGTTAATTTTAAAATTAAAAAAAAAATCAAAATAGTCTTTATTCAAATAATAAATATATACAATACATGAACCATGCAAAAAATTAATCCAACATTTTTACAAACATTCAATACTGTTTACATACATTGCTCAAATTTCTCAAATTTATCCCCCACCCTTGCCACTGACGTGGAATCCCTTCCTTTATTTTGAGGGGCGTCTCCACCACACCCTGCCCCCCCATGTCCAGTAGCAGAAGGACTTTAAACTGTTGTCCTCCCCCACCGAGCCTTGCCATTGGCTGCGCAGAGCTTCAGTGCGTCCCTCAGCACGTACTCCTGCAGTCTGCAGCGGGCCAGTCGGCAACCACGTTAATCAGCATGATCCGGGCACCCACCACCCTGTGTAAAACCCTTTGCCCAGCCCTTTAAACTTTGCCCCTCTCACCTTAAAGCTGTGTTCATTTTTGCCATGTGTAAAAGGTCATGAGCATCTACCTGATCTATGCCACTCAGTATTGTATATACTTCTATCAGGTCTTACCTCAAACTCCGGATTTCCCCTGGAAATTCAGTTTGTTGAACTTCAACTTTTAGCCATTATCTTCTAATCCAGATGGCATTCTGGCATAAAAAAGGCACTATGTGTCCAAGCAGCATACTCCAGAGGAATGGGTAGGCATTGTTTTGGCTCAGGACCCTTCTTGAGACTGATTGTAGTACGGGGGAGCAAGCAGAGAGAGAGGTGGGGTGGGACAAAATGGGACTTGCCGTTTCGTGTGTCTGCAGCGTTTTTGTAAACCTTTTTTTTTTAGATTTTTAGCTTAGAGATACAGCGTGAAAACAGGCCCTTCGGCCCACCGAGTCCACACCGACCAGCGATCCCCACACATTAACACTATCCTACACACACGCACGACAATTTACAATTATACCAAGCCAAGTAGCCAACAAACCTGTATGTCTTTGGAATGTGGAAGGAAACCGGAGATCCTGGAGAAATCCCAGACACATCACGGGGAGAACGTACAAACTCCGTACAGACAAGCACCTGTCAGGATAGAACCCTGGTCTCTGGCGCAGTAAGGCAGCAACTCTACTGCCGTGCTGCCCTCTATGCCACTGTTTACAAAGGTGTCATAGTCATAGAGTGATACAGCATGGAAACAGGCCCTTCAGCCCAACTTGCCCACACCAGCCGACATGCCCCAGCTACACTAGTCCCACCTGCCCGTGTTTGGTCCATAGCCCTCCAAACCTGTCCTATCCATGCTAAATGTTATTTATTATTTGTGAATGTCAAAGGCAATCACTGACATTCAACAGCAGTGACAACTTTGATAGTTGGGAGCTTGGACAAGGGACCTCACTGACTGTGTGAGCGCTGCAGGGTCTCCGGCCAAGACCACACTGCATCGCACCATGCTGCAGTGGTCAGATTCCAGGTCCCAGTCGGACAGTGCACCCGAGGCCAAGATGGGAGCAACAGAATGCTCCTAGGGACAATGGACCATTGATTATAGGATCATGGAAGATTACTGGTAAAGCTGCTGCCTGACAACACCAGAGACCTGACCTCGGGTGCTATCTGTGTCCATTTTGCACCCCCCCCCCCCCCCCTTGACCATGTGGGTTAGCTCCGGATGTGAAAGTAAGATAACATAGAACTAGTGTGAATGGGTGATTGATGGTCGGTGTGGACTCGGTGGGCAAAGGGCCTGTTTCCATGCTGTGTCTTTCAATCAACCACTAATTCAATATATAACCTTGCTTCAGATAGTTACATTCAGATCTTGTGACATTAGGAAGAGATTATGATGCCTGCAATATTGGCAAAACAAGGTCAAATTTCAATAGCATTTTCTGACCCAATTAATTGCCCGAGACTTCTTGGCATATAATTCATTGGCTAAGGTTTTCTGTAAAATGACACAGAAGTTTCTATGCTCAAGCTGTTACTTCATGTGTTTAAAGTATCTCATCATGCTTGAACTCGGTGATGTGTGTAAGATGGAAAAGTAAAATAAAATAACTGTCTTGGAAGGCCAACATAAACAGTCACCTGGTGAAAAGAAAGCTTTTGTATTCACCTATGCAAGTATTCTGTTATGATGTGAAAAAGGACTGCGTTCTGATTTTAAACTATGTCACCTCTGAAGAATGCATAAACAACCAACGTTTCACAACCCATCAGGACCTTTCTGCCAACATTTCTTTTTCGTTATGTTTCGTTTGCGATTCCACTCTCTCCACTCGTCATCCAGAGGCTCACATTAAATGCATAGGTGATCAAAGTGCAGGGGTGCAGGGCAGAATGTGGTGTTGCCAGATAGGGGAGTGAGAGGGATAAATATCAACAACTGGTTTTGCATCCATCCTTATCTACTTAGACGCGGTACGCTCAGGGGCCAAACAAATAACTGCTCCGTATTTATAACAATTGAATAACAAGCAGTACTTTAGATTAGGAAACGTAGACAATATGTGCAGGAATAGGCCATTCAGCCCTTCGATCCAGCACCGCCATTCAATATGATCATGACCGATCATCCTAAATCAGTACCCCATTCCTGCTTTCTCCCCACATCCCTTCCTATACATAAATTTGTAGTAAATTCCCAACTCCTGTTTATACCCTTAATACTGGTGTCAGAGATTATAGGGAGAACGCAGGAGAATAGGTTAGGAGGGAGAGATAGATCAGCCAAGATTGAATGGCAGACTTGATGGGCCGAATGGCCTAATTCTGCTGCCCTAAGAGCTCTATCTAACTCTCTCTTGAAAACATCGAGTGAATTGGCCTCCACTGAATTCTGTGGCAGTGAATTCCACAGATTCACAACTCTCTGGGTGATAAACAGATTCACATTGCCCTGCATGATCCAGAAGTTAAAATAAATGGCTGAGGTTCTCAGTGAAAAGGTTTCAGGGGTGATTACCAGGAAGAGGCAGATATTGTTCCTATAGGTTAGTAGATGTTGGTTGATAGAATTTAATTGGGGTGTGAGAATGCAACCTTCACGTGGTCCACTCTGTTTCGACTGTATGTGGTGTTTTGGTGTCTCCAACTTTAGGCTGTGCACGCCATACACAAGAAGAAGAGATAGAATTTAAGACAGAAAAATGTGAGGTGTTGCATTTTGCCGAGTCTAATGTGGGCCGAGCCTACACAGTGAATGGTGGGGAACTGAGGGGTCTTGCGGAGCGGAGGAGGCAGAGTGCAGGTACATAGTCCCTTAAAAGTTGTAGCAAAGGTGGATAGGGGTGATCAAGGAGGCTCTCGGCACATTGGACTTCATGAGTCAGATCATTGAGTATAGAAGTTGGGAGGTCATGTTACAGTTATATAAGATGGCGGTGAGGCCACATTTAGAATATTGTGTTCATTTTTGGTCAGCATGTTATAGGAAAGATGTTGTCAAGCTTGAAAGGGTTTAGAGAAGATCTATTAGGATATTGCCAGGACTCGAGGGACTGATCTATAGGGAGAGATTGAGCCTCTTTGAAGAGCAGGAGGATGAGGGGTGAACATAGAGGCGCATTACATCATGAGAGGAATGGACTGTGTAAAGGGTGGTGGGTGTATGGAACAATGTACTCATTGATGCAGGTACTATCGCAATGTTTAACATTTAGACAAGTACATGGATAGGACAGGTTTGGAGGAATATAGGCCAAAAGTAGGCAGGTGGGACTAGTTTAGATGGGGTATGTTGGTCAGCATGGGCAAGTTGGGCCAAAGGCTGATCACCATATGCAATGGTTGTCTAATAACCAACGCCCCAACTATGATAGGCTGACTCCCCACCCCCATCACCCCTAACTGTGACATGACCCCCATCCTGTACCAACAAGGGACTTCTGGATCGGCAGGAAGCATCCTCAATGACCTCCAGTTACTGCTCATGTGACTTATGCTTTCCACCAGTGATAGATAAAAAATGCTGGACTAACTCAGCGGGATCTCTAACGCAGCATCTCTGGATAGAAGGAATGGGTGACTGTTTCGGGTCGAGCCCCATCTTCAGACAGTGTCCCATTGCCAATAATGAAACGAGATGTCAGGTAGCAAAGGGAGAAGAACCATTCAAATGTGATGCAGCTGTTAAATTCCGGACGAGGAGAAGCAAAACAATGCTGATCCTGGAGAAAGACATCGAAGACATGTTGGTATCATTGGCAGGTCAAGCAACATACGACGAAGAAACAGGTCTGAAATATGAACTCTGCTTCTCTCTCCTCAGTTGCTGCCCAGATGCTTCCAGCTATTTACGTAAGAAATTAAACAGAACCTCTGCATTTATTTTATTTTAGGGAGTGGTAGCTACTAAAGGATATTAGCAGAATCTGGTACCTAAAGGATACGAGTCTGTAGAAGGGTCTTGACCTGAAACGTCACACATTCTTTCTCTCCAGAGATGCTGCCTGTCCCGCTGAGTTACTCTGGCATTTTGTGTCCAACAGAGGATATTAAGGACTGGTCTGCTGATGCTGGGCCCTTAATAATAGCCCTTAATAATAGCCTCTCCTCTTTGTTGTGATCCTACTTTGTGTCCTACTATACACGTGGGAAATGTACAGGTATCTCTGGGCATGTACCTAGAATACTCACAGCCCAAACATTACCCCACCAGTGAGATGAGTGTGTAGGAAGGAACTGCAGATGCTGGTTTACACTGAAGTTAGACACAAAATGCTGGAGTAACTCAGCGGGACAGGCAGCATCTCTGGAGTAACTCAGCGGGACAGTGATGCTGCCTGTCCCACTGAGTTACTCCAGTATTTTTATGTCAATCTTCAGTGAGGTGAGTGGGGATGTATTGGATATATTTCTATAAATCTTTTCCCCTCCACCTTAAACCTATGTGCTCTGGTAATGATTCACGTACTCTGGGGAAGAGACTCTGTGTGTATGCCTGATTTATTCCTCTCATGATTTTACACACCTCAATAAGATTACTCCTCACCCTTCTGCACTCCAAGCAATAGAGACCCAGCCTACTCAACCTCTCCCGATAGCTCAAACCCTCTGGCCCTGGCAACATCCTCTGTTCTCGTTCCATCTGGTATGTGGGATGAAACTGGTGTAACACATTGAGCAAGTTCCTCCAGGCAGCACTGGGATCAGAATTAAAGAGGAGACACAGGAGTGTGAGGTAGACCTTTGGTTACCCACTTCTCTCTTTGCCCACCTGGTTGCAAGCACACTCGAGAGAACATTTCAAGGAGACCAGCAAAAAGTTACAGGAAAAATTATACAATACGATACAATACGGTACGACAGAACTTTATTTATCCCGACAGTCATTTGGCAACAACCATAAAAAACACAAAAGACATGAAACATGAAAACGAAGTAAAGCGTGGTAAGGCTTTGGGGATGTGCAAAGATTGAGGAGGTGGGGGGGGGGGGGGAGGTGGAGGAGGTGGGGGGGGGGGGGGGGTCACAGTCTCAGTCTACCCCATGACAGAAAGGGGAGTTGTACAGTTTGATAGCCACAGGGAAGAAGGATCTCCTGTGACGTTCTGTGCTGCATCTTGGTGGAACCAGTCTGTTGCTGAAGGTGCTCCTCACGTTGACCAGTGTGTCATGGAGGGGTTGAGCTGCATTGTCCAGGATGCTCCACAGTTTGAGGAGCATCCTCCCCTCCAAGACCACCTGCCATTAATCCAACTCTGCCCCCAGGATGGGGCCTGTCTTTCTGATGAGTTTGTTGATCATATTTGCGTTCTGCAGCCTTCGCCCTGCTGCCTCAGCACACGGCAGTGCAGAACATGGCACTGGCTACCACCGATTGGTGGGACATCTGCCAACATTGGTAGAACACTGCAGACATTGAAGGAGCGAAGCCTCCTCAGGAAGTACAGCCGGCTCTGTCCCTTCTTGTACAGGGCCACAGCGTTCCTGGACCAGTCCAGTTTACTGTCCAGGTACACTCCAAGGTATTTGTATTTCCTGGTAAACTGCACATCCACACCCATGATGGAGACAGGGGACATGGGTGTTCCTCTCCTCCTAAAGTCCAGCACCAACTCCTTAATCTTGTTAGTGTTGAGCTACAGGTGATTCAGCCCACACCACTCAACAAAGCCGTTGACCTACACCTCTGTATTCAGCCTCCCTCCCCGCACTGATGCAGCCCACAATTGCAGAGTCATCTGAAAACTACTGCAAGTGGTCAGAGTCCGAGTTATAACTGAAATTCAAGGTGTAGATGGGGAACAGGCAGGGAGTGAGGACCGTCCCCTGCGGGGCCCCTGTGTTGCTCACCACCATGTCCGAGACACAGTCCTGTAGCCTGAGATATTGTGGTTGGTCAGTCAGGTAGTTCAGTTTAGTTTAGTTTAGAGATACAGATCGTGATCCAGGACACCCCAATGGAGCATCCACCCGCATCTTCGTCAGTTTGCTCCCTAGCAGTGCAGGCTGGATGGTGTTAAACCAATGGATAAGTCGAAAAACATGACTCTCACAATGCTTCCTGGCCTATCCAGGTGAGCATAAGAACGATGCAGTAGGTGGAAGATGGCTTCCTCATCCCCATCTTTGCTTGGTAAACGACTGCAGGGGGTCCAGGTAGGGTTTAACCAGGGGTCGCAGGTGAGGGAGCACCAGCCTCTCCAGGGACTTCATGATGTGTGAAGTCAGCGCCACCGGTCTGTAGTCATTGGAGGAGCTGAGGCACATCCCCTTTGGTACAGGAACCAGGCAGGATGTCTTCCACATCACAGGAATCCTCTCTAGGCTCAAGAGCCTGTCCCACTGTACGAGCTAATTCAAGAGCTCTCCCAAGTTTAAAAAAAAACTCGTGGTAAGCACGTAGAATGTACGTAGCAGGTACGTCGGAGCTCGGGACGTCTCTTAGTGGCTCGTAACGCTAACGGCAGGTACTCAGGAAACGCGGTAAGCTCGGGAAGACTCGTGAAGATTTTTCAACATTTTGAAAAATGTCCACAAGAGCCCCGAGTTCGAATTAGGAGAAACTCGGGAGAACTCTTGAATTTGCTCGTACAGTGGGACAGCCCCGTCAGGCTCAGGTTGAAAAGAAGCTGGAGTACTCAACACAACTGGCTGGCACACACACGCCTTGAGTAGCCTCGGGCTGACACCATCGGGACCCGTGGCTTTGCCTGGGCGGAGTCTGCCAGCTCCCTCCTCGCCTGCTCAGCCTTGATGGCCAGGCGCGGCAAAGAAAGGGCAGAAGAAGTGGACCACGGGGATTGAGGGGGAGAGTCTGTCGGGGAGCAGGGGGGAGGGTGGGCAGAGGTCCCACCATCAAATCTATTAATAAACAGGATTAGCTCATTGGCGCAGTCCTGATTGCTTTCCCTCCACAGGTCACTGGTCTTCTTGTAGCCTGTAATGCTCTTCATCCCACTCCACACATCCCTCATGTTGTTCTGCTGAAGTTTCAGCTCCAGCTTCCTCCTGTAGTTGTTCTCGCGCTCACTCTCAGTCTCACTCTCACTCACTCTCACTCTCAGTCTCAGTCTCGCCTTCAGATCTTTCTGCACCCGTTTCACCTTCTCCCTGTCACCAGTTCTTCAACTGGTTGAGAAGGGCCTTTATGTCACTGGTGACCCAGGGCTTGTTGTTGGGGAAACAGTGTACAGTGTCCTCAGGGACAGAGCTTTATGTAGATTGGAGCACAGTACGCAAGTCCATCAATGTTCTCTCCATGGGGACTACAGAGTGTGTCCCAGTCTGTGACCTCTAAACAGCCCTGTGGATCGTCAGAGACCTCTTGTGACCACCTCCTCACTGACCTTGTGGTCAGAGGCAGCCTATGAGCCATTGGCTTATACCTGGGAGGGAGGTGAACCAGGTTGTGGTCGGATCTTCCCAGTGGCGGAAGGAGCTGTACGCCTTTTTAACATTGACGTACAGCAGATTCAATGTTATCATATCCTTGGTGGGACAGCCAACAAACTGAGTGAAAGTGAGTAGGTTAGCGTCCAAAGTGACGCTGTTGAAGTCCCCCGAGATAGCGATGAAATGGGACAAAAATATTAAGAGAGATGAAAACATGGGTTTCAATGTAGATTTTAAATGAGATGAGGAGGAGGTGGAGGGGCTGTAATGGGGTTTTCAGAAATTGGGACCAACATTATTGAAATATGCCAACATAATCATAAGATCATGCGATCATAGGAGCAGAATTAGGCCACTCAGCCCATTGGATTCAGCCCATTCAGCCCATCAAGTCTACTCCACCATTCAATCATAGCTGATCTATCTCTCCCTCCTAACCCCATTCCCCTACCTTGTCCCCAGAACCTCTGATATCAGTACTAATCAATAATCTATCTACAGTAACTCTGATTTAAATATATGCACTGACATAGACAATAGACAATAGGTGCAGGAGTAAGCCATTCGGCCCTTTGAGCCAGCACCACCATTCAATGTGATCATGGCTGATCATCCACAATCAGTACCCCGTTCCTGCCTTCTCCCCATATCCCCTGACTCCACTATCTTTAAGAGCCCTATCTTGCTCTTTCTTGAAAGTATCCAGAGAACCGGCCTCCACCGCCCTCTGAGGCAGAGAATTCACAACTCTCTGTGAGAAAAAGTTCCTCATCTACGTTCTAAATGCCTTACCCCTTATTCTTAATAGACTTGGCCTCTACAGCCTTCTGTGGCAGAATTCCACAGATTCACCACCCTCTAACTAAAGACCTTTCTCCTCATCTCCTTCCTAAAAGAACGTCCTTTAATTCTGAGTCTATGACCTAGACTCTCCCTCTAGTGGAAACATCCTCCCCACATCCACTCTGTCCAAGCTTTTCACTATTCTGTATGTTTCAATGAGATCCCTCCCTCATTCTTCCAAACTCTAGCGATTATAGGCCCAGTGCCGACAAACGCTCATCGTATGTTAAACTACTCATCCTAGGTTCATTCTTGTAAGCCTCCTCTGGACCCTCTCCAGAGCCAGCACATCTTTGTTCAGACATGCTGCCCAAAACTGCTCACAATATTCCAAATGTGGCCTGACCAGCATTAAAGAGCCTCAGCATTACACCCCTGTTTTTGTAGACAAGCCCTCTTGAAATAAATGCTGGTATGGCGTTTGCTTTCTTTACTACCGATTTGACTTGCAGATTAACGTTTTGGGAATCCTGCACCAGCACCCCCAAGTCCCTTTGCACCTCCGATTTCTGGATTCACTCCCCATTTAGAAAATACAGGTATACACCCTTATTCCTACTACCAAAATGCATCACTGCACACTTTGATACACTATATTCCATCTACCACCTCTCTCCCAATCTATCCGTTCCTTCTGCAGAGACCTTGCTTTCTCTACACTACCGGCTCCTCCACCTATTTTTGTATCATCTGCAAACTTGGCCACAAAGCCTTCAATACCCTCATCCAAATTATTAATATATAACGTGAAGAATAGTGTTCCCAGCATCAACCCTTGCGGAACTCCGCTGGTCAATGGCAGCCAACTAGAAAAAATAACCTTTATTGCCAATCTTTGCCTTCTGCCATCCAGCCAACCTGCTATCCATGCTAGTATCTGCCCTTTGATACCATGGGCTCTCATCTTCCTTAGCAGCCTCCTCTGTGGCACTTTATCAAAGGCTTTCTGAAAATCTAGGTAAACAACATCTACTGACTCTCCTTTGTCGGTCCTGCTATTTACTCCTTCAAAGAATTCCAGCAGATGTCAGGCAAGATCTCCCCTTCACAAAAGCATGCTGACTTTGGCCTATTTTATCATGAACTTCTTACTCCATAACCTCATCCTTTATAATAGTAAGATTAAATGAGAACTTACCAGTTTGAAGTTTGATCTTGATTTTATGAGGAGTTACGTTGGTGATTACGTGAAGAAGGCCCGCCAGGCCGCATGCGCACCAAACTTCAAAGCAGCGGTATGAAATCACAAATAAACAACCGGTGTAGTAAATCGTACATAGTAAGATCAGTGACTCGAGAACTACCATATGATCCTTTTATGAGAGAGGGTTGGGCGTGGTGGGCACGTAATCACCAACGTAACTCCTCATAAAATCAAGATCAAACTTCAAACTGGTAAGTTCTCATTTAATTTTACTATTTTCCTTCGGAGTCATGTGAGTGATTCCGTGAAGAGTTCAAAGCTTTGTGATTTCATGCCGCAGATTACAAATCTCGGCATCCTATTGCATTGATTAACTCGAAAGAGAAATAAATGCATTAGTAGTAACATTGCATTCAATGTAGAAATAGGGTTTATTTAACAATGTAAACAAACAACAGTACCCCTTAAATTTAGGTACTTAAAATGGCATAGGCAAACAGTCCTGGATTGACAATCGGCCGATGATAAAAATTCTGAAACATCAGCTCATTTGCCCATCTGGCGGCCGCCAAAATATGGTTGAAAGGCACGTCCCTCGCCTTGGCCGCCGACGTAGCTGCTGCCCTAGTGGAATGAGATGTAAACACACTGTCTAAATGATGCGCTGACATTGATACTGACCTGGTGGAATAAAATATACAATCGTCAGTATTAATATCTGTATAACCCAGAACCTGCTGCAGCCACCACGAAAAAGTCTGAACCGACCTTCCTTTGTGTAGTTGTTTGTTAACTAATAAACAATGCTGATTCCATACTTCTTAGGATTCGGGTGGCCTAGATAACATAGAGGTGAGACCGCGGGGTGTTCAAATGATCTTCAATCATGCTACCCCTAGTCTATTCTGCTTGTGTAGACCAGAATGTAAATGTAATGGCACCTGCAGCCAATTCCATCCTATCTAGCCACAGCGTTTGCAATGTTTGCCGTCGTTGTGCTGATATAAATGTCACAACTAAGGATGTAGTGGAACCCCTTGGTGAAGTAATGTTCACACATTTTCAATAACCAACTGCATAGTCTTGTAGTGGGAGAACTTGTGTCAAGATCTTTTAACAACTCGATATCCGTGTTGGACCCGAGAACGTAGTTCCCTTATGTTGCAACTGTAGTGTCTCTATAACTGAATCATTGTCAATACCATTTAAAATAAGCTGGAAATGTCAGTAATCTGTACTGTATTAAATGTAACATTAACATTTAACAAAACACTTCTGATCCCCTCAATAGGAATGTACTGCTTTTTGGGGTGCTATCCTTGCACACTGCAGTGAGCACCTTCATGGCTTGATGTGACAACTGAGGAAAAAGTCAATCCATTCAAAATGTGTAGGTCAATAATTGTTTTACTGTGCAAAAGCCGGTCTCCTGAACCACAGTTTGAAACAGCAAGTTCTTGTTTTTTTGGCATAACCGTATACCGTTGTGCCATAATGCCTGATGAAGCAGGCAACATGGACGCTTGGCCAGTCCGACAGTATGAACCCAAGCGAGGTCTTGCTGACTGTTTTAAGACCCAGCTAATGAGGCAAAAAATGAGGAAGACATAAAGACCATTCCTCCTATTGAAGCGACAAAGTATTTCTCCGCACTGTTGTGCCACATATTTTTTGCAATGAATGAAAAATATGCATTAACATGATGAATATTCGATGAAGTATTGAACCATGCTTTCATCATACTTCGAGATCCAACACTTATTCTGTGTTATCATCGATCTGAACTGGATGATACACCAGTGGCAAGGAGATTAATTACAGGATATTTTTCCCTTGATTATCATGTGACTAACATATGTCACCATCGTAGAGTAGCAACTTGAATTTGAGCATGTAGAATATGTATATTCGCTCAAAATCCCTTACTCATGGGTGCATTTAATGTATATATTTAGTTGATACCAACAACTGAAGAATTGGTAACTCATGCAATCTCCACTACCTTTGAGTAGGTGATGGTATTTGGAACTTCTCATCTTAGAGTTCTAAATGTCAGTTCATAATAAGTGAATTCAACCGACCACACTACTGTAGCGAGTTTCAAGTTCAAGTTCAATGAGTTATTGTCATGTTCAGCAATACTGAATACTGTTACTTCATCATTGTGGCTGAAGTAGCCTCAGCTGACAATAGCACAAGTTTGTTAGCAATGAGCTAATTGCTACTTACACAATATCAGTTCCTTGATTTGCTCAGCTGCAACACAGCTGCTATATTACCAATTATATATAACCAGCTGCAACACAGCTGCTATATTTACAAATGAAAATAACTCAGTTTTGTAACAGATTGCTATAACCCCAATCTCTTGCCACAAGGCAGAGACAAGGCTAATAATAATTAAAGGTAAATCCCAATGACCAACAAACAGTCTATCCCATACTGCAAAGCTTTACTGTTATAGTGCAGTTATATCGTCTTTGATAACCTCTGTAATGGGATTTGTATAACAAGTATCTCTTACCTTATGAATCTGTTGTAGCCAGGAATAAGTTTTTACATTCGGAAAGTTCATTTGCCCGATACTCTCCATTCTTCATAACAACATGCCAATCCTGCCTTATTGCATGGGTGGTTTGCATGAGAACTTCTGCCCAATTTCCAAATCCTGGCCATAATCCAAACTTACTTGGAATGCTCCGGCTGTGCCTCAACCAAATATTTTTACCCTTTGTGTGTTGTACAAACAAATGTAAATATTACAACTTGTGAACAGTGCACTACCCAAATTTTGGAAGTGCTAGACCCATTTCAGTTGAGCATGATTGGAAGGTGCATGGAATTTCTGAGCTATCATGCTGCCCTCAGCTCCAGTGAACCACTAATGCCGATGACCTTTGCCCATTGTTGGCCGAATTAATTTGTCTGCCAGGCTTCCTCCCCTGTAGAATAGACCTACCTGAATAACCGATTCAGCGGCTGGCTCTCACATTCCACGGCCAGAGTGAGCAACACCGCAAGCTGGAGGAACAGCACCTCATATTCCGCTTGGGGATGCATCCTTTGGGCTTGAATATTGAATTTTCTCAATTCTGTGCTGTCTCCTCCCCTTCCCACCTCTCCCTCAGCCCTCGGGCCCTGGCATTCCCTCTATCTATATCTCGCTCCCCCACCCCAGTCGCACCAGCTTCTCATTTTCACACCACAAACAGCTTACAATGGCTTGTTCCCTTTATCACTGATACTTTTTTGCATATCTTTCACTCATTGTTCCTTATCTCTCCACATCACCGTCTATATCTCTCGTTTCCCTGATCCCTGACCAGTCTGAAGAAGGGTCTCGACCCAAAACGTCGCCTATCTCCTTCGCTCCTTAGATGCTGCTGCACCCGCTGAGTTTCTCCAGCTTTTTGTGTACCCTCTCACATCCCCCTGTTGGCATTGTTCACTGCCGGCACATATGTGCTTGAGTCTGTTCTATTGACATCTTTAGAGCCCGGAGTCATCTTGACCTTTTGCTCTTCCCTCCTCAGAGAGGGTGATTCGTAGGCAACTCTAACAGGCGCTGCCGCAGGCCATAGGATACAAATACTGATACGACCCCATTGGCCTTAACCCAATAGAATATTTTACTGGGATGGCAACTTTATTTTCAGGAAAGGTACCTCTGACACGTGCCCTTCATCCCTTTGGGAATGCCCCACGGCCATACCCCGAGACTCAGTGTCAGCAGGATACTGACCCATCTTGGTCTCTCCCTCAGAGAGGGAGAACTTTGCAGCACTGTATACAACAGTTGCTGTATTTAGGATAGTCGTTTCAATGCACTATCCAGCCCCGGTGAGGAATTCATCCCCGACTCCATGGGCCTTGCTCTCTAACCCCGGTGGAGAATCATCTCCCTGACTCCGTGGGCGAGCAGATATGTGTGAATTTGAGCAACCCTGTCCCAGGTGTTGCTGGCCTCCGCCTTTCATAAAGGCCGGCGCTTTTTGACATGAACAGCCCTGCATCAGGCACTGTTGGCACGGCTCTCCCGTAGGCCGGCACTTCACACATGAAGCAGCCCTGCATCAGGCGCTGCTGGCACGGCTCTCCCATTGGCCGGTAATGTCACAAATGAAACAGCCCTGTATCATAGGCCGGCACTTTCATATATGAAGCAGCCCTGTCCCATAGGCCCGTACATTTTACACATGAAGCAGCCCTGTCAGGCGCTGCTGGCGCGGCCTGTCCCATAGGCCCGCGCTATTGCTGTGTAAGCTCACTAAATCAACATTTAGTGTACAGCTTTACCTGTGAAGGGTAAAAATAAATCATAGCAACCTGTGCTTAAACAATTATAACATTGTCAGAACATATAACAATAACTTTCTACTTTGCCTTTAGCTTTTACTTAAAGAAAAAACACTTATAAGGAGAAACCCTTTATAGCCCGACTCACCTGAGTCCAAATAGGGCTGAAGGACTCAGTCCCAGTAATTTCTTGACTGGGGATCAACGTCTGTGAGCCACTGACCCCACTGTCAGTGGCTCCAGCGTTGCTTCCTTGCCGTTCCAACGGCATCCCACAGGCAGCGACTCTGTTTGAATTTCTTGCAGGCTGGGGAGCCGCTGACCCCCCTGTCAGCGACTTTGCTTAAATTCCTTGCCGTTTTTACGGCATCCCTGCAGGCTGGGGAGCCGCTGACCCCCGTCAGCGACTCTGCTTAAAACTTCTGCCATTTTTACGGCATCCCTGCAGGCTGGGAGCCACTAACTGCACTGTTAGCGGCTCCTTATCTCGCAACCCGATCAATTTTGCCGGTTTATCCGCATTTGCAGTCGGACTGGGATTTCCCCACAGTCCATAACCGGCAACTTGTCGGGCTGCGAAACTGGCAGGAAAAACCTCTGCAAAAAGAGGCTCCTGCCTAAAAACCCCCTGGTAAGTAAAAAATCAAACTTACCTTTTAAGTTTAACTTACCACCGGCAGGAGCTCTGTCCTGCCAGACCGGTGCTTGCGCCAATGCAGCTGATGTAATGATGCGCATGCGGCCTGGCGGGCCTTCTTCACGGAATCACTCACGTGACTCTGAAGTAAAATGGACTCTGAAATCTTACCAACCAACAAAGTCAGACTATAGTTCCCACTTTTCCACTTTGCTCCCTCCTTGTACAGCGGGGTCATCTCAGAGAAGGGCTGAAATTCTACAAAGGAACGTAATCCAGAAAGTTGGTGAGATGGGATTAGTTAGAGTCATGAAGAGATTTTAACAAGAAGGCAAGCACTTCTACTTGAGGCATTGAGGGACTTTGGGAATGAGGGTGCATAGAAAGGATGAAGGGGCAGTGCAGAGCAGGGGACAGTGTTGATGAACGTGGAGGATATAAAACTGGTCAGAAATGCATTGAAATAGTGGCGTCTGAGGATGGTAAGGGTGAGGCCAAGGGTTTTATTTCTTTAACGAAAAGAATAACATCCAACCCATGTTGCTGGATGGGAACAGAGTATTCACTGGTTACATGGGAGCTTCAGGTATAAACACTATTCACTATTCCTATGATATTGATGTGACTCCAATGACAATAAAACAGCTTGCATGCTTTCCCCAGACAAAAAGAGGTATGCAGTTGGACCTTGTGACCTTGTCTGTCGATGGACATGTGGAAAGGATGTTTCCACTAGTGGGAGGGTCTAGGCCTCAGAATTAAAGGACGCTCCTTTAGGAAGGAGATGAGGAGGATTTGTTTTAGTCACAAGGTGTTGAATCTGTGTAATTAATTGCCATAGAAAGCTGTGGTGACCAAGTCAATGGATATTTTTAATGCAGCGATAGACAGATTCTTGATTAGTACAGGTGTCAGGGCTTACGGAGAGAAGGCAGGAGAATGGGGATCGGAGGGAGGGAGATCAGCCATGATTGAATGGCAGAGTAGACTTGATGGGCCGAATAGCCTAATCCTGAACCCTATCACTTATGACCTTAAGACCTTATGACCTAAATAAGTCCATCCTGGTGAGAGAAACTAAGAATGTCAGAATATAAGAAATAAACGCCACAGCCCTGGGAGGCTGCTGGATCATTCAATAAAATCACATTGGTGGGTTTTGGCCTCAGCTGCACTCTCCTGTTTATTCCCCACAAGCATTGACTTCCCCGCAGTCTGAAACTCTGACAGTCTCAGCCTTGAATATGTCCAATGACTCAGTCTGCACAGTTCTCTGAGATTCGCAATGCTCCGAGAAAGGAAACCGATTCTCATCTCCAGTTTCACTGGAAGACCCCTCGTCTTTACATTATGCATTTTAATTACAGAAGTGGAAAACGTTCACGGGGTTGGTGGAAGGACTGATTCTCACGGCCACGTAAGGGAAGTCAGTAGCTCTGCCCCTTACTTTACTTTAGACTTTAGACATTAGAGATACAGCCCCTTTGGTGCACCGAGTCCGCATCGACCAGCGCTCACTCCATACACTAGCACTATCTTACCCGCTAAGGATAATTTATAATCTTTACCGAAGACAATTAACCTACAAACCTGCACGTCTTTGGAATGTGGGAGGATACTGGAGACAACCCATGTGATAACATGAGAACGTGCAAACTATGTGTTTAGGATTCACGTGGGTCTCTGGTGCTGTAAGGCAGCAACTCTACCATTGTGTCTCTGTGCTGCCCCCTGTGGCTAGAACATTGGCACACAGCTCCCCCACTGCTTGGCTTCCCTTGGTCCTCACTGGCAGTGAAGACCCACCAGAATCCCTCTCCTGTCTACAAATGGACAATGCTTCCCACCTATTTCAGGCAGAAAGTGGAACCTCAGAGTGTTGTGAAGAGTTAAAATCTTTTGGCCCCGACCAGAACTATATTTTGCACATACATATCCTCCTCTCATCAGAAACTCAAGTCCTGCCCACAACATCTCTGTAGGTGAAAACCAAGCCTCGAACTCCTTGTTTCATGAATTCATCAGACAGCCACTTTTTAAAATTAGCCTTTGTGGCCAGTTGGGATCATGATCAGATGAAACATTGTAAAGTATTCCCAGTAAAGGGATCCAGATCAGGAAGATAAGGCCAATCCTTCTTGTTTAACTTTGAACACAGTTTATGTGAGAAACTTAATTGGACACTAAATTTGAGGAAACTGGTTGGATTTTCTTTTTGTAGTCAAATGTAAACTAATAGGTTTATCTTAATATGTCAGGCATTACTATTAACAGCCAAAATCAATGGCAGGAGCCCAAGAAAGTACTTTGTAATCAGAGGAGCAACACCCAGATAAAAGAACACTGGATAATTGCTTAAACAGCTAAAAAATAGAACTGTAGCAGTGCCAAGTTTGATGTTTCATGTCAACAATAGGTTGCCCAGCATTAATCACAGTCTTAAACCCAACAGTGTAACTTGCCTCAGTGTGCATGCAACAACTGAAAATGTGCCTCAGAAACACACTGTTATAAAAAGTTTGCAGTTCAGGACTTGGTCCGCAGCAGAATGAGGCTTCTCACCGTTCTTGTGCCAAGGCTGTAAAGATTTTCCTGGCTTGACTTCAGGAAAGTACAGCTATGGCTGTGGGATGGAAAGTTAAATGGACTTGCCTGGATACGATAATAAAACACAAACAGTGCTTTGATATATGTTAAAACCAGAGCTGGGCTGATAGACATGGTCCCGTCTTTACCAACAGGTTGACAGCTTACTTTGGTTTTGCATTCTAACTTTTACTAATCGTGCATGAACTACATATTTACATTTATTTTCATTGAAAGGAAGCTGCAATTGCTACATTTGATATATAACTGGTTTCTTTGCATCAACATTTAAAAAAAGGGCAGGGAGCCAACAATTATCGGGCTTTAAGAAAGAGTCACCATCGAAGAATCTCTGTGAATGTACGAGGTACCAATTTTTTGCTTCCCAAGATTTACTTAAAGTGGGTTTCGCACAACGTTTTGCAAGTTTCTGTTAAATCAGACCTCCCATTGAGGTGATAGCAGGAATTTGCACCAGTCCTTCAGATTTCTATCACTGGGTTACTGTTCTTTAACCTCCCCATAGCAACACACAAAAATTGCCCAGACTGACTTCCATTCTGTTAATCATTCTCTGTACGGAAAACCTGAGCTCTCCTCAATGCCAACCTTTGTGGAAACTACTGAGGAATGTGTGTACACTACAGGCGACCCTTTATCTATTGGAGGTGCTGCTGCAAACAGTCTCCATGTGATTTCCATTTTGTAGTTTTGGCCTTGATGACCCAGTTGGAGATGGATCGATACCTCCCTCTAGCCAATTGGCCATCTTGAGGTAGTGAAGTAGCTCCGTCTAGCACAACTCCCACCTGCCCAGTTATTTTCTTCTGATGCGGGGAGTCAAAGAAGCTGACCCTCTGTGCCTTCTTCCTCTTGCGTGTGGCGTGCACAGCCTAAAGTTGTTGGACAACTTGTTCTATTTGATCTTCCGTTTGTGCACGTCGAGTTGATTGCATTAGTTGAAACAGGGCGGACCACGTGAAGGTTGCAATCTTCCACCGCCCTCTGTGCCTGAGTTGCATACAACTGTCAAAGGTGTCCACATTGCTTCTGCCCCCCCATTTTTAGTTTAGTGTAGTTCAGTTTAGAGATACAGTGTGGAAACAGGCCCTATGGCCCACCGAGCCCGCGCGACCAGTGATCCTACACACTAGGGACAATTTGCAACTCACAATTTTTACTGAAGCCACGTTAACCTCAATCCTGCACATCTTTGGAGTGTGGGAGGAAACCGGAGCACCCAGGAAAACCCACGTGGTCACGTGGAGAAGGTACAAACTCCGTACAGACAGCACCAGTAGTCGGGATCGAACCCAGGTCTCTGGAGCTGTAAGGCAGCAACTCTACCTCTACTCCACCGTGTCACCCCTAAATAAATGTAAAATGACTGGGCTCAATGGAGCGTGATGACTTGCCCTGGCATACGCTCTGACCTTCTGTAGGCCAGTCCCTTCACACACATCATCTTCGCTACTTGGCTGTACACTTTCAGCCCTTCCTTTGGTGCCCGCCAGAGGACTTCTGTCCATCCAAAATTTCCCCACTGCACTGGCCGTACCAGTGGCTTCAGGCAGCCTAGTTTGGTCCACGATTTCATGGTTATTTTATTCCCATTGGTGACCGTGGCAACAGGGATTGTGAACATGCCACAAAAAGTTAACATGTAATAAAAGTCTTCAGGATCTGACTGCAAGCACAAAGCCAGCCTGCTGGAGCTGCAAAGCTCAACAAAACGCATCATGGAAAGCTCAAGATGCTGGGAGTACTGGAAGGGCTGGAAGGTATAGGGAGATTGCTTACCCTAGCTCCTCATTCGTTGGCTTATTTCTTTTATCCATGTTGATTTTTACCTCCTCTCAGAAATTTTAAGCCTAATCTTTGCTTCAGACAGATTCTCTGAACAGCCAAATTATGCCTAAAATAATATAAATGGAAGGTTGCACCGTATGCCGCACACACAATGGACAATTTGCACTTATACCAAGCCAATTAACCTACAAACCTGTACGTCTGAGTGTGGGAGGAAACCAAAGATCTCAGAGAAAACTAACACAGTCATGGCAAAAACGTACAGACAGCACCCGTAGTCGGGATTGAAGCCAGGTGTCCGGTGCTGCAAGCGCTGTAAGGCAGCATCTCTAACGCTGCGCGTAGCCTGCGCATAGAAGGCTGCGGAGGCCAAGTCAATGGATATTTTTAAGGCAGAGATAGATAGATTCTTGATTAGTACGGGTGTCAGGGGTTGTGGAGAGAAGGCAGGAGAAAGGGGTTAGGTGGTAGAGATAGATCAGCCATGATTGAATGGTGTAGACTTGATGGGCCGAATGGCCTAATTCTGCTCCTAGCACTTATGAACTTCTGAACATGTTGAGCACTCCAGTGGCTGTTTCATGTCTGATGAAAGGTGCAGAGCATGCAGTGAACCATGACCAAGTCTGCCAAGGTTTGGAAAGCAAGTCTCCACCTGTGTTTCACATTGGCACCAAACACAACCACTCTCCATTGTTGAGCTTCACTACCACCTATATTCTAATCCTTGCACCGCACATCCGCATTGAGTTGTTTTAGGTTGGGCAAGATCCTGAAAATGGAACGCGTCAGTTTGTTCAGGTAATTGTGGGGACCTTGATCATAAAACACATGCCTATTGTTTGCAAATGTTTAATATTTACCTTGGATGTTTTAGTAAGATAACTATGTCTTGCTGTTCAGGCTTTTATTTTAATTTAGTGCTTAAACTGTTCAGAATCACTCCTCGACCACGTAATGTAGATATTATATGGGTCAGATATAAAGTGACCAAAAATAAAATGTATTGTTATTTACTCATCTGCATCAGTAACTTGATGTTGATAAGAAAGACCCACTTTGCTGGAATTAGCCACCTTGCAGCGAAGCCGGATACCACATGCAGTATCATATGCACATTTCAGGCTATGAAATGTGTAATGGGCCTGTCCCACTCAGGCCATTTTTCAGGCGACTGCCAGCGACTGTCAAGTTGCCAGCAGTCGCCTGAAAAACCGGCAACTGGAACGGCGACTGCCGGAGTGGAACACACACACACACACACACACACACACACACACACACACACACACACACACACACACACACACACACACACACACACACACACACACACACACACACACACACACACACACACACACACACACACACACACACACACACACACACACACACACACACACACACACACACACACACACACACACACACACACACACACACACACACACACACACACACACACACACACACACACACACACACACACACACACACAAATACACAAACACAAACACGCTTACACACACACATCGCTTCCTTCACCAGCCAGTTATGCAGGCGGGGGAAAGAGCAAGCAGGGGGAGCGCTGTCTGAGTGAAATTCACACGATGAAAAGCCAAGGTGATACAGACACACACCGCGATGAACAGGAAGGTTGGCGCTGTAATTAAGACGGCTAAAGTACAGTGTACGGTAAGTCCTTTAAAAGATGGGGAGGGAGAGAGGTGGGTGAGAGGGAGGGGGGAGAGGGGGGAAGGAGAGGGGGCAGAGAGGGGGAAGAAGAAGTGGAGATAACTTTTAAGAAGCCAGAGATACACGACTGTGAAGCTCGGCAGACATTTAACATTACCGGTCAGTTATCCTTGGTTCTGAAAATTACTGCTTATATTTTTTTGTTCCCCAAAGAGCCAATGAAATTCACCGGTCAGCACTGGCTACAACCCACGAGAACCTTTGACCTCCTGGCAACCCTCTAGGCAGTGCCGGCTTTAGATGAAGAGAGGCCCCTCCCAATCCCCCACCCCCACGACGAGAGGAAGATGGAAGAGTCCACCAAATTGACACCGATTTGCAGCCAAGCGTGGCCAATGAGATAAGGGCTGGGAAGCTGCACTTTTTTATTTATTTATTTATTTATTGCCAGTGCTAGTGTCGAGTTATCAGCTTAAAACACTATTATTTTGAAATGGAGGGCAAGGAAAATTACTGAAGTGTTGTTTAGAGACTACAGTGCATTGTGACAGCATATGTAAGGGCCCGTACAAAGCTTTTCAAAAAGGGGGCGGCATGGCAGGATTACAAAAATGTACGTGAAATAAGAGCACGCAGTGCATATCACAAGCGCGAAGCTCAAAGACCCTCAAGGCCGGGGTCCCGGGCCCGCTTAAAGCTCTGGGGTTTTAGATGCTCTCTCGTGCACTCTGTGCCTTATTTTGGAGCATTATTGCACCAAATTTATGACCAATATTTCAGAAATAATTTTGGTTGTCAAGAGTGGTTGGAATGGGATGATTGGGGTCATTGTTGTATACATTTTTTATATCAAGAATTGAAGTGTTTTAATAATCAAGTTGTAATGTAAAATGTTATGAAGGAGCATGGACACACTCCCCCCCCCCCAGAATCCCCCCTCCCCCTCTCACATTCCCCTGTCTCACTCCCTCTGTCCCCCTCTCTCTCCCTCCCACGCAGCGAGGCTCCGACTCACAGACACCGCAGCCCCCCCGGCCCGGAGAAGCGGGCACTCCCGCAACGCAATATTCCACTACTTACCGAGAGTAGACACGAGGCATCGAGGTGATTGTGTGGAGTGCAAAAGGAGATCTGAACCCGCCTGGGCCCACTGCGCGGAGAGACAGCGTCATTTTGCATCGCTACTGCATCACCGGCTTCCCCCAACTGCGCAGGTGCAGATGGTCGGAATTTTTTTCCCCAATACTTCCAGCGGGCCGGAACCAGTATTTCGGGTAATTTCCGTCAAAGTGGAAACTTTGATAGCACTCTGGATTTTCTTCTCTGTATTTTTTTTACTCTGGGAAAAAAACACCTTGGCCAGAGGCCCCCTAGATTTTGAGGCCCTAGGCTTCAGCCTATGAAGCCTATAGATAAATCCGGCCCTGCCACTAGGACCTCCTGGCGACCCACCCACGGCACGAGAATTTTCGCTACTCTCCATGGCGGCTTCATTCTGGTCACTGCTACTTTTTCAACATGTTGAAAAATTAGCGGCGACCATAATGAGGCGGCGACTAGTTCCCAGAATGCGGGAACTCCACACGACCATGAAGGCGATTCCCTAGCAACCACCCGCGAGCATGTGGCGACCATGTGTTGACTGCATAGTCTCCTGCAGTCGCCTAAAAAGTTGCCTAAGTGGGACAGGCCCATAAGGGATTTATTAAGCTGAACTCTAATACCCCAATCTAGCATTGGCTGGTTCAGTGGTGCAATGGTCAGTCTATCAATAATGGTCTGAAGAAGGGTCTCGACCCGAAACGTCGCCTATCTCCTTCGCTCCTTAGATGCTGCTGCACCCGCTGAGTTTCTCCAGCCTTTTATGTACTATCAATAATAGTTTATTGTCACATGTCCCTGGGTACAGTAACATGCTTTGCTTTTGCATACAATGCAGTCAAGTCACACTGTAGACCTCACATAGGCAGTACAGAAGGAGCCGCCATGTTTCTGATGCCGACAAAGTTACAAAAAGTTCATCCAGCTGTCTTATCTACTGGTAGTGGTGGTCCGGGCTTGTCGCTGCATGTGGCAGCAGGCGGCCCCCCCACCAAGTCCTCCTTCGATCTTGGCCACCCCCCCTTCCGGGCCCCCTACATTCTCAGCGACTCCCCCTCACCAGGTCCCCTATGTTCTCGGTCGTCCCCACCCCCCCCCCCCCCCCCCCCCCCCCCCCGCTGGGTCCCCCTACATTCTCAGCAGTCCCCCTCCAGCCCGCCTTTTGATCTCAGTGACAACCGATGCCCCCCCCCCTCCCCCCACATTGATGTCGGCTCCCCGCCAGGTTGCTCTCTGCAGCCCTACTTGCAGCACCAATTGCAATGCTTTCTTGTTTGTTTTAGGGCATGTCCTTTGACGCAGTTTTCACTGGTGTGATGATTGGTTGTTTTCCCTTCATTGTTTCCAGTGAATGGAGAAAAGTAACACATAATTCTTGATTGGAATTTGAAAGCGGTCGCAGTTCATTACACTGATGATTATTGAACACTGGAGCACTGGCTTTTTGCCACTGACTCTGACAGTCAGATCAGACGGAAAGGCCTTTTCTCTTGCTTTGGGAAGAACAATATTGTTTGCTAGATGCAAACGTGCAGTTTACAGCAGGTGAAGAATATTTCTGAGCACCTGGAGAAAAACAACTGGGAGAACGTACAAACTCCGTACAGACAGCACACGTAGTCAGGTTTGAACCTGGGTCTCTGGCGCTTTTACATATGACGCGTAAATGAGGCACAAATGACGGCCAAGTGGGACAACACACAAAACACAAAAGGCTGGAGTAACTCAGCGGGTCAGACAGCATCTCTGGAGAAAAGGAATAGGTGATGTTTCTGGTCGAGACCCTTTTTCAGACTGAGAGTCACGGGAAAGGGAAACGAGAGATATAGACGGCGATGTAGAGAGATGTAGACGAATGAAAGATATGCAAAAATGTATAGATGATAAAGAAAACAGGCCATCGTTAGCTGTGGGCTCAGTGAGAACGAATGTAGACAATGAGGACTCAACAAGATGACTTTGATGGGGAGAGAGGGGATGCAAGGGTTACTTGAAGTTAGCAGAATCAATATTCATGCTCTGTTTTTGCTTTGTGCATTGACGTGTTGCTTTTAATTTTCCAGAATTCCCTAGATTCTGGAATGGTTCCATCAGATTGGAAAACAGAAAATGCAATTCCTTCATTCAAAAAAGTGGACACAGTAAACAGAAACTGCTGTCCAGTCAACTTAATATCTGTTAGAAGCTGTTATTAAAGAAGTTATAGTTGGTTGCTGGGAAAAAATTAAACTGGTCAGGCAAAGTCAACATAGTTTTGTGAAAGGGAGATCACACATTCTCAATTTATTGGAGCTCTTTGAAGAAGTAACATGTGCAGTGGATAAAGAGGAACCAATGATTGTACGAGGATTTCCAGAAGGCCGTGGAGAAAGTGCCGCAGGGTATTGCAGAAAAAGAAAGCTCAGGATGTGAGTGTAAAACGTTAGTATGGAAAGAAGGTTGTCTTCTAACAGGAAGCACATGGTGGTGGTGCTGGTGGGCTTCAATGGGTTTTTGACTGGTTGGCAAATGGTGTTCCTCTCACTCCCCCTTCCCCCCCTTCCCATCCCCACCCTCCCACTCCTCTCTCTCGGTCTCTCTCTCTCTCTCTCCCCCCCTCCCCCTCTCTCTCTCTTCCTCTCACTCCCAATCTCTCTCTCTTTCTCTCCTTTCCTCTATCAGTCTTTCTCTCCCCTCTCTCTCTCTTCTATCTCGCTCTCAGTCTCTCTCTCTCTCTCTCTCTCTCTCTCTCTCTCTCTCTCTCTCTCTCTCTCTCTCTAACTTGGAAGAATGCACTTATGGATGATTGTCAAATCTGCTGATGAGACAAAGATTGGTTGGAAAGTAAATTGTGAAGCGGGCATAATGAGTCTGCAAAGGCACAGATAGGTTTACGTGAGTGGGTAAAGATCTAGCAAATGGAAAAATGTGGGAAAATATAAAAGTATTCAAATTGCACTAAATATAGTAGTTTGGAACATATTGGATTTGGACGTCAGAAGATCCTTCAGGAGGGTGAACCATTGGATAGTGTCTGATCACGATGGTATACTTGGTTGTGTTCTTAAAACATGTGTAGACCAACTGGCTGGAGTTATTGCGGATATCTCCAGCCTCTCATTACTGAGGGTCGAGGTTCCTGCCAGCTTTAATTACACCGGTGCCCAGGAAGGAAGAGTAAGGTGACGTGCCTCAACAACTACCGACCGGTGGCACTAATGTCTGTGGTGATAAACCACGTCCGAGGTTGGTTATAGTGCATATAATTTCCTATATCATCAACAACCTCGACCCATTACAATGTGCCTCATGCCACAACAGTTCAACGGAGAATGCGATCTCACTGGCTCTCCACTATGCACTGGACCACTTGGACAATAAAACCACCTACGTCAGGCTGTTGTTCAAAAGACTACAGCACGGTGTTCAAGACCATCAAGCTCGTCACCAAGCTTACGGGAGATAGACACAAAAAGCTGGAGTAAGTCGGCGGGAAAGGCAGCATCTCTGGGGAGAAGGAATGGGCCTGAGTGGCGTTTCTGGTCGAGACCCTTCTTCAGACCAAGCTCACGGGACTGGGTCTCTGCACATTGCTTTGCGACTGGATCCACGACGTCCTCATCAACAGATCACAATCTGTATGAATTGGCAGCAACACCTCCTCCTTGATACCCATCAGCCTTGGGGCACCTCAAGGCTGTGTGCTCATCCCCCTGCTCTACTCACCCGATACTCACAACAGTGTCGCTGGACACAATCTGAACTCCATCTTCACGTTTGCCGATGACACCACCGTTGATGGACGAATTACAGATGACAATGTGTCTGAGTGTAGGAGGGAGATCAGTCAAATGACCACATTTGTGCCAGAACAACAACCTTGACCACAACGTCAGTCACTAAGGAACTGATTGTTGACTTTGGAAGAGGAAGGTTGAGGATCCACAACCCTGTCTTCATCAATGGAATGGTGGAGGGAGTCAGATTCCTGGCTGTGCACATCTCTGAAGATCTCACCTGGACCCTGTGCCATTGATGTGATCATAAGGAAAGCCCGTCACTGTCTCTACTTAGAAACATAGAAACATGGAAACATAGACATTAGCTGCAGGAGGAGGCCATTCGGCCCTTCGAGCCAGCACCGCCATTGATTATGATCATGGCTGATCGTCCCCAATCAATACCCCGTGCCTGCCTTCTCCCCATATCCCTTGACTCCACTAGCCCCTAGAGTTCTATCTAACTCTCTCTTAAATCCACCCAGTGACTTGGCCTCCACTAGCCTCTTCTTGGTTCTTCTTGGTTTCTTGGTCCTCCAAAATATTCCAAATGGAATTTAAACTGGAGGTGGTTTTTGGGAAGAAAGAGCTACCTTAAATTTTGTTGTATCTGGTTGGGTAACTATAGAAGGGTGGAGACTATTCCATGCTTTAATTGTGCGGGGTAAGAATGAGTTGCTGTACACATCTGTCTTGGTAGCTGGAATCACAAATTGGATCGAATGCCCTCGTCTGCTCCTAGTTGGTTTGGGTTTGGTGTAGGTCTTGTAATTTATATAGAGCTGACCATTTAACATTTTGTAAAAACAGGTCAAACGGTGAGCTTCACGTCTGTCTTGGAGAGTGTTCCACCGCAGAGAATTCAGAAGTTTGGTGACACACACTTCTCTCTCATAGGTGTTAAGGGCCTGTCCCAGCAGCAGGCAACTCCTTGCGATGAGCGCGACCTAACGTGGTCGCTTGAGCCATCCGGCGTCGCGGGGCCGGTCCCACTTCGATCGCCGGAGCCGTGCGGAATTGTGCAGAGTTCGTCCCGACATCGCGCGGGGCTCCGAAAAACTGACCATGTTCATAAATTCCACGCGGCAACGGCTTGTCGGCTCGCAGTCGCCTCGACACATTACACACCGCCTCGACGTCGTGCCTCCGTGACCCTCTCTGTAGGTGCCTCCGTGACTCTCTCTGTGTGTGCCTCTGTGCCTCTCTCTGTGTGTGCCTCTGTGCCCCTCTCTGTCCTGGCGAACTTACCTTTAAGACTTCGCTCCAAGTTCGCCTCACTTTGCGCCGCGTTGCGCCACTCACCCCACCTCCGCGCGGCCCCCGCTGCCGGTTTGGTCGCGCTCTTCGCATGCAGGCGCATGCTGGTAGGAACGGCCCTGTACAGGGATCACCCGACCTCCGTGCGGCCCCCGCTGCCGGTTTGATCGCGCTCACCGCGTGGAGTCGGATGCTGGTAGGACACGCCCTTTAGTAACAAATCGAGCTGCCTGTCTTTGCAGGGAATTCCACAAATTCACAACTCTCTGGGTGAAATTTTTTTTTCTCACCTCAGTCTTAAATGGCCTCCCCTTTATTCTACGACTGTGGCTCCTGGTTCTGGACTCACCCAACATTGGGAACATTTTTCCTGCATCTAGCTTGTCCAGTCCTTTTATAATTTGATATGTTTCTATAAGTTTGCCCCTCATCCTTCTAAATCCCAGTGAATACAAGCCTAGTCTTTTCACTGACAGTCCCGCCATCCCAGGGATCAATCTCGTGAACCTATGCAATCACAAGGATGTCCTTCCTCAAATTAGGAGACCAAAACTGTACACAATACTCCAGATGTGGTCTTACCAGAGCCCTATACAACAGCAGAAGAACCTCTTTACTCCTGTACTGAAATCCTCTTGTTATGAAGGCCAACATTCCATTAGCTTTTTTCACTGCCCGCTGTACCTGCACGCCAACTTTCAGTGACTGGTGTACAAGGACTGTAGAAGATTACAGAGATTAGATGTGTCAACGAATATCCTCCTGAACCTCTACAGGGCTACAATAGAGAGCATAGTGACTGTTACATCACGGCCTGGTTGGCTACTTGAGAACGGCCAGGAACAAAGAAGATTGTAAAAAGTGGTGAACACTGCTGAGTCTCCTATACTCTTTCTCATCATCATGTGTAATTTGTCCAACGACAGATGTTAGATTCACTGGCCTATCGTTCCCAGGCTTTTCCTTGCAGTCCTTTTTAAATAGAGGCACAACATTTGCCGCCCTCCAGTCTTCCAGCACCTCACCTGTATTTAATGAGGACCCATAAATCTTAGCCAGGGCCCTGCAATTTCTTCTCTTGCTTCCCGCAGTGCTTTCAGATATATCTGACCCAGCCCAGGAGATTTGTCTAGCTCCACACGCCTTAGCACCTTCAACACATTCTCGACCATAATACTGACTTCCCTCACGACACTTCCATTTACAGCCTCAAATTCCTAGTCCTCATGCCTTTCTCCATGGTAACAACAGAAGAGAAATACTCATTCAGGACCTTGCCCAACTCAGAGATACCAGCTTTGTTTCCTGAGAGGTCCTATTCTCTCCCTGGTTACCCCTTTCCCCTTTATGTACCTATGAAACATCCTGGGATGTCAGGACTGTCTTATGAAGAAAGACTGGATAGACTCGGTTTATACTCTCTGGAATTTAGGAGATTGAGAGGGGATCTTATAGAAACTTACAAAATTCTTAAGGGGTTGGACAGGCTAGATGCAGGAAGATTGTCCCCGATGTTGGGGAAGTCCAGGACAAGGGGTCACAGCTTAAGGATAAGGGGGAAATCCTTTAAGACCGAGATGAGAAAGACTTTTTTCACACAGAGAGTGGTGAGTCTCTGGAACTCTCTGCCACAGAGGGTAGTTGAGGCCAGTTCATTGGCTATATTTAAGAGTGAGTTGGATGTGGCCCTTGTGGCTAAGGGGATCAGAGGGTATGGAGAGAAGGCAGGTACGGGATACTGAGTTGGATGATCAGCCATGATCATATTGAATGGCGGTGCAGGCTCGAAGGGCTGAATGGCCTACTCCTGCACCTAATTTCTATGTTTCTATGAAACCTATTTAGATTATCCTTAATCTTCTCTGCCGGAGTTGTCTCTGCCCACTTTTTGCCCTCCTGATTTCTTTCTTAACATGCCGAATCTCTGCAGCAGTTCCCGAATCTCCTGCAGGGATACATTTGATCCCAGTTGCCTTTACCTGTCCCATGCCTCCTTCTTATTCTTGACCAGTGCTTCAATTTCTCTCGTCATCCAAGCTTCCATATGTCCAGGGTACACAAAAGGCTGGATAAACTCAGCGGGTGCAGCAGCATCTAAGGAGCGAAGGAGATGGGCGACGTTTCGGGTCGAGACCCTTCTTCCTTTTTGGAGGAAATGGGAGGAGTCAAAAGAGAAGTTATTGAGGGTAAGGACCAAATCCGCTAGGCGGAGGAGAGTGTCAGTGGACGGGTATGGGTTACTCCTCTGGTCGAGGAAGAACCGGAGGGCTTTGAGACCATCCTGGTGGGGGATGGAGGTGTAGAGTGACTGGACGTCCATGGTGAAGATGGGGGGATGGGGGCCTGGAGAATGGAATGCACGGAGCCGACGGAGAGTGTCTGAGGTGTCTTGAACATAGGTGCGGAGGGATTTAACAAAGGGGGATAGGATGGCGTCGAGTTATGTGGAAATGTGTTCGGTGGGGCACGAACAGGCAGAGACAATGGGTCTGCCTGGGCAGTTGGGTTTGTGGATTTTGGGGAGAAGGTAAAATCGGGCCGTGCGGGGCTGGGAAACGATGAGGTTGGAGGCTCGGGGGGGGTAGGGAGCCGGAGCTGATGAAGTCGGTTATCGTGCTCGAGATGGTGGCCTGGTGTTCGTCAGTGGGGTCATGGTCCAGGGGTAAGTAGAGGTGTCCGAGAGTTGGCGCGCAGCCTCTGCTTTGTAGAGATGTTGTAGAGATCCTTCCATATGTCCACCTGCCTTGCCCTTCGCCCTGTGTAAGAAAGAACTGCAGATGCTGGTTTAAATCAAAGATAGACACAAAAAACTGGAGTAACTCAGCGGGACAGGCAGGATCTCTGGAAAGAAAGAATGGGTGACATTTCAGGTCGAGACCCTTCTTCAGATTGAGAGTCAGGGGAAAGGAAAACGAGAGATATAGACCTGTACCTATATAGACTAGATATAGACTAGTCCCAAGTGAGTAAATCAAAAAATAATATATTGTTCTGAACCACATTCATAATTCAAGGTTTTGTGAACTTGTCCTTCACTCTAACAGGAACGTGTATGCCCTGGACTCTTGTCAGCACAATTTTAAAAACATCCCACTTTCCGAATGTTCCCTTTCCTGCAAACAACCTGCTCCATCAACCTGAGCGAGTTCCTGTGTAATACTGAATAACTGTGATGAATTAATAGCGTGATGTTGAATGAACACCAGATGTTGTGAAGAATACTATTCATCTAAACGCTAACAGGTGTGAGTTACCAAGCTAATAATTCCCATCAAAAATACACATATCCTTTATTTCATCACCACAAAATCAATTGTGATATGTAGATACAAAAATCTGAAGTAACTCAGCGGGACGGGCAGCATCTCTGGAGAAAAGGAATAGGTGATATTTCGGGTCGAGACCTTTCTTCAGACTGAGAGTCAGGGGAAAGGAAAACGAGAGATATAGACCTGTGTTGGACTAGTACCAAGTGAGTAAATCAAAAAATAACATATTGTTGTGAACCACATTCATAATTCAAGGTTTGGTGACCATTTATTTCATTTAGCGTATCCCCAGATTTTGCTCTTATTTAATTGTCCACTACTTTACTGGATAGACTCAGCTTGTACTCGCTAGAATTTAGAAGATTGAGGGGGGATCTTATAGAAACTTACAAAATTCTTAAGGGGTTGGAAAGGCTAGATGCAGGAAGATTGTTCCCGATGTTGGGGAAGTCCAGGACAACGGGTCACAGTTTAAGGATAGGGGGGAAATCTTTTAGGACCAAGATGAGAAAAACATTTTTCACACAGAGAGTGGTAAGTCTGTGGAATTCTCTGCCACAGAAGGTAGTTGAGGCCAATTCATTGCCTATATTTAAGAGGGAGTTAAATGTTGCCCATGTGGTTCAGGGGATCAGGGGATATGGAGAGAAGGCAGGTATGGGATACTGAGTTGGATGATCAGCCATGATCATTTTGAATGGCGGTGCAGGCTCGAAGGGCCGAATGGCCTGCTCCTGCACCTATTGTCTATGTTTCTATTTTTATCCATCAACCGACCACAAATGCTGTGTGTGGCGGGCTGACACTGGAGTATACCTCTTGATCCTCTTTGAATGAATTGATTCTAATCTTGCAGAAACCACTTTTTAAAATTAAGAATAGAATTTAGGTTCGTGTTTCTGATGGGCATTCTTTGGCTAAAGCTGAACTACTGACTAATGTAAATAGGCTTACTCCAGGGGCTTGAACGGATAATTGACACTTTCTTTCCATACTGCACTACTGGAAGAATTGCCTGTTGGAAGAGATGTTAAACTAATTCCCCATTGTGCTTGCTGATGACAATGTCCCACTATGCTAAGTGAGGAGCAGTAATGGAACACAGAGAGAGACACGGACGCACACGGAGAGGGTCATGGAGCCACAGAGAGAGAGGGTCACGGAGCCACACAGAGAGGGTCACGGAGGCACACAGAGAGGGTCACGGAGGCACACAGAGAGGGTCACGGAGGCACATATAGAGAGGGTCACGAAGGCACATAGAGAGGGTCACAGTCACACAGGGAGGGTCATGGAGGCATGACATCGAAGCGGTACGTAATGCGTCGAGGTGGCTGCGGGCCAACAGGCTGTTGCCGTGTGGAATTTTTGAACACGGTCAGTTTTTCGGAGCCTCGCGCGATGTCGGGAACAGCTCCGCACAACTCCATACGGCTCCGGCGATCGAAGTGGGACCGACCCTGCGAGGCCGGACGGCTCAAGCGACCACGTTAGGTCGCGCTCACCACATGGAGTCGCATGCCGGTGGGACAGGCCCTTAAGTCACAAGGCAACACAGGAAAATTTTACTTCGGAGTCACGTGAGTGACTACGTGAAGACCCCGTCCAGCACGCATGCGCGACATTAGCGTTCATGCAGTGCACCGCGACGAACGGGAGTTCAAGGCGCTCCCGCTACAAATTGAAAAGTCGGGCCGACAGGTAAGTTTACCGTGGCCGTGTGTCTTTCTCTCTGTGGTCTTGTGTTCCAGGAAGAATGAGCAAGGCCCGAGGAAAGAAGTCTGCAGCTCGCCCCCGTTCGTCCTTCGTTGAGGAATGCTCTTTGGAGGGGGGGCAAGAGGCGGCGGTTATAACTACCGAGCCGAGCCCAGCACCGCTCGTGCTGCCTGAGCAGCGGGCTGGAGGTACCTGCAGCCGGAACCGGGCGGTAGTGTCCGACGTTTCGGATGAAGATGCCTTACCGCTCGAGAGCACAGGCAGCCGCCTAAGCCGCATGGAACGGCTTATGGAGCAATTGCTCCAGCGAGATCTGCTGAGAGAGCAGCAGCAGCCTCGCCAAGGGAGTTCAGGCACTCCCGCAGTGCCTTTTACGGCACTGGCCATTGCTTCACCTTCTTTTGAAGGCAGCATTGGCGACCAGGTCTGGGCTGGTCAAGAAGAGGGGTCACTGGCTGAAGATTTCGGGAGTACGCAGGGTGTACAGGAACAGGAAGAGCTGCTGGGTGTGGTCAACCGCTACGTGGCCATTCCACAAGCGGGTCGGCCATTAGAGCCGAAACTTGCAGCCAGCATTAACCACCTGTCCTCTAAACCCCTACAAGAACAAGTGGTCAATGAGGCTCTTCAACTATATACAGCCCCAGGAAATTGTACATCTTTGAATGTACCTGCTGTCAATAGCCAAATTTGGGGACATTTGGGGCAGAACATCAGAAACCTGGAGTTGAAGCTCCAGAAGATCCTTAAATTCCTGACTGCAGGAATAACATCTTATGCTCGGTCCATTGATGGTGCGGATATCTCCACAAATCAGCAAGACACATTAGCTCTGCTGTGCACCACTCAATATGAGATAAATAATTTGCGAAAGGAGATTATCAAGCCTGCCCTCAACCCTAAATTTGCGGGACTCTGCAAAACACCGGGGTCAGAACCTCCTATTCTGCTCTTTGGGAAAGACCTTCCAAAAAAGGTGAAAGACCTGGAAGAAGAATCCAAGACCTTTGGTCTCGTGAGGGCAGGTTTGGGACCGAGCAGACCCAACAAACCCAGGCGGCAGTACCCCATGGCGTCCACCAGTCGTCGACCACACTATGGGACTGGTGAAAGCTCGGGGTCCGCAACCATTCCCCGTAAGCCTTTTTTAGGCCAGGGCCCAGAGCGGACCCCATGGAAAATGCGCCACCCCCAACAACATCGAGATCAACATCAACCCTCTACAGCCCAGCAGACGCCTCATCACCCAGCGAAGAGGCAGAAGAAGCACCAATAACCATGGAGGTAGGTGGGTCTGGTTCCTCTCAGCATATGTGCAGTAGGGGCTCTGTGCTAACAGGGGGGAGATTGCACTTGTTTTTGGATGCATGGGAATCCATCACTAATGACAAGTATATACTCAGCAGCGTTCATGGCTACAAAATTGACTTTGTCCATAAAGATTTTCCACCAGTTCAGCATATACCCAAAAGGGTATTCACCCTCTCAGTCAAGGGAAAACAAGAGGGTCAAGCTGAACTGATGAGGTTACAAGCTAAAGGTGTCATTGAAAGAACAAAACATGAACCTTTGGAATTTGTGTCTAATATTTTCACTAAAATCAAAAAAGATGGTGGACGACGCATCATCATTGACTTAACTACTTTGAACAAGTCTGTCAGGTATATACATTTCAAGATGGATACTTTTGAAACAGCCAGACTATTGGTTTCTAGGGGGTACTTTCTAGCAAGCATTGATTTAAAAGATGCCTACTACTCAGTACCCATACACAAGGACCATCGAAAATATTTAAAATTTATCTGGATGAAACAGCTATGGCAATATAAAGCCTTACCAAATGGGCTAACCTCTGCTCCAAGGTTGTTCACTAAAATCTTAAAACCTGCCTTGGCATTATTGAGGAAACAAAAGCATATAGTCATGGCGTATTTAGACGACATTTTAATAGTAGTGAAAACCTTGGAGACAGCTATTTTGGCAGTCGCAGCCACCAAACGTTTGTTTGAAACTTTGGGGTTTGTCATACATCCAGAAAAATCCAATCTTACACCGTCCACTGCCATGGACTATCTTGGTTTTACGATAGATACTGTTCGCATGATTGTAACTCTGCCGAAGGGGAAAGCATCAGAATTGGCGCTATCATGCAACAAACTCATGAATAAACATCAGCCAACCATACGGGAAGTAGCTAGAGTTATTGGCAAAATGGTAGCAGCTTTCCCAGCTGTACAATTTGGGCCTTTGCACTATCAAAATTTGCAAAGAGCTAAAGTGCATGCACTAAAGCAAAACTCAGGTCACTTTGACCGAGCTATGAGTTTAACTGCTGAATCCATTCCAGAGTTACAATGGTGGGCGAGGAATGTAAGACTCAGCTCCAGTCCCATAATGATCACCAACCCAGTATTAACCATTCAAACGGATGTCAGTGCTTTGGGCTGGGGAGCAACTAACATGCAATCCAGCACAGGGGGCAGATGGAGTAAATTTGAATCATCTTGCCTACAGACACGGGGTATCAACTATTTAGAAATGTTGGGTGCGTTTTATGGGTTAAAAGCATATTCATGTAATACGCATCATGCACATGTCCGGTTGCAACTAGATAATACCACGGTGGTGGCTTATATCAATCACATGGGTGGTGTAAAGTCGATATCGTGTGACAATTTGGCCAACCTAATCTGGCAATGGTGTGTTGAAAGGCATATTTGGTTATCAGCAACTTACCTTCCAGGTAAGCAAAATACAGTGGCAGACACCAGGTCACGCAGATTTAATGATAACATCGAATGGATGTTAAATCCCAAAGTGTTTGCTGAAATTACAAAGCAATATGGCACACCAGATATCGATCTATTTGCATCCAGGCTGAATCACCAGGTACCAACGTATGTCGCTTGGGAACCAGACCCTGAGGCAGCAGCAGTTGATGCATTCTCGCTGCATTGGGGGAAAATGTTCTTTTATGCTTTTCCTCCCTTCTGCCTCATCAGTCGGGTATTACGCAAGATTCAATTGGATTCCGCTTCAGGAATCTTGATAATACCTGACTGGCCTACACAGCCATGGTTCCCAGTGGCTTTCGACATGGCTGTTGAAACACCGTTGGAATTCCCCAGCAGTCGACAGTTATTAATCCACCCAGTGTCAGGCATTAGTCACCCGTGCCATGACAGAGTCAATCTCCTGGCTTGCAGATTCTAAAAAGACCTCTACTGGGCCTGGGACTGTCTGAGGACGCCATCAACATGATGACCGCATCTCACCGGGAGTCCACCAGGAGACAATACCTGACCAATATAAGAAAATGGGAACGGTATTGCTCCAAAACAGGAACTACCTACACCACAGCTACAGCCACCAGTGTTGTGGAGTTTCTGCTTGGATTACATCGGGAAGGACTCAGCTACAGCGCCATTAATACAGCCAGGAGTGCGTTGTCAGCTTATTTGGTTCCAGCAGCAGGACAACTGACTTTGGGGTCCCATCCACTAGTGGTCAAAATCATGAGGGGCATTTTTAACACCAATTCCCCTAGGCATAGGTACACTCAGATCTGGGATGTCAGCATAGTACTGACGTACCTTAGGGGATGGCCACCACCCAGGTCACTTACTCTGGAACAACTTACACTGAAATCAGTCATGCTCATGGCTCTAGTGTCAGCTCAAAGGGTACAGTCCCTCCACCTTCTGAGGCTGGACAGCATGACAGAGTCATTGGACTGTATCACATTTCACATTCAGGGGCTGGTCAAACAATCTAGACCAGGTACCACGCCTCCAGTTATGGAGTTCCGGGCATATTCACCTGACCCACGGTTGTGTGCCAAGACCCATCTCGCCAACTACATAGACACAACATATAACTTAAGAGGGAGAGAAAAAGCCTTATGGATAAGCCACAAGAAGCCTCATGGTCAGGTGACGAGCCAAACCATTTCAAGGTGGCTCAAGCAGGTGCTTAAGTCCGCGGGAATCGATACTAATGTGTACAAATCTCACTCCACCAGGGCTGCATCTACGTCGGCGGCTAGGCAAATGGATGTGCCTATGGACCATATTCTGGCCAGAGCAGGATGGTCCTCGGAAAGAACTTTCCAAAGGTTTTATAATAAGCCGCTGGCGGAGCCTGCTACATTTGCAGACAGAATTTTAGAGTCTGCAGATAATATTTAATTTAAGCCCGGGGGAGCTCTCTGTTTTTTGTTGTTATTAATAAACCTTTTTTGTTCACAAACAGGTTATTGTTGATTGTATAACATGCTTCCTCCCTCTAAGGTCTTCGGGCAGTGAGTGAAGCATGAGCTGGTACACGGTTCGGATTCAACAGAGCTTTGAAGTCTTCACGTAGTCACTCACGTGACTCCGAAGTAAAATAGTAAGATTAAATGAGAACTTACCAGTTCGAAGTTTGATCTGTATTTTATGAGGAGTTACGATGAGGGATTACGTGAAGACCCCGTCCAGCACGCATGCGCGACATTTCTTCAAAGCAGCGGTGTGGATTCACAGAAAACACAACAATTGAAATAAATATAGTAAAGAAAAAATAAGAACTTAATTACCAGTTGATCTGTATAATAGAGGGTGGGAGCGGAGGGCACGTAATCCCTCATCGTAACTCCTCATAAAATACAGATCAAACTTCGAACTGGTAAGTTCTCATTTAATCTTACTATTAAATGTTCTATTGGTGATAGACACAAAAAGCTGGAGCAACTCAGCGGGTCAGGCAACATCTCTGGAGAAAAGGAATGGGTGACATTTCGGATCGAGACCCTTCTTCAGACTGAGAGTCAGGGGAAAGGGAAACAAGAGATATAGAGAGGTGTAGAACGAACAAATGAAAGACATGCAAAAAAGTAACAATGATAAAGGAAACAGGCCATTGGTAGCTGTGGGCTAGGTGAAAACGAATCACTAACAAGGAGACTCGACAAGAAAACAGTGAAACTGTTCTATTGGTGATCACATTAGCACAATTTTCCCCGGCACAATGGATTTAAGTATAGGAAGATCACCAGTCTCAATATCCACAGTGTAACACCCATCGAAAATATAATAATTGACTCCTCAAGAAGTATTAAGTACATACAAAATAAAGAAACTCAATAACTAAATGTTTTTAAAGGTGTTATATTATTTCATAGCATTTATTTCATTGTAAAACATAAATGCAAATACAATTCAGAAGGCACAATGAATACACAAATGTACCACTGATCTGTAATCAGAAAGCTACTATTATTTGAATAGTGTTTAATTTCAAGGAATTCAGACTGGGGATTATCTACCGTACCTGCAGCGCTCTGTTACTTGTCAAGCCCTGGACAGCTGACAAATCTCATCCAGTGTGGGCCGTTAAACTGATGTGTTTACCGGTGCTGTTATTGGCTGGATGGTGCCTGATCTGGCCCTGCTACACACATAATGCTCATAGCAATTTTTGTATCCATAGCTGTTCTTTTGGACGCAGGCCAGACCATCAACCAACCTTCCTTCCATCGACTCCATCTACACCTCACGCCGCCTCGGCAAGACCAGCAGCATAATCAAGGAGGAGTTGCACCCCGGCCATTCCCTCTTCTCTCCTCTCCCATCAGGCCAAAGGTACAGAAGTGTGAAAACGCACACCTCCAGATTCAGGGACAGTTTCCTCCCACCTGTTATCAGCCAACTGAACCATCCTACCACAACCACAGAGCAGTCCTGGGCTACTAGCTATCTCATTTGAGACCCTCAGACTATCCTTAAACAGACTTTACTGGACTTTATCTTGCACTAAATGTTATTCCTTCATCATGTATCTGTATATTGTGAATGACACGATGGTAATCATGTATTGTCTTCCCGCTGACTGGTTAGCACGCAACAAAAGCTTTTCACTGTACCTCAGTACATACGACAACAAACTAAACTGATATAGTTCAAAGCATAGATGCAGTTGCAAGCACTAAAATCAATGGGTCAATAGTTCAATGGTACTTTATTGGAGCATGTATCTGGGTACAGTGACATTTATTTCTTGCGCAGGTCAACCCGGGAACTCACTGTCCTCACCTTGCCCTATCACCGTTTAGTGTCTGTGCCCCGGGCACCTCACATTGCAGTGGCCCTGCATATCTTTGTGGATTTGATAGATCTTTGTGATCCACCATTCTGCGGACGAGGCTCCAGGGTCCAATCTCCCAAGTTGAAGGCCTGGCTCGAAGAACTTTAAATATTAAAAAACAGTAAGTCCTGAATTACATTAGTATTCACTAAACCAGTATAGCCTCCCAACCCAATTCTAAATATTCACGGTTCCAAGGTCAGTGTATTGTCACATGTACCAGTTAAGGTGCAGTGGAATTTGAATTACCATAGAGCCATACTAAGTGAAAAGCAGCAAGACACAAAACCACATAAAAGTTAACATAAACATCCACCACAGTAGATTCCACATTCCTCACTGTGATGGAAGGCAATAAAGTTCAATCTTCTTCCTTTTGTTGTCCTGCGGTCAGAGCAGTCAAACCATCCGCCGTCGGGGCGATTAAAGTCCCCACAGCTGACGAGTGAAGCCCCGTCGGGATGATGGAAACTCCCGCGTCTGGGCGGTTGAAACTCTCCGCGGCATGGAGCATCCGAATCGATCTCTTCTTACCAGGGATATCAATATCTTATAGAAATTCAACACTCCATGGTTTCATTTTTATTCTTTAAATTTTGTTTCACACCAAATGTTATCTAGTACAATGCACTTTAATGAAGAACGAAATGTGCAGGCAAACTATTTTCACTCTATTATATTTTGTGTAACATTTTTATAGGTTGTGAGGGGAATTTCTTTGCATGTGTCATTGCAAATATTCACCTCGGGTGTGCTACTGCATTCTCTTGGAATGCAAATAAATAAGCTAATCTCTCCGTACCCTCACTATATCATGAATGTAAGACTGGAATCCCTGCAAATGTACTGCCCAGACTTGCAATCATATTATCAAATCCTTTTAAAGTTACCAAATCTGTTACACCCATTGTACAACATAATCCACAGACGTGTGTGTGTGTGTGTGTGTGTGTGTGTGTGTGTGTGTGTGTGTGTGTGTGACAGATATGTATCTTATTTTTTTTTAAATGTCTTCCCCTCTACTTTGTATGAGGAAGTAGTTTTGGTTTACACACACGAACAGTTGCTACCCAACGGAATTATGTACAAGGATACGAAGGAGAATGGATATAATGAGGTTGTGGTAAAGCAACAAAGAGGTAGGATTTGTCTTTAGTTGCAAGCACTACATACCTGCAAAAGCATTGACTTCCTATTGTATTAGGGTGTCAGGTCCAGAGAAGCTTGTGCATCCCACAATTGGGATGTGAGGACAATTGGCGACTGATATTCTTACTCCATTTATCACATTAAATTTGTCTTGTGGTCTTGTGAAGTCTGTGTTTCAATATTGGTACAGCACCATATGACAGTAACTATGCCAACAGGATTCTAAATAAAGTTCATCTTATAAATTGCATGAAATGTAATGGGTAAATTGCGAACATTATCTCAAATAGCAGTGGATTTTTTAATAGAAGAAATGTGGACAGTAAATAATTTCACAACTGCACAACAATATTAGCTGATAAAGCATTTGATAGTCCAAAGTTTCAATTAAGCCCGCAATCTTACAATGTTTAGTTTCGAGATAAAGCATGGAAACGGCCCCTCAGCCCACCGAATGCACGCCTACCAGCGATCACCCGTACACTAGTTCTATCTATCCTAAACACTAGGGACAATTTACAGAAGTCAATTAACCAACAAACGTGCACATCTTTGGCGTGTTGGAGGAAACCGACGCGGTCACAGGGAGAATGCGCAGGCAGCGCCCGTAGTCAGGATCAAACTCAGGTCTCTGGTGCTGTAAGACAGCAACTCTACCGCAACACCACTGTGCCACAGTAATGGTTTAGCAATCCCTGTAAAGGATCTATAAAGAGAATTTGGTAATGATTAGACGCCCTTACCCATTTAAGCATGAAGATATATTCCATCCTTGGTTGCTGGAAGTTTTGGGAGAATCCAATCAAACCTTTGTGCAGGAAGGAACTGCAGATGCTGGTTTAAACCAAAGATAGACACAGAATGCTGGAGTATCTTAGCTGGACGGGCAGCATCTCGGAGAGAAGGAAGGGGTGACGTTTCGGGTCGAGATCCTTCTCCAGACTAGTCTAATCAAACCTTTGTTGCGAATGATTTGATACAATGGTGAATTTCCTAAGTACATAATATACAATGTATCGCAAGAAATATGACAGCCAAATATGACAGAAATTAGACATTTGTTAATCCAACAATTGTCAGTGGGTGTAGAGTTTTGCCTTTTGCAGTCTCTGCTGTCTGAATGAATAAAAGCCAACAACTTAATCAAATTAATCAATTAGATTGAAGCATTTTGAAGCTGCCAGTACAGGATTTGTACTAGGAAGTGCAAGTTGGAACGATAAATTCAATTTTCAATTAAGATATAATGTTGCAAGTAAACAAAGGGAAGGAAAAATCAGATTACTACATCAATCAAAACTTGTTTCATTTTTTTTTAAAGAAAAACACACCAGCAAAAAAATTAAAACTTAAACAAATTAAATTCTAACATATAATAATAGATTATAATACTGGAGAGATGGACTGGCAATAATTTATGTGTCAGTGAAAGTTTATTTAGTGTTTAAATTAACTTGAGATTCCTCCTATTTGGCAAAGTAGACCAATTCTTAAAGATTTGGTCTCCTTTTATCGGCTTCTTACAAGCATATGGTGGAGCATAACCTTAGAAATTAAATGGTTCAGAACCAGGTGACGGGTGGGTAAAGATATTAAATAGGTATATCTCTCCTAATTTATTTTCCTTCTTTCTTTTTAAGCTTCTTCTTTCTTCTTTCTGTCTCTCGCTATTCGTCTCTACTCTCTTGTCTGTCGATCTCTTTTTCGGGCTCTTCGTATAATATCACGAATCAGCAGCGTCACAATTGCTGACCACACTCTCTATTTTCTTCCTCCTATCACTGTTCTTTTATTATTATATTAAAAATAAGAAGTTGTACAAGAACTATAATATGTCTGTATGCATCATATACTTAAGTACCACATTGCAGTATTTACTGTTAAAAATATATAAATAAATAAATCAATAAATAAAAAAGAGTTAAATTGACTTAACTTTTTGCGGCAAATTTACTGTCTACCAGCCGGCACGGTGGCGCAGCGGTAGAGTTGCTGCCTTACAGCGCTTGCAGCACCGGAGATCTGGGTTCGATCCCAACTACGGGTGCTGTCTGTATGGAGTTTGCACATTCTCCCCATGACCACATGGGCTTTCTCTCAGTTAGAAACATAGAAAATAGGTGCAGGAGGAGGCCATTCGCCCCTTCGAGCCAGCACCACCATTCATTGCGATCATGGCTGATTGTCCCCAATCAATAACCCGTGCCTGCCTTCTCCCCATATCCCTTGAGTCCACTAGCCCCTAGAGCTCTATCTAATTTTACTTCGGAGTCACGTGAGTGACTTCGTGAAGACCCCACCAGCACGCATGCGCGACATATCGTCGCGCGCAATTGCTCGACAAGCTGGGGGGGGGGGGAGTGCGCTCTCTCCTCCAGCTCCTTCATAAGACCGGCAGGTAAGTGCTTACCTTTACTCCCACAGGATGGACAAGGGCAAGCGGAAGGCAACGCTCTCCAGGAGCCGTGCTGCTTCGACCAGCCAACGGCCTTTGTCCCCGGAGCTGCAAGCACCACCAGCAGCTTCGGGACGTGTGGGGGCAAGAATGCGGAAGTCGGGCGCTCCCGCTACTCTAGCGCCCGACTCATCACCTGAGTGGTTCACCGCACCGGAGCTGGAGACTGGTGATCCAGACTTCGAGCCCCCTTCCCCCAAGAAAAGAGGGGGAAAACAGGTACGTGGGAAGGAGCCTCGCTCATCGCCAGCGACCTCACCCCGAGTTCCAGTAGACCCGAGGGGGCTGGGCCGGGGGACAGTTGCACTGCAGGGGAGCCCTACAGCTGAGCACCACCACGTACCACTGCCAGGGAGATCTGCCGTAGAGCAGTCTGGCAGCTCTACTGCTGCGTCGAGCAGGCCTGCAGGAGCAGGTGCTGCCGGCAAAACACCCCGTCAGGCTGCGGTCAAGGGCGGAGGTGGCAGCAGTAGACGGTCGGTCAGCTTAGCTCTGGGAGCGGCCGACCATGCGCCTCCACGCCGAATATTGGGCGACAGTGGAGGTAAGCCTGCACGGACTCCGGGGAGCCAGGTTCCGGGGGCCGGCGCCGATCCAACTCACCTGCCTTCGTACCAGACAGGTGGGCCGCCACAGTCTGGGAGAAGACAGACTAGCAGAGAGTCCGTGCGGGAGTCGTATGAGCCTACTCGGGCGGTAGGCCACGACGACCTGCCATTGGACCCTAGACAGCACCTTACGGAGGTGTGGTCCGATGGTGGAAGCCCCAGTGAGTTCGCAGGGCCTGGGGAAGTCGGCTTGTCCGCTGCACATAGCAGGGACGGTCGCATAGAGCGGTTGGAGCTCTTAGTGGAGCAACTCCTCCAGCGGGACAGAGACCCGGAAGAACGGGACTCACGGGCATCCACAAGCGTGCAAGGAGTCCTCTCAGTATCTTGTCTTCACCAGCCAGAAGTGCCAGCAGTTGCCCAGCCGCTGTATTTGAAGACGACCCGGGACAGCCAGTGACCGCTGAGCCAGAGCATGAGGAGGATATGCTGGACGTGGTGGGCAAGTTTGCCACAACCACACAAACAGGGGAACCCCTGCACCACAAACTGGCGGGCACCATTGATTCCTGACTACTCACCAACTCCAGAGTCAGATACTCAATGACACTATGGAGAAAATAAAACCGCCCGAGAACTGCATCAACCTCAGTGTTCCCCTGGTGAATGCGCAGATCTGGGGACACTTGAGTACGACCACCAGGATGCAGGATGTCCGCCTCCAGCGTATCTTAAAGGTCCTCTCCACGGGTATAACGGCGTTTGCTAGGACCCTTGACGGGGATAATGTGTCCAGTGAGCAACAAGATGCCCTGGCACTCCTATGCAACGCCCAGTATGAGATCAACTGCCTGCGTAAGAGCTCCATTAAGCCCACACTCAACCCCAAATTCGGGGGGTTGTGCCGTCCATCAACCGCTCCACCGCCTCATCAACTGTTTGGAGATCTGTCCAAACAAGTGAAGGAACTAGACGAGGAGGCCAAAACAGCTGGCCTCATGAAACCTCCTACGACTAGACTTCACCCATACCACCGGCAACAGCCACACACAAACTGGAAACCGCGGCTGCCGGACAGGACACAAAGGACCTATCCACCTCCACTTCCCCAAACACAACGGCCTTTTTTAGGACAAGGCCAACAGCGGCCTGCATGGAAGATGCGGCCGCCATCCCGACAACCTCCACAACGTCCACCCAAAACGACATACGCCAGGAACCGTCGTTAACCATGGAGGTAAGGGGGCCTGGTTCCTCTCAGACCGTAGCATCCCCTCCTGCACAAATTGGTGGGCGATTGCGGGCCTTTTTGGGAATATGGAACACCATCACTACAGATGAGTTTATTTTACAAAGTGTTCAAGGCTATGTTATAGAATTCATTGGCGGTAAAAATCCCCCTACCCAGCATTCGCCTCATCGGAAATTTACACTATCCCAAAAAGAGGTGGAAGCAGGACATGCTGAAATTATACGGCTAGCAGCAAAAGGGGTGATTGGCAAGATAACGCACAACCCCCTTGAGTTTGTGTCCAACATTTTCACCAGAATTAAAAAAGATGGGGGTGTCGGATTATAATAGACCTAACTGAGCTGAACACTTTTGTACAATATACCCACTTCAAAATGGATACCTTTGAAACAGCCAAGCAGATGCTTTACCCGGGGTACTTTATGGCATGCATCGATTTAAAAGATGCATACTATATGGTGCCCATCACTGAATCTCACAGGAAATTTCTAAAATTTGTCTGGAAGGAACAATTATGGGAATACAAAGCATTGCCAAATGGAATCACCACAGCCCCTAAGCTGTTTACAAAATTAGTAAAACCTATATTGGCTCTTCTCCGACAACAAAATTACATGGTTATGGCATATTTAGATGATATCCTAATAGTAGGTCAGACCCTCCAATTGGCTACACGGGCAGTGGCTGCAACTAAGGCTCTATTCGAGAAGCTGGGTTTTGTAATCCATCCAGACAAGTCAAAATTGCACCCGGTATGGATTATTTGGGGTTCACCCTAGACACCAACTTAATGATGATTACCATCCCAACCAATAAAGCTACTGCTATAATAGAAGAGTGCCACAGTCTTGCTTGCGCCAGGGTACCGACCATCCGGCAAACGGCAAAAGTAATAGGGAAATTGGTAGCTACATTCCCAGCTGCACAATTCGGACCGCTACACTACCAAAATTTACAAAGAACAAATATCGCAGCATTAAAAGCAAATGCTGGGCACTTTGATCGACCAATCCGGTTACCACAAAAGGCTAGAACCGAGCTACAATGGTGGATTGACAATATTAGCGAGTGTCGCAGACCCATCATAGTAATCAGCCCATCTGTCGTGCTACAGACTGACACAAGCGCACAAGGCTGGGGAGCAACTGATACTCTGTCCAGTTGTGGTGGCAGATGGGACTCTCGTGAGTCTACCTTCCTTCAGTCACACGGGATAAATTATATAGAAATGCTGGGGGCATTTCATGGACTGCGGGCTTACTGTACTAACTCACGGGACTTACATGTCCGCCTGCAAATAGATAACACAACAGTGGTGGCTTACATCAATCATATGGGTGGTATCAGGTCACTATCTTGTGATGAATTGGCAAACACAATTTGGCACTGGTGCATTGAAAGGAATATTTGGATTACAGCAACCTATTTGCCAGGGAAGCTTAATACAGTGGCGGACACCAGGTCACGAGTATTCAATGACAACATCGAGTGGATCCCCAAATTTTTGGAGACATTATAGCTCACTATGGGACACCAGATATTGACCTTTTTGCGTCCAGGTTGAACCATCAGATACCAACGTATGTGTCGTGGGAACCAGACCTGGGGCAATAGCAATGGATGCGTTTTCTATCCATTGGGGGAAATGGTTTTGCTACGCATTTCCCCCATTTTGCCTCATCAGTCGGGTATTGCAGAAAATTAAACTGGACTCTGCAACTGGCATATTGATCATTCCCGACTGGCCTACACAGCCATGGTACCCGATGGTCGTTAAAATTTTGAAACAACCATGGATTTCGATTGGGAAACACCCCAAATTGATTACTCACCCCATTACGGGGGATAGTCATCCATGCCATGGTCACCTAAACTTGTTGGCCTGCAGGTTCTAAAAAGACCACTCATCCAGGCGGGCATCTCACCACGAGCCATGGAACGCATCTCAGCATCATGCCGAGAATCAACTCGGAGGCAGTACCTCACGCAGATCAGGAAGTGGGAGGCATTCTGTGCTCGTACCAACAAGACTTCCAACACGGCAACTATCCCTGATGGCCTGGAATTCCTAGCTGGCCACCATTTCGATGCTACAGTGCCATCAACAGCGCCAGGAGTGCACTGTCCTCATACCTGGATATAGGTATAGGCTCCAACCACCTGGTGTCTAAACTCATGAGGGGAGTGTTCAACACCAACCCTCGACGACCCAGGTACACCTTCACCTGGGATGTAGGGATCGTTCTGACCCTACTGAGGAGCTGGGCTCCAATGAATGAGTTACCACTCAAACAGCTCACCCTCAAAGTGGTGATGCTGATGGCACTGACTACAGCCCAACGAGTCCAGACATTACAAAAGCTGCGGCTGGATAGCATGGTTGCCACCCCTGATCAAATAAATTTCTTTGTCCAGGATTTATTGAAGCAGCACAGGCCAGGGGCTCATGGGCTGCAGTTGGAGTTTCGGGCATACCCTGTAGATGCCATTCTCTGCATAGTCACCCATCTCCACCACTATATCGGAATTACAGGAGCCATCAGGAAGAAGGAGCAGGGGCTCCTCATCAGCCACAAACCTCCGCATCATCGGGTGACTGTACAGACTATCACCAGGTGGCTCAGGGTGGTGTTGGATGCAGCAGGAGTTGCTACTAACATTTTTAAATCTCATTCCACTAGGGCTGCATCCACATCAGCGGCGAGGGCCATGGAGGTGCCCATGGACCACATCCTCGCCACCGCGGGCTGGGCCAGTGAAGAAACCTTTCAAAGGTTCTACAATAAGCCACTGGTCGCCCCCGCGACATTCGCAGAAGCTGTGCTGGGAGCCGCTCAGTGAATGTCTGTCCCCGAATCAGGGGTTATTTGTTTGTTATTATTTGATTAATAAATTGTATTATTTTTCAGCCAGTTTCGACTGAACTGCATTAACAGCCTTCCTCCATCAGAATTGCGGCAGTGTGATAAGCATGGACGTTGTCCAGGGCGTGAAATCACAGAGCTTTGAAATCTTCACAAAGTCACTCACGTGACTCCGAAGTAAAATAGTAAGATTAAACGAGAACTTACCAAGTTTGAAGGTTGATCTTTATTTTACGAGGAGTCGCGGTGAGGGATTTCGTGCCCCCCGCTCCCACCCTCTATCATAAGGTCAACTCGGAAGTTCTACGTTCTTCATCTTACTATTTTCAGTCATGGTGCGTTCTGTGATTCCACACCGCTGCTTTGAAGGATGTCGCGCATGCGTGCTGGCGGGGTCTTCACGAAATCCCTCACCGCGACTCCTCGTAAAATAAAGATCAACCTTCAAACTTGGTAAGTTCTCGTTTAATCTTACTATTCTCTCTTAAATCCATCCAGTGATTTGGCCTCCACTGCCCTCTGTGGCAGGGAATTCCACAAATTCACAACTCTCTGGGTGAAAAAGTTTTTTCACATCAGTCTTAAATGGCCTCCCCTTTATTCTAAGACTGTGACTAAAGGGGAGACTGTCTAAGACTTATTCTGGACTAGCCCAACATTGGGAACATTTTTCCTGCATCTAGCTTGTCCAGTCCTTTTATAATTTTATATGTTTTTATAAGATCCCCCTCATCCTTCTAAACTCCAGTGAATACAAGCCTAGTCTTTTGAATCTTTCCTCATATGACAGTCCCGCCATCCCAGGTATCAATCTCGTGAACCTGCGCTGCACTGCCTCAATCACAAGGATGTGATCTCTCTGTACCTCCCCCTTACCTAACCTAACCCCATTGAGATAATAATCTGCCCACTTGTTTTTGCCACCAAAGTGGATAATCTCACATTTATCGACATTATACTGCATCTGCCACGCATCTGCCCACTCACTCAACCTGTCCAGGTAACCCTGCAACCTCCTAACATCCTCTTCACAGTTCACACTGCCTCCCAGCTTTGTGTCATTGGCAAACTTGCTAGTGTTGCTCCTAATTCCCTCTTCCAAATCATTAATATAGATGGTAAACAGTTGCGGCCCCAACACAGAGCCTTGTGGCACTCCACTCACCACTGCCTGCCATTTTGAAAAGGACCCGCTCATTCCTACTCTTCGCTTCCTGTCTGCCAACCAATTTTCTATTCACGTCAACACCCTACCCCCAATACCATGTGCTCCAATTTTAGTCACCAATCTCCCGTGCGGGACCTTATCAAAGGCTTTCTGAAAGTCTAGATACACTACATCCAGTGGCTCCCCTTCATCTGTTTTACTTGTCACATCCTCAAAACATTCCAGAAGATTAGTCAAGTATGATTTTCCTTTCATAAATCCATGTTGACTTGGACTAATCCTTTTACTGCTATCCAAATGCCCCATTATTACCTCTTTAATAATTGACCAGCATCTTTCCCACCACCGAAGTCAGGCTAACTGGTCTGTAATTCCCCGTTTTCTCTCTCGCTCCTTTCTTGAAAAGTGGGATAACATTAGCTATCCTCCAATCCGCAGGAACTGATCCTGAATCTATTGAGCATTGGAAAATGATCACCAATGCATCCACTATTTCTAGAGCCGCCTCCCTGAGGACCCTGGGATGCAGACCATCAGGCCCAGGGGATTTATCATCCTTCAGTCCCATTTGCCTACCCAATACTATTTCTCGCCTAATGTTTCTTTCAGATCCTCGACCCCCTTAGATCCTCTGTCCTCCAGTACATCTGGGAGATTGTTTGTGTTCTCCTTAGTGAAGACAGATCCGAACTACCTATTCAACTCTTCTGCCATTTCCTTGTTCCCCATAATAATTTCACCCATGTCTGCCGTCAAGGGACCCACATTTGACTTTGCTACTCTTTTTCCCTTAACATATCTAAAGAAGCTTTTACTGTCCTTCTTTATATTCCTGTCCAGATTCCCTTCGTACTTCATCTTTTCAGCCTGTATTCAGCTGTTTTGTTTCCTTCTGTTGTCCTATGAAAGTTTCTCAATCCTCTGGCTTCCGGCTACTCTTTGCTGTGTTATACATCTTTTCTTTTAGTTTTATTCTATCCCTAACGTCTCTTGTCAGCCACGGTTGCCTCCTACTCCCCTTAGAATCTTTCTTCCTTTTTGGAATGAAATGATCCTGTGTCTTCCGGATTATGCCCAGAAATTCCTGCCATTGCTGTTCCACCGTCATTCCTGCTAGGATCCCTTTCCAGTCTACTTTGGCCAGCTCCCCTCTCATGCCTTCATAGTCCCCTTTGTTCAACTGCATCACTGCCACTTCCGATTTAACCTTCTCCTTCTCAAATTGCAGATTAAAACTAATCATATTATGATCACTACCTCCAAGCGGTTCCTTTACCTCGAGTTCTCTTATCATATCTGGTTCATTGGACAACACTAAATCCAGAATTGCCTTTCCTATGGTCGGCTCCATTACAAGCTGCTCTAAGAATCCATCTCTGAGGCACTTTACAAACTCTCTTTCTTGGGGTCCTGAACCAACCTGATTTTCCCAGTCTACCTGCATATTGAAATCCCCCATCACCATAGTGGCATTACCTTTGTTACATGCCAGTTTTAACTCCTGCTGCAACTTGCACCCTACATCCGGGCTACTATTTGGGGGTCTGTAGATAACACCAATTAGTGTCTTCTTGCCTTTACAATTCCTCAACTCAATCCACAGTGACTCTACCTCGTCAGTCCCTATGTCTTCCCTCGCAAGGGACTGAATTCCATTCCTCACCAGAAGAGCTACCCCCCCCCCCCTCCTCTGCCCACCTGTCTGTCCTTTCTATAGGGTGTATAACCCTGAATATTAAGTTCTCAGGCCCGACCCTCCTGCAGCCACGTCTCGGTAATCCCCGGTTCTCTTCGGTTTCCTTCCACACTCCAAAGACATACAGGTCTGTAGGTTAATTGTCTTGGTATAAATGTAAGTTGTCTCTGGTGTTTGTAGGATAGTGTTAATGTGCGGGGATCGCTGGTTGGTGAGGACTCAGTGAGCTGAAGAGCCTGTTTCCGCACTGTAAATCTAAACTAAACTAAACTAAACATGCATGTACAGGAACTTTGTGACACTCAAGATATTTGAGTGGGAAGCTGGACTTTGCAAAGTTCACCCTGGAGAACGTCTCAATTTTGGTATTTAATCGTGTATCTCCATCAGCAGACACGCTGTTGTTTGGGCAGCAGCGATTCATGGAGACACTGGGAATGGTTAAAAATAAATGTAAGGCTTTATTCAGTGGTTGTTGATAATATGTAAGCTTTCCATGTTAAACATTAAGTAGTTTAACATATTATTTTTTCACAAAGAGATCAAAAGGTGCGGGAAATAATAAGTACTTTGTTATTTGCTTCTCCAGCTCCTCTTGTGTAAGATTCTCTTGTTTTCCCCGTCTTCTCGTGCTTCAGATTCCTGTCCTCGGGCATGTACTCAGACTCTCCCTGAATGGCATAGCTGTGATTGGTAGCTCACCAAGTGGAGGAATGTGGCCACAACCCAGGCCTTATCACTCAACACATTGCAGGACAAAGCTCTCATTTGCTCTGCTGCTGCAAAGGCCTGGGTGCACTCTTGATGAAGCTAATTCCATTTATAGTCAAAATATTTGACTTAGAAAGGAAATTGTTATTGGGAAGAAACGTTAAGCGCATTCTCAGCTAGTTTTCATAGATGCGATGCTGTTCTTTTAAAAATGACTGCAGAAAACTAACCACAACCACAGTTCATGATGAACCAAAGAATTGATTACTTCACTTAGATACAAGGCTCGAAAAATTGATTCTCGCAGATGGCAGCATAGATGCTTGAAATATAACAAGATATACCTCAAAAAGGAGTGTTTAAATTTATGCTCGCTGTCATTCTACATCATTTAGTTTTGGAATATTGATGTAGTGCCTGACAAGATGTTTATATCAGCATTCTGTGAAATCATCAGCCACGATGCCACTGTTCATCATCGACCAGGGTTTGAAAGTTAGAGGCACTATCATATGTGCTTTGCCAGCTGTGGGTTTCGACAGTGATATTCTGTCCCAAACACCAGTGCACAGTAACTGATTCTACATGCTCTGAGGCATTTCAGGCAGTGATGTCTGGTGAATCACTTGCCTGGAATGTAGTACGTTGTAGCTGGGGTCAACTTCTTCCCACTGCAAAGCTGGAACCAGAATGTAAAATGGTCTTTATTATTATTTATGTCACTTTAATTGTGCCCTGGGTCCAGATAGCCAGGAGGGAGGTCCCCTTCAGACAGTCTTCATTTGCCAAGTTGCATAGAATCACTGCTGCAAAACCAATTATTGTGATTGAATCATTTATGTTCATGTAATATTACTGCCTGGGAACCCCTCTCATTATTGGCCTGAGTGTGGCTCTTTGTCTGTCTACTGCACACTGTGAAGCAGCACCATTCTACTGAGGAACTTACTTGTCATTCTAATGCTAGATTCCAATGCTGGTTACGCTGGTAGGGTCACACAATGTGAAACTGGCCCTCCGACCCTACTGTGTAGGAAGGAACTGCAGATGCAGGTTTATACCGAAAATAGACACAAAAAGCTGGAGTAACTCAGTGGGACGGGCAGCATCTCTGGAGAGAAGGAATGGGTAACGTTTCGGGTCGAGACCTTTCTTCAGACTGAGAGTCAGGGGAGTCCCATTCCTTCTCTCCAGAGATGCTGCCAGCCCCGCTGAGTTACTCCAGCACTTTGTGTCCATCTACCTTCGATCCAACTTGCCCACATCGATCAACATGCCCCATCTACAAAGCCCTACCTGCCTGCATTTGGCCAATATCACTCTAAGCCTGTCCTATCCATGTAGCTGCGCAAGTGTTTACGTGTGAGGTGGGCGTATCCCGTGGATCGATGACCCGCCCCTCCCCACAGACAGGAACCGGCCCGGAAGGCCCTGGTCACTGCTGCGGATCGAGGATCCATGCCGCGGACTGGGAAGCTCGCTGGAAGGTGCCTAGAGTGGAAGGAGTTGGACGTAGGGAGGGAGTGCATGGCCTCGATGGGGGAGTGGGCCGCTGGAGGCCCTGTAACAGCCTGGGGCTCAGCTGGACCTGCCGTCACCTCAAGAGGCTGAGCACGTGACCAGACGCAGCCTATAGTGGTGGAGCAGTGGCGGAGGACACCATGGCTACACTTGGACATGCCGGGACTTTGAACAATGAATTGGTGCCAAACATGGTGGCGCCAGCATTGTATGCAAAATGAATTTATTTGCATATGTGACGATAAATATCCATTGTTTAATAAACATAGTACCTGCCTCAACTACCTCCTCTGGCAGCCATTACATACACCTACCACCCTTTGTGTAGAAATGTTATTAAATGTTAAATATTTCTCCTCTCACATTAAACCTATGTCCTCTGCGTCTTAGTTCCTCTACTCAGTGCATCTACCCAATCTATTCCTCTCATGATTTTATACACCTCTATAAAATCACCCCTCATCCTCCTGTGCTCCAAGAAATAAAGTCCTAACCTGCTGAAACTCTCCCTGCAGCTCAGGCCCTCGAGTCCTGGCAACATTCTCGTACATCTTCTCTGCATCCTTTCCATCTTAACAACATCTTTCCTTTAACAGGGGATGACTAAAATAACACAATTTTCTTAATTAGGCTGCACCAATGTCTTGTACATCTGTAACATTACATCCCACCTTCTATACTCAATCGTCGGATGAAAGCCAATGTACCAAAAGCCTTCCTGACCACCCTATCTACCTGTGATGCCACTTTTGAGACAGGTAATCCTTGGAATCCAAACAAGCCAATCTGATATGCATGTTCTGTATTGAAGAGGATGAAGAAATGAACTGTCACAAATGTTCATTGAAAAATAACTTTTGAAATCTTTACTTTTTAAGGAGAAAAAATGTAAATAAAAGTAAGCTGAAAACATTATTGCCATCAACCCAATGGGCTCACTTCCAGTCAAGGATGGGTTACTATCCACGCACTAAGAGCCAGCCACCGTATTTGGATCCAGCCATAGACTGTACTCCTCCCAATCAGTTTCTACAGCTGAAGACTCCTTTTAAACCACACCTGTAATTTCAATCTCACTACATCACCTCCCTTTCACTTCACTGCCCACCCTACTAACACTTCCCCCATGCCCAAACGTTTGATTAAAGTGAAATGTTCTTAACAATATCCTAACCTTCATCTTCAATAAACTCCAACATTTAAATTTGTTAAATTCTGTTGCCTATTATTCATATATTCAATAAACTCATGCCTGAACCCTTGAACTTAATTTCTAAAACCTTTACCGTACATTTTTAGCTATCTCATGAATGAGTTCGACCCAAACAGCATCCACTCAGTTTTTATTCCTTCTACATCACTTTGGCTCATACTTACAGCTGCTAGTGTCACACGCGTAGGAATTCAATCCCTGAACCGCACGCTCCCAACAGCTTCACCTCTTCCACCTTAAGTCCCTCCTTGAAACATACCTTTGGTGAAGCTATTGAGTCACCACTGCTTATATTCCCTTCTCTGGCTCAGTGCTCATATTCCACAGGCTCTTGTGAATGACTTTTGGATGATTTTCTGCCCAAAGTGCCACATTAATGGGATTTGCTTTGGAAAAGACCAAGTGTGATCCTTCAACTAGTTCTCATTGTTTAGTTTATTTGAAAATTACACCATTTTGAAATATTACACCTTAAGTGATTTTACTAAATATACAATTTACCCAAAGATGACCTGGCATGCAAATTGTTCCTTATAAAAGAAATTTAGAAACAAATGCCAAATGTTTCACGTATTTAAATAAAGACGTTTAAATATTTACTCAAGCACATCTCATTATGATGCCTGGTAGACAAAAGTGCTGGAGAAACTCAGCGGGTGCAGCAGCATCTATGGAGCGAAGGAATTGGGCAACGTTTCGGGCCGAAAACCCTTCTTCAGACTGATGCAGGGTGGATGGGGGGGGGGGGGGGGGGGCGAGAAGAAAGGAGAAAGGAAGAGGAGGAGCCCACAGGCTGAGGGAGATCTGAGAAGGGGAGGAGACAGCAAGGGCTACCGGAAATTGGAGAAGTCAATGTTTATGCCGCTAGGGTGCCCAAGTGTAATATGAGGTGCTGCTCCTCCAATTTTCGGTGGTGCTCACTCTGTCCATGGAGATGGCCCAGGACAGAAAGGTCAGATTCAAAATGGGAGTGCTGAACCACAGGGAGATCAGGTTGGTTAATGCAAACCAAACAGAGGTGTTCGGCGAAGCGATCGCCAAGCCTATGCTTGGTCTCACCGATGTAGATCAACTGACATCTACAGCAGCGGATGCAATAGATGAGGTTGGAGGAGATGCAGGTGAACCTCTGTCGCATCTGGAATGACTGCTTGGGTCCTTGAATGGAGTCGAAGGGGGAGGTAAAGCGACAAGTGTAGCATCTCTTGCAGTTGCAAGGGAAAGTGGCCGGGAAGGGGTGGTGCGGGAGCGAAGGGAAGAATTGACCAGGGAGCTACGGAGGGAGCGGTCTTTGTGGAAAGCAGACAGGGGGGAGATGGGAAGATGTGGCGAGTGCTGGGGTCACGTTGGATGTGGCGAACACTATTTGTTGTATGTGAGGGCCAGTGGGGTGAAAGGTGAGGACTAGGGGGACTCTGCCCTTGTTACGAGTGGGGGGATGGGGCGAGAGAGCAGTGTTACGGGGCACTGAAGAGTCCCTAGTGAGAGTCTCATCTATAGTAGGGGAGGGGAACTCCCGTTCCATGAAGAATGAGGACATTTCCGATGCATTTGCTCATTTGCTCCATTTGCTCATCATGATGCCTTCTAATTGAATTGTGCTGTTTAGTTTTTAACCTTCATTGTCCATATTGAGAGTATTCTCAGTTTTCTATAAGTTATAGAACATAGCACAATACAGGAATGGGTCCTTTGGCCCATAATGTCCAGGCCGAACATGATGCCAAGTTAAACTAATCTCATCTGCCTGAAAATGATCCATATCCCTCCCCACCCTGCATACTCATATCTATACTAATACTAAAACTCTCATCTTGTTCTCTTCCGGTTTGTGTTTATTTTAATTTGCGCAACAATGTTAACCTTTTTTTTGCCACCTTACTCACCGTTCTCCTCTGCACCAAGCGCACCATGTTTTGTTCCGATCGGTGGAAGATTACAAAAGTTATGAAGGATTAAAAATTGTGAGATCAGCAGATTGGTCTTCTCGCCTATCAGTCACCATGAAGGTAACACCCCTTCCGGCACCCGTTGTCAATCACCGGGGCGAGGAGAATAAAGTCCTGGAGGAGGGGCTGAGTCCAGAGTCCAAGAATGAGAGAGTCCAAAAGCCGTGAGTGAGAGAGCTCAACCGCCCAACCGGCCGGCCGCCCAGCCTTAGAGCAGTCCAGCCCAAGAGCTGCCCAGCCTCCCAGCACAAGAGCCTCCACACAACTCCTCCCCCCAAACCCCATCACAACCGCTGCCCAACACAACCCTCCCCACACAACCCCTCCCCACACAACCCCTCCCCCCATAGCCCCTCCCCCATAGCCCCTCCCCCCCAAAACCCTTCCCCCAAACACCCTCCCCCACGCACAACCCCTCCCCCCCACAACCCGTCCCCCCTATAACCCCTAGGGGATGAGGGGAAATGAGCTGCGCCTGCACAGTTAGGGGCTATGGGTGAGTGGTGGTATATTGTGTTGGCGAATGGGTTGTGTTCGGGGAACAGGCCACCCGTGTGATTGTGACCCAACGGGTCCCACTTAGTCTAGTGCTTATTAAAAGCTTCTTAAATGCCACTATTGTATCTGCCTCCTCCACCACCCGTGGCAATACGTTTTAGGTAATCACCACCCTCTATATTAAAAAAAATATTCCCCACACATTTCCTTTAAACTTTACCCTTCTCACCTCAGTCCCCTCTAATTTTTGACATTTACACCCGGTGAAAAAGGTTCTGACTGTCGATGCCTCTCACGATATTGTATACTTCTATCAGGTCTCTCCTCTGCCTCCGACATGCCAGTTAACAATTAAAGTCTGTTCAGCCTATAATCATACCTCTAATCCTTCTTGTAATGCCCTAACCAAGGTCCTAAAAATGGCAATATGATTTCCTGGCTCTTATAATTAATGCCTGAATGATGAAGGCAAGCATATCAAGGGAATTCCAGCAGGCAAGCCATGTTTACCACTTTGTTTACTTGTGTTGCATCTATCAGGGAGCTATCAACTTGGATCCCAAAATCCTTCCATACATCAATGCTTTTAAGAGCCTACGAACTGTACATTTCCCCTCACAAAGTGCAACTCCTGATTTGTATGGATTAAATTCCATCTGCCATTTCTGTAGCTGATCAGTATCCCTCTGTATACATTGACAGCCTTCCTCAGTGTCTGCAACTCACCGATTATGGTGTTGGCTGCAAACTTACTAACCAACTGATCTACTCTAGGTCAGTGATTTACCTAAACAACAAATGTCCCAACACAGATCCCTGTGGAACTGCGCAGGTCAGATATAACACCCTTCCACCACAGTCCTCTGCCTTCTACGAATAAGGCAGTTCTGAATCTAAATGAGCAAACCACCAAGATCCTATGATCTTCATGGGGGACATTATCAAATGCTTATGTGCTTACTATGTGCTCGAAAGCTATGTGTTTACCAGTTATGCAGAACAAAAGACCTATTAATCTAAGCAGCAGCTGCAATGTGAGATGTCTTTGGAGGTCAGCTGAAAGATATGTACCAAGCCAGAAGGGTTAGTTAGACGTGTCAAGTTTTTACTTTTAACATAACCTTCAACTAGAATTTTAGCAATTTGCATTCTTAGCATAATGTTTGGTCAGCTGGTTAGGAACTCCTCCAACATTATCTGGGTGGTAAGCAGCATCTGCAACCTTTTTTTTCCTTTTAAGAAGTTGGGTGGGGCAGTGTTATCTGATGGTATTTTAGGCAACACATTTTTATCTGACAATAATGTGAGTGAGCAATAAATTGAAAAATCTTCTGGCAATGTGTGTACGTGTCCTATGCTGTACTAAATCAAGCAAAAGAACCACAAATTTAGGTGCCTGGTTTGTCCTATACCGTTAATGTAAGGATGTGATCAACAAATACATGCTTTGGAGATGTGTATGAAGGAACTGCAGATGCTGGTTTACACTGAAGATAGACACAAAACACTGGAGTAACTCAGCGGGACAGGCGGCATCTCTGGAGAGAAGGAATGGGTAACAAGAAGGGTATCGACCCGAAACGTCACCCATTCCTTCTCTCTAGAGATGCTGCCTGACTCGCTGTGTTACCCCATCGTTTTATGTCTACATTTTTTGGAGAGTCCACTCATATCTCACAGATAATCAGGAAATGCTTGAATGTCAGATTGTTTATTAGCATATACATCTATTAACGTTATCATTGAACAGAATCACTGAAGATATTTTACACCATCTGACCTACATCCCACTGTGTTCTTTGACAGCCTTCCTCACTGTCCTCAATGCAATGCTAGTAGTATAATGATAGGTTTACTAAAGAGGAAATGGAATGATCAAGTGAAAAATAAATCCCACATGTGCACTCGGGGTGATTATTATACACAGTAAACTCTCGTTTTTACAGACCTCTTTATAACGGATATTGGTTATAGCAAACTGACGTGCCGACCTTCACAGCCAGCCTGAGCTGCTGTGCCACCCTGGCTCATGCCACCTCTCCAGCCGCTCCTGCTGATGCACCACCCCAGCTGCTCCCTCCACCACGGCAGCAGTCACTACCACCTCCGCCTTCACCACCACCACCACCACCGCAACCACCATCACCGCTCACCACCACCACCGCAACCACCATCACCGCTGCCACCAGCGCCACCGATGCAGCCGCCGCCACCTTTGGCACCACTGCCCCAACCACAATCGCTACAACTGCCGCAGTCAGTGCCACCGTCGCTGCCACCACTACCATGCCCCTTACCCGCACTCCAGCCACCCCCGGGCCACGAGCATTGACTGTGCAAATCCTCACCCCTCCCCCGGCCATCAACTCACCTGGATTCCAGCTCCAGTTCTAGACCGAGAGTCTGAAGGAGGGCTTGGACCTGAGATATCACCTATTCATGCTCTCCAGAGATGCTGCCTGACCCGCTGAGTTACGGCAGCACTTGTGTATTAACCAGCACCTGTAGTTGTTTGTTTCTACTGATAATCCTTGACTGGATTACTGCGGCCAATGGGCAGTAATGCACACTACCTCCCCCCCATGGTCCATTATGACGAGGGTTTACTGCTTTGACGTTTTGATAAGCCAGGACTGATTCTCTCTTATTTATGTAAAGATTGAACGTAACAAGGAAGCCAACAAGCTGCCTGATCTGCTAAATTCTTCTGTTTTTTTTTAAAGTGGATTACAGGTTTAGTGGGACTGTTAATATAACAGTCTTATAATGTAACAGTTTGAATTATGGACAGAGGAAGCTTTTATAGTACTTGTGGACTTTTCTGGAGGTGGGCACGCCGGACCAAGATCTTCTCAAGATTGTTCCACCTGCATTTTGAAAGGCACCAGACGTCAACCAGGCATGTTGCTGGCTCAGGTGATGCAATGAAAGCAGGTCAAGGGACATGAAAGGGACTCAGATGTGACCAATACAACCTGTATGTATACCATTATGGATTGATGCATGCATTTTGTTTGTGGCTTTGGTTTGTCTTTTATTTTGTCGTTGTGGTCAAGCAGATCTAGTGATGGTCAGCAACACATAGCTGATAGGGATGGAAGCAATTGCAATGTGGGGAATTGGATTATGCTAATTAATAACAGGCCGACATGAGTTGATCTTTGACTGGCTAGTTGGGAAGAGGGCCGCGTGTTGCCTTAATCTTTCCTAGTGATTTCTCCTCCTCTCATTCTTCTTACAGTCCTTCTCCTTTTCCTTCCCCTTCTTTGTTACTCTCTTCTCCATCTCACAGCTCCTAGCTGCTGGTTCACAGTCAGCCTGAGCCTCTATATGTGAGGGGCTGTGCAGTAGATCACAATGAGCCCGAGGTCAAACGAGTGTTATAGGGGTGTCTGGCGTTGCTTGCAGAAGGCATGCTTTCTTGAGCATGTTCCTATTTCAGGGGAATCAGCAGATTTGGTACCCTGTTGTCCCCAATCTGGAAAGGATTAATCTGGGCAATGAGTTTAGCAGTGGACCATGTCCTAAAACCTGTCACTGTGTTGCAGTGATGGCCCGGCAAGAGGGAATCATTCAAATCAAGTCACCTCGAGTTTATTATCATGTGGACAAGCAGTATGAGCACCATATCCGAGGAAGGATGCGCTGGCTCCGGAGAGGGACCAGAGGAGGTTTACAAGAATAATCCCAGGAATGAGTAGGCTAACATATGATGAGCATTTGATGGCAACTGTGCCTGTACTCACTGGAGTTTAGAACAATGAGGCGGGACCTCATTGAAACGTACAGAATAGTGAAAGAGTGGATCTAGAGAGAGTCATGGCCTCAGAATTAAAAGACATTCTTTTAGGATGGATATTTTTAAGGCAGAGATGGATAGATTCTTGATTAGAACAGGTGTCAGAGGTTCTGGGGAGAAGGCAGGAGATTGGGGTTAGGAGGGAGAGATAGATCAGCCATGATTGAATGGCAGAGTAGACATGATGGGCCGAATGGCCTAATTCTGCTCCTATCACATGATCTTATGGAGTACAGGTACCATGAAAGACTTGCTTGTAACAGCAGTACAAGCTCCGAAATTCAGACAAATGTACAAAAGGGTATTTTATTCATAGTTATCAAAAATCCATACATTTAAGGATTGTAGAAGCCTTGGTTGTTGATCTACATGATCTACAACCTGCAGGAAGAAACATAGTAAGCGGAGAACGGGACAACCGGAGCTGACAAAGGAAGTCAAAGACAAAGTAAAAGGAAAAGGGAAAGCATATAATATGGCAAAGATTAGCAGGAAGCTAAAGGATTAGGAAGACTTAAAAAAATCGAACAGACGGCAACTTATTGAGTAAGTAGGAGAGCAAAGATGACATTAGAAGGTAAGCTAGCCAATAATATAAAAGAGGATACCAAAGGTTTTTTAAGATATATAAAGAGTAAAAGAGAGGGCAGTGTGGACAGTGGATTGCTGGAAAATTATGCTGGAGAAGAAGCAATGGGGAACAAAGAAATAGCAGATGAATGTAACATGTTTTTGCCTCAGTCTTCACAACAGAAGACTCCTTGGCAGAAATTCAGGAGAGTCAGGGGGCAGAAGTGAGTGCGGTGGCTATCACTGAGGAGAAGGTGCTTGGGAACTTGAAAGGTCAAATGGACGACACCCCTGGGTTCTGCAAGAGGTAGTTGTAAAGATTGTGGAGGCATTAGTTGTGATCTTTCATGAGTCACTAGAATCAGGAATGGTTCCAGAGGACCGGAAAATTGTGAATGTATCTCCACTGTTTAAGAAGGGGCAAGGCAAAGGAAAGGAAACTATAGGCCGGTTAGCCTGTTTTCAGTGGTTGGTAAAAATTTAGAGTCAATTATTAAGGATGAAGTTTCACAGTACTTGGAAGCACATGGTAAAATTGACCAAAGTCAGCATGGTTTTGTGAAGGGGAGATCTTGCCTGCCAAACCTGTTGGGATTTCTGGAAGAAGTAACACGCAGGGCAGACAAAGGATGTTGTTTACTTGGATTTTCAGTAGGCCTTTGATAAGGTGCCACACGTGAGGCTGCTGAAGATAGGAGGCCATGATATTAGAGGCAAGCTACTAGCATGGATAGAAGATTGGCTGACTGGCAGAAGTCAAAGAGTGAGAAGAAACCGGGGTTTTCTGTTTGTCTGCTGATGACCAGTGGTGTTCCGTTGAAGTCGGAGTTGGGTCGGCTACTTTTCATGTTATACGTTATTTATTTGAATGATGGAATTGTTGACTTTGTGTTCAAGTTTGTGGATGATACGAAGGTAGTTAGAGGTGCCAGTAGTATTAAGGAAGCAGGAAGTCTTGGACATGTCGGGAGAGGGGGCATAGAAGTGGCAGATAGAATACAGCGTAGTAAAGTGTACGGTAATTCACTTTGGTAGATGGAATAAAGGCAAAGACTATTTTCTAAATAGGGAGAGAATTCAGAAATCAGAGATGCAAAGGGACTTGTGAGTGCTGGTGCAGGATTCACTAAAAGTTAATTTGCTGGTTGAATTGGTGGTAAGGAAGGCAAATGCAACGTTATTCCAAGAGGATTAGAATATAAAAGGATGCATGTAATGCTGAGGCTTGTAAGGTGCTGGTCAGGCCACATTTGGAACATTGTGAGCACTTTTGACTGAATGAATGAATGAATGAATAAATTGGCATGTACACATACAAGGAATTTGTCTTGGTGCTCTGCTCGCAAGTAACAAACACGACATACAGTAACAATTAAGATTGGCACATAAAACATTAAACATTAATAATAAAACATTATAGTTTAAACATGTGAATGAAATAAAATACCAGACCAAAAGGAGGCTATTGGGCCCCATATCTGAGGAAAGATGCCCTGGCGTAGCAGAGGGTACAGGGGAGGTTTATGAGAATGATCCCGATTGGGTTATCATTTGAGGAGTATTTGAAGTCTCTGGTCCTGTACTCACTGGAGTTTAGGATGAGGGGTCTCCTCATTTTGGATAGAAGATTGGCTGACTGGCAGATAGGGTTTTTGACTATTTCTAAGGGTTATAGGTTCTTGATTAGTAAGGGTGTCAAAGGTTATGGAGAGAAGGCACGAAAATGGGGTTGAGAAGGAAAAATAGATCAGCCATGATTGAATGGCAGAGCGGGCGATGGGCCGAATGGCCTCATTCTGCTCTTATGGTCTTATGCACTGCCACCGATCTCTCACGTAACTGCTGGCTGAAGTTAGAAACGACATTAGCTCTGGCCAGTGATGGAACCTTTCCTCTTTCTTGTTTGGAATTCCAGAATGGAAACATTAACTCTGAGTCATCAGACTTCAACTTATTTATTCTAAAGATTCTTAGTCACACAGCATGTTGAAACAAGAGTAATGAACTCTGTAAAAAATTGACTGCAGGCCAGTACATTTCATTGGTGTGATGCGTGGAGGGGAGAGGTGGGAGAAAACAGGAGATCTGGATTTTGGCTCTCGGCAATCTTGGTCGTCTGCTTTAGTTACTGTGGAACTGAACCCTGGTGATGCAGAAAGGGTGATTTGGTTCCATTGCTTTCTGGTTGCAGAATGAATACCTGGCATGCACAATCAATAATCATGTCATTGCTGCTGCAGTAGCTTTATTTTAGAAATGACCCCTGCCTCGATAACGATAGATGGTCGTCATTTCTGCTTAACGACATGACTGGCCGCTATTCTTAGCAAATGGCTTGAATTTGCGAGTACCGTGTTTCCCGGTAATGAAGACGCATCTGCATCGAAGACGCACCCCCAATTTAAGTTGCTAAATTTTGAAAAAAGGATGGCGGGACAGGATCAAGGGTTTGGTTTAGTCCAGGGGTCGGCAACATCGCCTGCGTGCCCCGGGACTGGCTGCAGTTCCCAGATCCCTCGCGTCCCCGGGACTAACAACCTAACCTTCGGCCTCCAAGACAGATAAATTTTGGTGCTGTATTTTTGGGTAAAAAATAGCGTCTTCATTGCCGGGAAGTACGGGTAAATAGTTAATATACTTTGGTTCTTTTATCATTCCAATTGTACGCTTTTCTTTGCAATTAGAGACCACTGGAAAACTATTAAGTAAATTCTTCAGCTTTGTGTTGGCCTCTAGATACAACATTAACATTCAGAGGACATTTTCTTTGTATTTTTCGATGAATATTAAGATTAACCACGCATTGTCTTCCCGCTGACTGGTTAGCACAGAAAAAAGGCTTTTCACTGTATCACAGTACACGTAACACTAAACTAAACTAAACTAAATAAACTTAACAGTACATAAAGAAACCATACTATTCAATATGGTATACTTGGGCTAACATCTTCATTGATTAGTCAAGAGTCAAGAGTGTTTTATTGTCATAGGTCCCAGATAGAACAATGAAATTCTTACTTGCAGCAGCACAACAGAATGTCTTCTTCTTGTGTTTGAGGCAATGATGCCATCCGGATCGACATCCGGAGCTGCCCTCCCTAAAAAGGGTGCATGCCCCAGGTTGGCGCTGCTGCTGTCTCTGTTTGTGGTCGTTCGCCTGACTGAGGTCAGTTGACAGGGCTCATCAGGGGGAGGTCGACAACATGAGCCCCGATGGGATCATTGTGCCAGCTGACCAATGGTTGACCAAGGCTTCGGTGAGGGTTGCTGAGATGGGTTTATTAGTTGTGGGTTGTACGTGGCAGCTAAGCACATTGCTGCTGGGAAATCTGACTGAAAGGGATTCCCGGCCCCAGACTTGATGGAATCAGAGTTTTTGAAGAGTCGACCCCCTCAGTAATAACAAAACAAATCTTGCAAGAGTTGCAAAGACCTGCTTCTGCATGTGTGGCCCGTGGATAGTGCAGGCAAGGGCATAGGGTGAAATTCCAAGCTTGGGTGTCTCCAGTCTGATTGATTCAGTCGATAGAGAGATACAACATGGAAATAGACCCTTCAACCCACTGATTTCACGATGACCATCGATCACACTAGTTCTATTTTCTCCCACTTTCACATCCACTCTTTACACACTAGGGGCAATGCTATAGAAGCCAATTAAGCTACAAAACCGCACGTCTTGTAGATGTGGGAGGAAATAGGAGCACCCAGAGGAAAACATGCGGTCATGGGGAGAATTGCAAACCCCACACAGACAGCACCTGAGGTCAGGATGGAACCTGGGTCTGTGGTGCTCTGAGGCAGCAGCTCTACCTCTGTGCCATTATGCCGCCCAGTTTAATTCCAGCACTTCATGCCTGATTTTAAACCCCATCTCTGCGTTCTTGCCTGCTCACTGTTCACACGCAGGATTATCAAAAGCTTATCTACTTTAGATGAAAATATTTAAAGACTTGACTTCCACCAACTTTTATAAAACCCTAACTTAGAGTGACACCATTTACTGAGAGCAAAAAATGTTTCATCACTCTTAAAGAAGGATCTGATCCGAAACGTCAACCATTCCTTCTCTCCAGAGATGCTGCCTGTTCCGCTGAGTTACTCCAGCATTTTGTGTCAAGCAATAGTCTTAAACATTTAAACAGCATCCCTAAGAGGAAACAATTTCATCACATCCGCTCTGCCAGAAGCCCCAGGATCCTATATGTTTCAATTACCACGCACTCCTCCAAACAACAGTGGATGCCGGACTGGACTGATCCACCCATTCCACATATTACTCTAGTAAACATTTGAATTGCTTCAAACACATTTATTACACCATTCCTTAAATGAGGAGATGCGATATGATAGAACTTTATTTCTCCCAGGAGGGAAATTGATCTGCCAACAGTCACAAAAACACAACCAGATACATGAAACATGAAATTAAAGTGACAAGTGGAAAGTCCAGGACTGGGGATGTTCAGAGTTTGGGGAGGGGGGGGGGGGGAGGGGGGTCAGTCTATCCCACGACAGAAGGGGGAGGAGTTGTACAGTTTGATAGCCACAGGGAAAAAGGATCTCCTATGGCGTTCTGTGCTGCAACCAATACACCATGTCAATAACCTATATAACTGAAGCATAATCTTGCTAGTTTTCTATTCATTTTCCTTAGCCACAAAGAATAATATATAGTAGGAGACCTGGCGTTATGGCCAATTTCTGTACACCTTATATAATCACTGTTTAGTCTCCTGTGCGCCATGGAACATTTAAGTCTTTATTAGGTGTGGTTTGCACCTGGCAGTGAGAACCAGATATGTACATTGCCCGCAGGGAATCTGCCACCAGCTCTACCAGCTGCGCCACTGTTCCACCCCAAAGCTAAACGCAAAGCATGTTGGATGCATTCAACAGGTAAGAAATTGAGTCAACATTTCAGGTTGAAGATGTTAACCGTGTTTCCCTCATCACAGATGCTGTTTGATCTATTGAACATTCCTGGCTTTGTTTTAAGACCGCCTTGGTCGGCTGCCCTGCCAGCAGCGTGTTCGTTATTTTGACTTTTCTTTTGTGTGGCTAAATGTTAATGTAGGTGTCTCTTGGTGTGTCTTGTGTAGGGGGTGGTGGGGGAGGGGGTCGCCTCCCTCGCAGCCTAACCCCTTGGATTGGAGCGGCCTTTCCCGGAGTCGGGCCCGGAGCTTCAGCAGCGGGCGCAGCGTGGACTTTTCCATCACGGAGCGGGCGAACCCTTGCCGGGGGTCGCCATAAAGGAGTGCTCCGATCACTGGCCTGGTAACTTTGGCATCATGGGACTGTGGTCTGCGGAGCTTCAAGCCGCAGGCGCAGCTTGGACTTACCATCCGGAGCCTGGGATCCCTTGCCGGGCCTGCTGCCTATAACATCCTGAAGCTGCCGTCTCTGGTAGGAAAATGCCGATTCGGGCACTCCAAGCCGTGGAGTGTGTTTGACCGTCCCGACGAGAGGGCCTGTACATCGGGCCGTCCATAGCAGCGACTACGGAGGGTTTATGGCCCCGACCACGGGTGAAGAAGGAGGAGGACTGACTGAACTTTGTTGCCTTCCACCACAGTGGAGAATGCTGTGGTGGATGTTTGTGTTAAATTTTATTGTGTGTTGTGTGTTGTTTTTCAGTGTATCGTTGCTGGCAAATTCACTTCACTGCACCTTCGGGTGTATGTCTTTGGCCTGAATTCACAGTTTTTGGTTTTTCACTGTTGTGCATTAATTTACACACCAGTGCACACGTCTGGGCTCGTCTGTGCATTAGCAGGGCTGCACGGTGGCGCAGCAGTACAGTTGCTGCCTTACAGTGCTTGTAGCGCTGGCGACCCTGGCTACGGGTGCTGTCTGTACCGAGTTTGTACGTTCTCCCCGTGACTGCGTGGGTTTTCTCCGAGATCTTCGGTTTCCTCCCACCCTCCAAAGACGTAAAGGCGTGTAGGTAAATTGGCTTGGTAAATGTAAAAATTGTCTCCAGTGTGTGTAGGATGATGTTAATATGCGGGTAGACAGAACATGCTGGAGAAACTCAGCAGGTGAGGCAGCATCTATGGAGAGAAGGAATATGCGGGGATGGCTGGTCGGCGCGGAACCGGTGGGTCAAGGGCCTGTTTCCGCGCTGTATATCTAATCTAACCTAAACTAAACTAGTTCACCGGACACACAGAAAACCTGCAATAAAATCGCAGAGCTTGGAATTCACAGTGAAACCCTGGTTTGCCATTACGTTTTATTTTTCATTGAAATTGAATTTAACTGTGCACTGAGTTGTGGAATCATACAATCTAATATCTAGGCATTTACGTTAGTTAAATCTTCAACGTGGACTAATAAACATATTAACATTGGACTATTAGGTTTCTAAACGTTTTAATAGTTCAATATAAACCTTTGAACATTTTGACAGAACTGAAGGTTCTTGAACTGACTTTTAAGGGAAGCACAATGTACTGCAAATCAGAGCAGTTTGTCAGGTAATTTATATTTTAAAAGATGTTTGTGGTGTAAAAGGAACATTCTGGCCACTACTCCATCGTTAATAGCACTAGGGGAAGCACGGTGGGGCAGCGGTGGAGGTGCTGCCTTACAGCGCTGACAGCACCACAGACCCGGGTTCCATTCTGACTACGGGTGCTGTCTGTACGGAGTTTGTACGTTCTCCCCGTGACCACGTGGGTTTGCGCCGAGATCTTCGGTTTCTTCCCACACTCCAAAGATGTGCAGGTTTGTAGATTAATTGGCTTGGTATACATGTAAAATTGTCCCTAGTATGTGTAGGATAGTGTTATAGTGCGGGGATCGCTGGTCGGTGCGGACCCGGTGGGCTGAAGGGCCTGTTTCCGCGCTGTATCTCCAAACTGAACTTCCGTGAAGAGAGTGCATGCAGCATTTTTGATGAAGCAACATTGGTAAACATTCTTGGGAAAATTTAAATTCTTGTTCTGTTGAGTTATTACAGCAGTCTACAGATAATGGTTTGTTACATTCCAAACTGAATTTGAAATAAATAATTGTCCATTAATCAAACAATTGCTGTATAAAAGTTGCCAAGAAGGAACATGCACCGTGCCAATCCTCATAATGTTTCTTTATTGTCTTAAAGAAGGTCTTCAACTTTACAATAAATATTGCAAATGATTGCAGCATGTACAGTGGTATGCTATCGGAATGGACTTGGAATAGGGGCGGCACAGTGGCGCAGATGGTAGTGCCGCTGCCTCGCACCACCACAGACCCCGGTTCAATCCTGACCTTGGGTGCTGCCTGTGTGGAGTTTGCACGTTCTCCCTGTGACTGTGTGGGTTTTCTCCGGTTTCCTCCCACATCCCAAAGACGTGCAGGTTTGTAGGTTAATTGGCCTCTGTGAATTGCCCCTAATATGTAGACAGAGGATGCACATGTGGGATAACTGGTGGTCGATGATTGGTGTGGACGCGGTGGGCCAAAGGGTTTGTTTCCATGCCCTATCTCAAAACCAAGGTGTACTAAACAACAGCAAATTACTATCTGTTGCAATTAATGCCCATTGTCTTCTTCAGGGTGCCAACTTCTTTTCAATTGAATGATCCGATTAGATGTAATACAGTTTAAGAAGGGACTGCAAATCGAACTGCAAAAATACTGGAGAAACTGAGCGGGTGAGGCAGCATCTATGGAGTGAAGGAAATAGGCAACGTTTCGGGTTGAGTAGTCTGAAGAAGGGCCTCGACCCGAAACATTGCCTATTTCCTTTGCTCGATAGATGCTGCCTCACCCACTGAGATGTAATAAGACTGATCAGTTGGCTTGGTCAATCATGTGGCCAGGTGGCTGGATTGACTGCCTGCAGTGCCTGAAGACATAGGGGAGTGAAAGTACTGTCTTCATACCAAGGACACCTCCTTTAGTTCCTTCAGATGGCATTACAATGGTGCTGAATGAGACAGACTGAGAACAGACCTGGCAGCTTAAAGTTGGCCGTCTATCAGATGCAGTGAACCATCAGCTGCAGCAGAAATGTACGTCTCTACATTCCGTTATCTCAGGCTCCTTATGTTCGTCACGCTACCATTACTTTTAACCAGGGGATCAAAGCTCGTTCAATAAGGATGTACAGTACATCTACATTTACACAAAGGGTGGTGGGTGTATGGAACAAGCTCCCTGAGGAGGTAGTTGAGGCAGGGACTATCCCAACGTTTAAGACACAGTTAGATAGGTACAGATAGGACAGATTTTGAGGGTTATGGACCAAGCGCAGGCAGGTGAGACTAGTGTAGCTGGGATATGTTGGCTGGTGTGGGCAAGTTGGGCCGAAGGGCCTGTTTCCACACTGTATCACTCTATGACAATTACTCTAAGGTGTGAAGACCACAGCAAACTCCTGTAAGAGGTGCCCCTTTGTGTAGCTGCAGCCCATGGTCAGATGCATATTAAACAGCAAAAACAGAGCTGGATTCCACATTGGGCTGGATAACATTTAAACCACAAATCACTGAATTCTTGCTGAAACATAAACTGAAAATGTAACGTTTAAAATGACTCATTCGAGGTAGAAGAAGTTTTAAACAGTTTTTATTGGATGAAGAGAATTTATTTCTGGGATATATGAACCGATGCCAACTTAAACTGGTTGAACTCACTCTGTGCTGTAAATGGCATACCATCCCTGTATTATTGAAGGTGTTCTGAGAGAAAGATCTGAGTGAACACGTACCATTCCCTGCATTGTGCTTGGCATCGCACCAGCAACCATAACTGGTGATATACAGTTTCCAAACTATGGTAGAAGTAACAAAGATTGGATTTCTATACTATAGACAACAAAATTAGGCAACTTAGTCAATAGAGTTGGCCACAATGTCACAGCTGGAAGGGTTATTAGCCAAGGAGCCAATCTCAATGCTAGGGTGATCTGTGCTTTTTTAATGATGACAATCTCTACTGTGGAGCTGCTGAAATTATAGATCTTCATCGGTGTGTTTTATAACCCACAGTCATATTGCACTATATTTCTGTCAACAGCTACACATTCCTACAAGTGAGGTTGAAACAACACGGTTTCAAGAACCCCCCCCCCCCCCCCCCCCCCCGATTGAGTGTACAACTGGCTAATGTGCAGTCTAAGGAAAACAAGCTGGATGAACTTAAAGCTAAAGATAGACACAAAATGCTGGAGTAACTCAACGGGACAGACAGCATTTCTGGAGAGAAAGAATGGGTGCGTTTCGGGTCGAGACCCTTCTTGGACCTCCAACATTTTGTGTCTATCTTCATGCTTTGGAGAGTCCACTCATATCTCACTGATAATCAGAAGGAAATGTTGAATGTCAGGTTGTTTATTAGGCTATACATCTCCTGAGCCATTTGAACAGATCGAGAGTGCTTCTCTACAGAGATCTGCCTGTCCTGCTGAATTACTCCAGCATTTTGTGTCTATCTTTGGCTTAAACCTGTATCGGCAGTTCCTTCATACACATTTCATATGAACTTAAAGCTAGACAGACTTACCTCAGAGAAGTGAGAGACTGCCGTGTGCTCTGATTCACAGAGACATGCCTCACCCCTGACATACTTGACTGTGCCATTCAGCCCGAGGGTTTCTCTGTTCACCGATGCACCGTACAGCATCTTCGGGCAAGGTTAGAGGCGGTGTTGTGTCTGCTTTCTAATCAATACCTCGTGGTGTTGTAGCAGCATCTACGTGGTGCCGGTGCAATTGCGCTTAAACCCTCATGAGCAGTTCCATATTATTTGTGGGGATGGATATGGCCCATTATATCCATATGCCCATTTGCCCATTTGCCCATCCATCTCCATGGCCATGGATCTCCATGGGGGGCATGGGGCAGCACATCTCCAGGTGGTCCCTCCTAAGTAACTATGTCAGACTTCATTCATCAATTACAGCTCTGCTTTCAATACCATTATCCCATCCAAGCTCATTTCCAAACTCGTGGAATTTGTCAGCACACCTCTGCAATGGAACCTCGATTTCTTGACCACAATCGGTGAGGATAGGGGACATCCTCTATATTAATCTTTGGATCTTCTTGTTTGTACTGTGCGCCAAATACAAATCCAACCAAATTTCCAAACGACACCACCGTAGTGGTCTGGATATCGAATAAAGACTACACGGAGTACAGGAAGGAGATTGAGAACCTCGCAACCTAGTGACAGGACAACAACCTTTCCCTCAATGTCAGCAAGGCAAAGGAGATTGGGATCGACTTCAGGAGGTGAAGCGGTTCACACATATTGACAACGCTGAAGTAGAGATGTTAATGTGTTTAGGAGCAAATATCACCAACAACTTGGCCTGGACCAGCCATATCAAAGCAATGATCAACTAAGCACACCAACACCACGACCTACTTAGGAGGTTTAGGAAGTTTGGCATGTCTACAACAACTCTCACCAACTTCTACAGATGCACGGCAGAAAGCATTTTATTGGAATGCATCACAGCGTGGCTTGGAAACAGCTCCATCTAGAACCGCAAGAAATTGGGAGGGGTTGGGAACGTAGCCCAGACCATCACACAGACCAACCTCACTTCCATTGACTCCTTTATCTACACATCACGCTACCTCGACAAGGACACCACTATAATCAAGGATGGGTCTCATGCCAGTCCCTCTTCTACCCTCAGCCATCAGGCAAGAGGTACAGAAGTGTGGGAAAGCACATCTCCAGATTCAGGGACAGTTTTCTCCCAACTGTTATCAGGCAACTGAATCATCCTATCCCCAACTAGAAAGCAGTCCTGACCTGCCATCTAGCTCATTGGAGACCCTCAGAACATCAGACTTTACTGGACTTTATGAAGCACCAACCGTTATTTTCTTTATCTTGTATCTGTTCACTGTGGACAGCTTAATCGTATCATGTACAGTCATTTCACTGATTGGATAGCACGCAACAACAAGCTTTTCACTGTACAAATAACAATAATAAACTAAACTAAACTATGTGAAATCAATCTTGCAGGCTTTCAAATCAATTTTGCTGAAATGCTTAAAATAGATCTTCTGGCTTGGGCCACTTTTCCATACAGTGTATCCTAGGAGATAGGATTATATTTCAGACTGTGTAGTGCCCAAGCGAGATAAGTCATCTTTGTTAAATGAATGCTGGCATTATTCAAGTAACCATGGGATCCATGCTCATGTTTTGTACATTTCTTGCACATTCCATGACCAAGGGCAAACCAATGTTCATTGAATCATCCTTATAGTTTAGTTTCGGGATACAGCATGGAACCTGGCCCTTCAGCCCACTGACTCCATGCTGACCATCAATCAGCCGTTCACATTAGATTCTATGTTATTCCAATTTCTCATCGACTTCCTACACACTAGGCGCAATTTACAGAGGCTAATTCATCCGCAAATCTTTGGGATATAGGATGACACTGGATCATGCGGAGGGAACTCACAGGGATAGGTTTAAGAAGGAACTGCTGATGCTGGAAAAATCGGAAATAGACAAGCAATGGAGAAAAGCAGTCGGCAATGTTTCAGGTCGAGACCCTTCTTCAAACTGAAATCGTCGCCTACTCCTTTTCTCCATAGACGCTGTCTCACCCGCTGAGTTTCTCCAGCATTTTTTGTCTATTTTCGGTCACAGGGATGAACGTGCAAACTCTACACAGACAATACCCGATGTCTGGATCAAACTTCGGTGTCTGGTGCTGTGAGACAGTCCTCTACCAGCTGTACCACTGTCCTACCCTTGCCCCACTGTAGTGTATACAGCTGGTGGAGAACCATGGTAGTGGGTGTAATATCTACACCTGCGCATTATAGCACAGATGTAGGTATATGGATGTGAAGGGAATGGAGGGCTATGGTCTGAGTGCAGGTAGATGGGACTAGGGGAAAACAAATGGTCGGCACGGACTTGAAGGGCCGAGAGGGCCTGTTTCCGTGCTGTAATTGTTATATGGTTATATGGTTATTAGATGTCTGGACTGTGATGACGTGCCGATGTATCTGAACTCGTGAACTGCTACATATTCATACATTTAATTTCTTTGTTTAGTTATTTTTCAACAGTCTTTTCCTCATTATGGAAAATAATCTCTGTAATTGATCAAGCAAAGTGCAATGAATAAATAACACGCAATTAGATGCCTCCTTCCTCTGCTCTCCTTGAACACAAAACCACCAAGATCAGTAAATGTACCTTTTGGAAGGGATTTTACCAGGCGTTCAAATGAGTTCCATTATTGAAAGTTATATTTCATTTGGATCTCAATTGCAGAGTAGGTGGGATCGCTAACGTGAATATGATGCTACATGATGTGCAAATAAAAATTCTCAAGGAGGTTTCAAGAAGCCATCAGATCAGATTCTAAATAATGCTCAGCGTACTGGGTTATATGATGCTGTACAGGTACAGGTGATTCATGAATCATTATAGAAAAATATAATTTCAGCCAATATTCCAGTCTCACATAATAAACCATATAACCATACAACAATTACAGCATGGAAACAGGCCATCTCGGCCCTACTAGTCCGTGCCGAACACTTACTCTCACCTAGTCCCATCTACCTGCACTCAGACCATAACCCTCCATTCCTTTCCCGTCCATATACCTATCCAATTTATTTTTAAATGATAAAATCGAACCTGCCTCCACCACTTCCACTGGAAGCTCATTCCACGCAGCCACCACTCTCTGAGTAAAGAAGTTCCCCCTCATGTTACCCCTAAACTTTTGTCCCTTAATTCTCAAATCATGTCCTCTTGTTTGAATCTTCCCAACTCTCAATGGAAAAAACTTATCTGTCTACCCCTCTCATTTAAAGACCTCTATCAAGTCCCCCCTTAACCTTCTGCACACCAAAGAATAAAGACCTAACTTGTTCAACCTTTCTCTGTAACTTAGGTGCTGAAACCCAGACAACTTTCTAGTAAATCTCTTCTGTACTCTCTCTATTTTGTTGACATCTTTCCTATAATTTGGCGACCAAAATTGTACACCATACTCCAGAATTGGCCTCACCAATGCCTTGTACAATTTTAACATTACATCCCAACTTCTATACTCAATGCTCTGATTTATTAAGGCCAGCACACCAAAAGCTTTATTTACCACCCTATCTACATGAGATTCCACCTTCAGGGAACTATGCACAGTTATTCCTAGATCCCTCTGTTCAACTGCATTTCTCAATTCGCTACCATTTACCATGTACGTCCTATTTTGATTTGTCCTGCCAAGATGTAGCACCTCACACTTATCAGCATTAAACTCCATCTGCCATCTTTCAGCCCACTCTTCCAAATGGCCTAAATCTCTCCGTAGACTTTGAAAATTTACTTCATTATCCACAACACCACCTATCTTAGTATCATCTGCATACTTACTTATCCAATTTTCTACCCCATCATCCAGATCATTGATGTATATGACAAACAACAGTGGACCCAACACAATCCCTGAGGCACTCCACTAGTCACCGGCTTCCAACCTGACAAACAGCCATCCACCGTTACTCTCTGACATCTCCCATTCAGCCACTGTTGAATCCATCTTGCTACTCCGCCATTAACACCCAAAGATTGAACCTTCTTAACCAACCTTCCATGTGGAACCTTGTCAAAGGCCTTACTGAAATCCATATAGACAACATCCACTGCTTTACCCTCATCAATTTCCCTAGTAACCTCTTCAAAAAATTCAAGAAGATTAGTCAAACATGACCTTTCAGGCACAAATCCATGTTGACTGTTTCAGACCCTGTTTAACCAGATGATTATATATATTATCTCAAAGTATCCTTTCCATTAATTTGCCCACCACTGACGTCAAACTAACAGGTCTATAATTGCTAGGTTTACTCTTACTATAATAACAGATTATAAAAACAGAAAATGCTATAAAATGGATCAGGCAATGAAAGAGAATCTTAGAAAGGTTTACAGCATGGAAGGAAGTAATTAGATCTATTAAGCGTAGTGTTTATTTCTCAAGAACAATCCAACTAATCCCATTTCACCAGAAGTCTGTCTCCCTTAGCCCTACTAATTTTGGTTGCCTTTCGAGTACTCATGTTGCTCATTTCATTGCCATGATGTTTTCAAGAGAGAATTAGATATAGCTCTTAGGGCTAACGGAGTCAAGGGATATGGGGAGAAAACAGGAACGGGGTACTGATTTTGGATGATCAGCCATAATCATATTGAATATTGGCTCGAAGGGCCGAATAGCCTACTCCTGCACCTGTTTTCTATGTTTCGATGATTAAACACACCCCTACCAATTCACTGGCAGAGGATTGCACATCCCAATCATATTGAATAAGTAAGTTTTCCTCAAACTCCCAATCTATCCTCAAGCTGGGTAGATTGGGAGTGGTTGTTATTGGGTAAGTCAACAGAAGACATGTGGGAGTCAGTTAAAGGCCAACTGATCAAACTGCAAGATCAGCATGTTCCTGTATGCAGGAAGATAAGCACCTCAAGGTAGTTGAACCGTGGATGTCCAAGGAGGTTGTAAACTTGGTCAGGATGAAAAAGGAAGCGTATGTAATTTTAAGATCAGACTGATGCTGATATAATGAGGAATATGAAGCAAAAAGGAAAAAACTACTTTTGGGCAAGAGAAAAGAGCCAAAAGAGGCCATGAAATGTCCTTGATGATTGGGATTAAGGAAAATCCAGAGCCATTTTGTACATACACTAAAAATAAAAGCAGCGGTAGAGTTGCTGCCTTACAGTGCTTGCAGCACCGGAGATCCGGGTTCGATCCCAACTACGGGTGCTGTCTGTACGGAGTTTGTACATTCTCCCCGTGACCGCATGGGCTTTCTCTCAGTTAGAAACATACAAATATAGAAAATAGGTGCAGGAGGAGGCCATTTGGCCCTTCGAGCCAGCACTGCCATTCAGTGTGATCATAGCTGATCGTCCCCAATCAATAACCCGTGCCTGCCTTCTCCCCATATCCTTTGATTCCACTAGCCCCTAGAGCTCTATCTAACTCTCTCTTAAATCCATCCAGTGATTTGGCCTCCACTGCACTCTGTGGCAGGGAATTCCACAAATTCACAACTCTCTGGGTGAAAAAGTTTTTCTCGCCTCAGTCTTAAATGGCCTCCCCTTTATTCTAAGACTGTGGCCCCTGGTTCTGGACTCGCCCAACATTGGGAACATTTTTCCTGCATCTAGCTTGTTCAGTCCTTTTATAAGGACTGATAAGGTCACTCATGGTAGGCTGACCCAGAAGATTAATATACACGGGATACATGATGACTAGCTCATATGGATTGAGAACTGGCTTATTCATAGAAGACTAATTGTGGTGGAAGGTGGACATTCTGGCTGGAGGTCTGTGACCAGTGGAGTTCTGCAGGGATCTGCGCTGGGACCTCTGCTGTTTGTGACACATATAAATGACCTAGATGTAAATGTAGATGGGTTGGTGGGTAAGTTTGCAGATGACACCAACATTGGAGGAGGTGCGGTGAGGAAGACTGTCAGAAAATACGGTGGTATATTGATAAAGGGGCGGAGAAATAGCAGCTACAGTTTAACCCCATCAAGTGTGAGGTGTGGCTCTTTGGGAGGTTGAATGTAAGGGGAATCGATATAGTTAACGGCAAGACCTTTAACACCATTTTAACATCCTTAACAGCCTATTTCCTTCGCTCCATAGATGCTGCCGCACCCGCTAAGTTTCTCCAGCACTTTTGCCTACCTTCGATTTTCCAGCATCTGCAGTTCCTTCTTAAACCCCTTAACCCCACTGATGTGCAGAGGGATCTTACAGTCCAAGTTCATAGGACACTGAAGGTGGCAGCATAAGTAGACAGGGTGTATGGTTTGTTTGCCTTCATTGCTGGGGGCATTGAGCATAAGAGTCAGGAAATCAGGCTGCAGTTAGGATGTATTTGGAGTATTGCATGCAATTCTGGTCATCCCATTGTAGGAAAGATGTGAAGTCTTTGGAGAGGGTGCAGAGGAGGTTTACCAGAATGCTGCCTGGATTAGAGGGTTTCAGATACAGGAAGAGGATGGATAGACTCGGATTGTTTTCTCTGGAACGTCAGAGATTGAGGGGAGACCAAATAGAACTATATAAAATTCAGAGAGGCATTGATGGGATAGACAGTCTTTTTCCCCAGGGTGGAAATGTTCAACACTAGAGGACATAGCTTTAAGGTGAGAGGAGGCAAGTTTTTTTTTACACAGAGAGTGGTGGTGGCTTGGAATGCATGGGCTGGGGTGGTGGTGGAATATAGGACATAGGAACAGACCCTAGTACATAGTGCAACCAAAAACAAAGTTTGTGGTAGATTGTAGCTGGTTGTGGTCAGGGTTGTGCTGTGTGGTTCAAGAACCTGAAGGTTACTAGGAAAAGGTGGTTCTTGAACCTGCAGCTCATGGTTCTCAGGCTCCTGTACCTTATTCCCAATGGTAGCAGCTTGATGAGAGCGTGGCCAGGGTGGTGTGGTTCTTTGCTGGCATTGTGATTATGCAGGGGTTTGAGTACTTTGGAAATGGCAGGTGTCTGTGAGAAACTAGGATTCACAGATAGTGACAACACATTGCAAGGTGCTGGAGACCCATGTGACCTAGCTGGCTCCTGTAAGTCTTGATCTCTGAAGAAGCTTCTTCCCATGTGACCCACTTATCGCCACCACGTCTGGGCTCCTCAAGGGTTTTCTATAATGTTGCAATACACTGACCCTTGTGTCTGTGATTGGTCCAGCGCAGTTACCTCATTGAATGTGTTTATACTTTGTTTCTGAGTATTGATTAGGTGCTGTGATTGGTTAGTAGGGAACGCCCCCCCCCGCTGTACATTCGCGCCGTTATTTACCTGCCACTGTATAGAAGTACAAAGGGATGATCGTTTCATTTGGGCGTGTCGGTTATCTTCCTTCTGCTCTGTTCACGCAAGGCTGCTGAGCACTCGAGTGAGTGGACCCGAGGCTGGCCCCGCGGTCTTGTCTACAATTAAAGAAGGGTTTAAAAAAGTGTTCGACTCAGTGATTGACTGAACCAGAACAGGGAGAGAATATTACATCCGGAATCAACAACATGAACTGCCATTTTTGCGGCAGTGCCTCATATGGATCCCTTTAAAGGTGGGGAGGGTCATACCAATGTTGGAATGGGCAATGCCTTTGAAGGTTTTGCACACCTTGCTAAATGTTGACCATTCACTCATAGTGCCATGGTGCATCTCATAGTTCAGCACACTGGTACTCGTTAGTTTTCGTAGCATGTGTTGCTACTCTGCATTCCTCTATGAAGTTTTATTACAGTTTGAATTTTCCCTGAGACTTGCCAAAATATGCTGCACGTGCAGTAAGGGACAATAAAGGGATAAACATTGAACTTGAGCTATTAAACAAAGAAATGTTCCGATGTCAGAGCTTCATTAAAGCTAAATATTAGAAAATCCTGCCACGTTAGATTTATAACATGGAAAAATTATGAAAATGCAGGACATAACTTTTTTATTTTCAGGGCCGGCACAGCGATGCTGCTGTTGGAGCTGCTGCCTCATAGCATCAGAGACCCGCACTCGATCCTGACCGCGCGTGTGCCGTTTTCACATTCTCCCAGCGGCCGTATGGGTTTATTCCTGGTTTCCTCCCACATCCCAAAGACGTGTTGGTCTGTAGGTTCATTGGCCCGCTGTGAAGTGTAACTCCTGTGCAGGGAGTGGGTGAGAAAGTTGGAAACATAGAACTAGTTTGAATGGGTGATCGATGGTTGGTGTGGACTCGGTGGGCTCAGGGGCCTGTTTCCCTGCTGTATCTTTCAATTGAATAAAATCAATTTACTTATAAAGGTCATAAAGCATAACATTGGCCTGAGATCAACATGATTTTATAGTGAAAGTGTGTGTTCCATCATTTGCTCATGGACTCCTGATGCAGCAGTTCATGATAAGGGAGTAGAGTAAGAAATGTTGCTGTAGGAACAGAGGTTGAAGGGTGTGAAGCGGTTGTAATGTGCGATTGTAGATCGGATTCTGTGGCTAGCACGCAAATAATCGCCTAGGTTGGGCGCCATCTTGCCATGGAGCTTTGATTCAGGTCTACAGCATTTAATATTGTTCTAAACATTTTAAACGTGGTTCACTCCCTCGCCCCAGAAAGCAAGGGGAGGCATCCAAATCCTTACCTTGTGATAGTTGGAGTGTGGGGGTGGGCGGGGAGTTGTGGTGGTCTGATGCTTGGGTACTGGAGGGTTTCTCCCCCTGGTTCACACTCACAGATGTAAAGTGCTTCACTTCCTTTGGAAGCCATCAGCACCATTGAGTGTCACTCAATGACTCTGCTGTACCTTTACCAATGGTATTCTAACCTCATTAGCGCTTCCTTCATTTGAGTTTTAGGAGCAGTGCGAATGGTCTAGCTTAGCGACTTAATGGTTCAGATCTTGCTGGATGGGAACACAAAGAATTGTAGATACTGGAACTTCAGCAAAATATATAAAGTGCTGGAGTAACTCAATGGGTCAGGCAGCATCTGTGGAGGAATGGACAGATTATGTTTCGGATCTGATCCAAGACATCATCAGGCCATTCCTTGTCTGAGCTGCCGAGTTACCCATGCACTTGCTGGGTGGGAATGTGGGTCTTATGGCCTTTAATGTCACAATAAGAGCCTTTGAGTAGATTAATATTCCATAAAACCATAGTCCTATGCCAAGACCTGGTGACCGTGTTCATTCAAGTTTGAGTATCTTCAGCAAGTCTATGTCCAGGCAGCCCGGTTGGTCAATAGTCCACCACGATAACTAGCAATTACATTTCTTGACCTTTTTACAGAGGGCGATTAACTGGAGCACCTGGAGGATACCCACACGGTCACAAGGAGAACTTGCAAACTCCACACAGACAGTCAGAATCAAACCCGGGTCTCTGACGCTGTGAGGCTGCAAATTTACCAGCTGCACCACCGTGCTACTACCAGAATTTGAGCCATCAGTTGATTTCACAGCATGCATACGTGCATCTGCATTCTACACTAACCAAAACTTTTGACATTCTTCGATGCTGTTTCCATTCTTATAATAATGTTACATGCTTTATCAAAAGTGAGTGACACACATGTGTCTGTCAACCCACTACCAAGTGATCATATTAAAATCTTTAACTTAATAACATAATTCCTCATTACATCTCCAGGCTTCTGAGCTTTATTGTCCTTTGAAAACTTTTGAGGATCCTGAATTAGAGTGGTTCCACAATAACCTAATTGAATGAGAGGTTGATGTTCTACCAGGCCATTTTGATAACTTTATTGGCATTATATTGGTATTTGATCCTCTTAGTATGAAACAAACCATTTTCTTCCATTGACGAATAGTTTGAGTTCCTACCACCGCTATAAAATTGTTAGCATGGAAAATATTTCTACAATTACGTCAAGTAGTGTATATGTTTCAAGTCCGAATAAATTTCAAGAACCTCCTTCATGTCTACAAAGCCCTCAATGGGCTTGCCCCCACTTACATTAAAAGTCTGCTCACCCACCACACCACCACCAGGTCCCTCAGATCGGCCGACCTGGGGTTGCTGAACATCCCGCGGTCTAGGCATAAGCTCAGGGGTGACCGCGCCTTTGCGGTTGCAGCTCCTAGACTGTGGAACAGTATCCCTCTTCCCATCAGAACTGTCCCCTCCATCGACTCCTTTAAGTCGAGACTTAAAACTCATCTCTACTCCCAAGCCTTTCTTGACGTCTTCTGAGTGAGGGCTATATGTATGTAGTGATATTTGTATTTAATGTATGAACTACTAATTGTTTGTTATACTATTCTTATACCAATGTAAAGTACTTTGGCCAACAAGAGTTGTTTTTTAAATGTGCTATATAAATAAAAGTGACTTGACTTGATATAATAATTTCTTCCTATGCTTAGCTTGGTTTAGAGAAACAGGAACAAGCCCTTCGGACCAAACAAGTTCGTTCAGTCATTCACAAGAATTCTATATTATCCACTTACTCATCCACTCCCTACACACTAGAGACAATCTACAGAGACTAATTAGCCTACAAACGTCTTTGGGATGTGGGAGGAAGCTGGAACACCTGGAGGAAACCCACATGGTTGCAGGCAGAGCATGTAAACTCCACAAAGCTAGCACCCGAGGTCAAAATCAAACCCGTGTCTCTGGCAGTGGCTCTACTAGCTGCACCATTGTGCCGACCTGTTCTGTCCTCCTATGGTAATCTAATTTTCCAACATATCCAGCATAGCCTAAACTGCTATTGCCCCGAGCACTGTATCCGATTTACTCAAACAGAGGAGCACTCTGCTTTTATGTGACCCTATTGTCTCAGTGAATCTCAGTTCAAGTAATCTGAGTGTTCCCAATTATGCATCAGTTTGGATTTGTGTTCCCTGACTGACTGTAGACTGAATGGTTGAGCAATTGCACCAAGGCTCAGAAGCTCCAAAAAGCATGACCATCTATTCCAATGGCACCTTAGAGCCAACTCTGGAAGCTACTACAATGGTTCAACTCGTAGAGCAGTAAATTAGCCAACATATTACATAAATAGATAGCTGCTGTAATGCAACCAATAGCTTTGTACACCCAATGGAACATCTATTACATGAATAATTATCGATGGCCCAGACACTGAAATAAAGGTTTGAATTTGAATACATTGGCACATAGAATAGAAGAATAGAATGCCTTTTATTGTCATTCAACCAGCTTGGTTTGAACGATTACAAAAAACCCAAGACCCACACTTAACACAGTTTACACAGTGATCCATCACAGTGAATCTCCAACACCTCCTCACTGTGATGGAAGGCAAAAGTCTTATCTCTTCCCTTTGTTCTTCTCCCGCAGTCCAGCAGTCCAACTGCAATGTCGAGGCGAACTGGGGCTCCCGATGTTAAAACCCTCGGCAGACGATGGTAAGTCCCACGGCCGTTAAGCCGCGCCGTGCAATGTTAGGCCCCGCTCCGTCATTTCACCCTGCGATTCCGGTGGGAGAAGATGCCATTGCGGGAGCTCCGAAAATTGGTCTCCTACCAGGGAGCTCCCGGTGTTACCCTCCACAGGACCTGCAGCCGGAGCCTCTGAAGCTCCGAAGTTGGGTTGCAGCCGCCACAGCTCTCCCCGCTCTGAAGTCGGCCGGTTCCGCGATGGCAGGTCCACAGACTGCGCGACTGGAGCCCCCAGGTTGGTTCCGGCCAGAGGCTGCCACCGGCTCCACGATGTTAGGCCCAATGACATCGGAGACCCGACAGGGAAAAAGTCGGGTCCCCAAACAGGGAAGAGATTAAACGGTTTCCACCCCCCCCCCATCCCCCACATATACACAGCTAAAAAAATAATAAAACTAGAATCAAAACATACATTTACCGAGACAAAAATTAAAAAAAGACAGACGGACTGCAGTCACATATGTTTTTTGTTCTGCTTAGTTAATTATTTCTGTATCCTTCATAATCATTTATGTTTTAAGCTGATCCTTCTGATTAAGTTGGATCTAAGAGCTACCTGTTTCAAAGCAGTATGATCTGGGTACATTCAAACTGAGGAGAGCAAAGAATAGCATTCTACAAGACCAGTTTTTTTAAAGGAATTCCAGGATGTATTTTGTTTTGTTTACACAATAAGAAACTCGTGCAGTTTTTGAAGTGTGTTTTATGACGTGGCTGTTGGCTTCAGGTTGATTCTCTCTCACCTTATAAGTCATGTTGACATTGGTAGTCAGGGCAATAATTCAATTGCTGGGACTGAAGTTTTGCCCTAACTCTATTCACCTACATGAATAACTATTTCCTCGTGTTATAATTTTAACCGAACACCTAGTAGTCCTGCTCAGTGTTGGTTATCAAACACAATTTAATTATTAGTTGTACATCAAGTATTTATTTTATTATCACTGTTGCATACAATTCTACCAGGAGGAGGCCCACGAGAGGAAGAAGACCAAGTACGAAGAGCTGGTCACAGACTGCCGTAAGCAGGGCTGGAAGGCAAGGTGTATGCCCATCGAGATGGCTGTAGAGGTTTTGCTGGGCAATCACTCGACAAAGCCTTGAGTGCACTGGGCATCAACGGAATGGAGAGGAGAAGAGCCATCAAGAACCACAGAGGCAGTGGAGAAAGCCTCGAAATGGCTCTCGATCAGGAGAGGAAGTCCATGGGGAGGAGCGAATGCCACCTGAACACAAGTCGTGGTCTGATCAACCACGGCTGGGTCGCCTGGGTGAGGGTGTCTGATGTTGAAAGACCCGAAACACTCAATGACCCCAGGTTACATCACTGATGATGTGCTCAGGAGCATCAATAGATGTATTTTTATCAATCACATCAGAATCTCTGAATGGTTAGGTTTTTATTAGTGTATATGTTGGGCTTATTTTATCATTCTCTTTCAAATTAAAGAGCATTTGCTGATCAGATGATTTGCAGTAGATAAAAAGTTAAACACTGAAAATAAGGTATTTTGTTTTGAGAATTATACAATGGGAGCTGAGCAATTAATCCTGCTCACTTTGTTATACTTTAAAATTCTTAAAAGGTATTTGAAATTATTTTATGTAGATAGACACAAAATGCTGGAGTAACTCAGCGGGACAGGCAACATCTCTGGAGAGAAGGAATGGGTGATATTTTGGGTCGAGACCCTTCTTCAGACTGAGTCCGGGGGAGAGGGAAACAAGAGATATGGAAGGGTACAAAGTGAATTTAAGATGTGAACAGATCGAAGAAATGTAGAAGGGTTTATTGTTGGCTGAGGGGAAGGTGACAACGAGGCATACATACAGTAAAATGAATCAGGACAGTGAAAACTTGTTGGATAACTAGGGTGGAGGTGGGACAGCATGGATTACTTGAAGTTATAGAAATCAATATTTATATATATATTGATTAAACAAATTAGGTACAAGAAATGGTGGCACAGAGATAGAGTTGCTGCCTTAAAATACTTGCAACGCTGGAGACCCGGGTTCGAACCTGACTACGATTGTTTGTACGGAGTTTGTACGTTTTCCCCGTGGCCTGCGTGGATTTCTCCGAGATCTTCGGTTTCCTCCCACACTCCAAAGACGTACAGGTTTGGAGGTTGATGGGCTTGGTATAATTGTAAATTGTCCCCAATGTGTGTAAGATGGTGTTAATGTGCGTGGGTCGCTGGTCGGTGCAGACTCGGTGGGCTGAAGGACTTGTTTTTGCGCTGTATCTCTAAACTAAAACTTTCCTTTGGCTAAATGCTGCAGCTACAGAGCACCAGAAAATTGGATTCAATCCTGATTTCAGATGCTGTCTGGCCGTATACATGTCTCCTCTACATCTGCTGCTCTGGTTTCCTCCCACATCCCAATGACCTGCTGATAGGTAAAAGAACTACAATAAATTACCCCTAGATGTAAATTAAAAGAATGAGAGGAAAGTTGGAGGGCATGTGAGAGAGAATAAGTTAATGGGTACAAGTAAGTAAGGCGAGTATGAATGGGACAAATGGAACTGTTCTGCTGGGAGCTAGCATAAACTCAATGGGCTGAATGGAGGATGATTTTTTCCAACACGTTTTATTGTGCGACTATTTACTTCAGGTTCGTTCTCCTTCACTGTCCTCTTAAACCATGTTTACATTGGTTACCAAGGAAATACATTGTTTACCTAGCAAATAATTTGACATATTGGGCTGAGGTATTCCCTGGCATAAGAAGTATAAGTAATTAATTTGACTTATTTTCAATTTAATTTTGCCACATGTATGGTTTCAGCAAGCTGGAGTTTTGCGCTTGCAAGTGCTTGCAGTATTCACCTTCATAAATCAATTCTGCTGGAATGTATTATTTTTTACAAATATATTTAATGTAGCAAGTATGACAACGGGATTCAACCCATTCAGTAATCAGGGCTACGAGTAAAATCATCTCCTATATTTCTGTCATGCCTTCAATGTCTGGAGAAGATGTCCAAAACTAAAAGGTCACCCAACCATGTTCTCCAAAGATGCTGCCTGACCAGCTGAGATACTCCAGCATTGTGTCTTTTTTTCATAAACCAGCATCTAAAGTTTCTTGTTTCTGGAATTTAATTCCAATTCTTAGGAATCCAAACTCCCACTAAATTAATTCAAGCGCAGGCAGCAGAAATATCTGCTGAAGGTTCTTGATCCATTTAAATCTGGCACCTAGGAGCTTCAAGGGGGAGTTATTGCACTAAATTATTGTCCCAAAACATCTATTACAGAGTTTTCAAAAATACATTTAATGCACTCCTGTCATCCCATTCTTAAGAAAACAACATTAGTTTATCCAACTTCATACAAAGCTACAATTTCCCAGGACTAGTAAATTGGAGCAGTGGGAAAAGATCAGATATATTAAGATAATTTTCTTTGGAACAGATGAGGCTGAGTGGATACTGAGATGTATAAAATGAAATGGCAGCCTGGATAGAGTAAGTAGGAAGAGCCTATCTTCTCATTGGGGAGAGGTTAAAAACACAGAGGGGCACTGATTTAAAATAATTGGCAGTTGATTGGAAGGAGGATGGGAAGTATTTATTTGCCAAGAGTGTTGGAAGGTTGTAGAGGCAGAAATACTCACAACTTTTCAAGAGCACTCTTCTTGTTTCCATCTTCCATGTTTCAAATGTTGACCTCGCTGTCATCGTCCATCCTAAAAAGAACGCAAGCTTCCGGCAACAATCAGTGGAAGCCATCACTTGGTGCAATAGATGATGGTGGTAGCAGAATTAGCTCAGGATACTTCCAGTTTCCAGCCCTGCGATGTGGACACTTCTGCAATGGGGCCTCAAGAGCACTTAAAGAGTAGTGCCTTGCAGGGACAAAGGAAGGTAGGATTAGGCTGGATAACTCTGCTTCAACTCTTAGTTACGTTTATATTAGTTTTGATTGTTGCATGTACCAAGATACATTGAAAAGGTCTTGTGGACATGATGGGCTAAATAGTAATCTCCAAAATATATACATTTTCTATGAGTAGGAAGGAACAGCGGATGCTAGTTTAAACCAAAGATAGACACAAAAAGTTGGAGTAACAGAGGATCAGACAGTATATATCTGGAGAAAAGAATATGTATTGTTTCAGGTCGAGACCTGGTATGAAGAAGGGTCTTAACCCGAAACATCACCTATAAATTATCTATGGTTCTATAACCAAATTTTACTTGGCAATTGTAAGATTTATTCCATAACTTGTTCTTCACCACCTACATAGAAATCTCAGATTGACAAATTGGATAACGAGTGATACTCTAAATGAAGATGGTTTCCATGTGAAGGATTTAAAAGTTGGAAGAGCAATGATGCAGACATATGAAACTTACAACACTGGTACAGGCCTGGCATATTACTCTGGCCATCATTGTCAAATAAATTGTAATACTATTGTTTTTAGATATTCTCTATTGAAATTGTGTGAACGATGGCAAACAGCAAAAAAAAAACCTAGATTTTATAATAAAATATTAGGACAAGGGGTGATCTTATAGTGGTGTATAAAATCATGAGAGGAATAGATCGAGTAGATGCACAGAGTCTATTGCCCAGGGTAGGTGATTGAAGACGAGGGCATAGGTTTAAGGTGTAGGAGAAAAGATTTAATAAGAATCTGAGGGGTAACTTTTCCACACAACGTTTGGTGAGGCAATGGAACAAGCTGCCAGAGGAGGTAGTTGAGGCAGGGACTATCCCAACATTTAAGAAACAGTTAGACAGGTACATGGATAGGACAGGTTTGGAGGGATACGGGCCAAACACGGGCAGGTGGGACTAATGTAGCTGGGACATGTTGGCCAGTGAGGGCAAGTTGGGTCCAAGGGCCTGTTTCCACGCTGTATGACTCTATGACTCTATGATTCTATTAGAAAAACAAATTATGTGAAAGGATCAAACAAAATCATTGGAAAAATGTGATCAAAGGGGAAAACAGATCAGTAGAGAAGAATTGTTCAGTATGGGATGATATGAAAATAGTTAATTACATTTAGGGAGATAAGTGGTGCATTTAAAGATGGAGTTTTGTGAACAAATAGATCAAATTAAATTAACGTACATGTTATAGGGAAGTGTATGAATCTTTGGCCGACAGCACAAAATCATGATGAAAACAATAATTAGTGAGCTGAAAAAAAGAGATTGAAATGGTGAGGTGATTTGAATTTCTGATGCATTCATCGATCTGCCCTTCACTTTAGTTATGGTACACCTCTTCTCTGATGTTATGTGTAGGAAGGAACTGCAGATGCTGGTTTAAAACCAAGATAGACACAAAAAGCTGGAGTAACTCAGTAGGTCAGACAGCATCTTTGGAAAAAAGGAATAGGTGACGTATCGGGTCTGAAGAAGGGTCTCTACCTGAAATATCACCTATTCCTTTTCTCCAGAGATGGTGCCTTACTCCATCTTTTTGTGTCTATCTTCTCTGATGTTAAGTTGATGTTCAAACAGTTCCCAGTGACTGAATCCCATGAGTGAAATTTAGTTAAAACATACGGTGATTGTAGAACAAAGGGAGCAGGAATTCCATTGTAATTGAATATCAAGACCTATATGATTGGCCTCCTTGAATAAAACTGGTCTTGATATACATTAGAGGACATGGATTACGAACAGGAGCTGAATATTTGGCCCCATGTGGCTACTCCATTTCGGCCGTGAGGATATGGTGTATAGGCACGTCCATCGCCCTGGCCCGGAAGTTGATGCCGCCCTGGTGGAATGAGATTTAAATTTATCAGTATCAATCCCAGCACTTCCCAGAACCTGCTTTAGCCACCTTGAAATTGTTTGCACCGACACCTCACTGTGTGTTTTTTTGCAGCTAATAAATAATGCGGACTCTGTTCCTCATAGGACTCTGGTGGCCTCAATGTAACGAGACAAATGTGATACTACACACAGGCGAGCATCTGTTGGGTATGCTGAAAACACAATCTTACATCCTGACATGCCTATTCTACTATGTTTGAGCAGATCATAAACATAAAAAGTGATGGCATCTGCCGATACCTGCATTTTGTCGAGCCGCAGATTCTGCAATGTCTGCACACGTTGGGCTGATATCAACACCATAAGCATGACCACCTTCATGGTTAGTTTGGCTAGAGATAGGCTTGTAACAGGAGTCCACTAGCGAAGGAGCATAAGAACTTTGCTTACATTTCAAATACCCGAATACCTGGGTTTAGGAGGATTAAAATTAAAAACTCCCTACATAAATCTAGAGACTAACGGATGTGTCCCTACTGAATGCAACTCTGAACTCATGGGTAAATAAGAAGACAGAGCACTTCTGGCTGTATGAATCGCACTATAGCTTAATTTTTGATCGAAGTAAAGAGTGGACAAAAACTCCAGTATGTCTGGGATGCCTGCAGTCTGATATGAGATATTCTGCTGTAGGCAGAATACCTCCCACTTCCTTATCGCGGTGATGTACTGCTTCTGAGTACTATCCCTGCAGGCCGACATGAAAACATCCACGGTACGATCAGAGAGTCCTCTCCCCAGGTATGGCCTCCTTAAAATCTGCAAATGAACAGATTAATACGATCATGTAAAGGATGTTGATCGCCAGTTACCGGGTTCACCAGTAGGTGTTTATGTTTGGGAATAATCATATGAGGCTGAATAGCCATCTGCAATATGAGAGGGAACCATGGCTGGCACTACCAATACTCCTGAAGTGGAGTCCTGCTTGATTTTTTGCAGGCATCGACTGATGAGACAGAATGGGGGAAATGCATATACAAACATATACACCCCAATGCAGCGAGAATGCATCCACCGCTGCTGCGCCAGGATCTGGTTCCCATGAAACATATCTGGGCAACTGATGCTTTAGTCTGGATGCAAACAAGTCAATACCTGGCATTCCATACTGAGCAACCACCTGATTAAATATGTCCTGATTTAACATCCATTCTATGTTATCATTGAATTGGCGTGACCTTGTGACTGCCACTGTGTTGAATCTATCTGGTAAAATATATTGCTGAAAGCCAGATGTTTTTGTCAATGCACCAGCCCCAGATATGATAAGCCAATCTGTCACAAGACTGTGACTTGACTCCTCCCATGTGGTTGACATATCCACTGCTGTAGTGTTGTCAATTTGAACCTGCACATGCAAGTGACTCCTGGCAGAGCAATAAGCTTTAAGCCCATAAAAGGTTCCCAAAAAAGCTCTAAATAATTGATTAAATAATTGTCTCATCAGTATTCCATCTGCCTCCACAACTGGAAGACATATCCATAGCACCCCAACCCAGCGCACTAACATCAGTCTGTAAGATTATGGAAGGTGGTTCAACCAAAACTTCCCTGGAATTTTTTGAGACATTTGTGATCCACCATTGAATTTCTGAAATTGCCTCTGCTGACAATCGCATGGGCCTATCAAAATGACCCGCATGTGTCCTCATTGCCTGTTCTTTTGCTCGTTGTAAGTGTTGATAATGCAGAGGTCCAAACTGCACAGCTGGAAAAGCAGCCACCAATTTACCAAAATCACTAACATGTGATCCGAATTAATGGTAAAGCCCAAGTAATCAATAATTTTAACTGGTGATAATTTGGATTTATCTGGATGAATGATGAACCCCAAATGTTCAAAAGTGAGTTTAACAATTGAAACAGATGATTCAGCTGCAGTCCAACTCTTCCTGATAATTAAAATATCATCCAAATAGGCCATTATAACATGCCCCTGAGCTTGGAGTAGTCCTAGAACAGGTTTCAACAATTTGGTAAATAATCTAGGAGCTGAAGTTAATCCATTAGGCAATGCTTTGAATTGCCACAACTGATTCATCCAGGTAAATTTCAAATACCTCCTATCATCACAATGAACAGACACTGAGTAATATGCATCCTTCAAATCTATGCTGGCCATATAACACCACTTGGAAACCAGTTGTTTAGCGGTAGAAAAAGTTTCCATTTTGAAATGCCTATGGCGTACAAAGGAGTTCAAGCTCGTCAGGTCTAGAATGATTCTACATCCCCCAGTCTTTTTAGACCTAGGAAAAATATTTGACACAAACTGACGGTTTGACGAACTGACTTCTCAATAACCCCTTTTTTGTGCAATGTGTTAAGTTCTGCCTGTATGTGCATATTCTCTTCTTGTGAAAATATAAGTTTTCGACTTGGAACGTACTAACTGGGTGGACACACAGTAGGGTAAAATTCAATTTTAACCCCCTCTATACTGCTCAGTATAAATGAATCTGATGTTATCTCCTGCTATTGTTTGAAAAACAAGTGTAATCTGCCCCAAATTTGAACATCTATTTCACTTAATTTGTATTCCTTTGGAGCAAAATCTCTCACCTGCACATGTCCTGACTGCGCTTGTTGACCCCGGCCCTTTGTAGGACCGGGGGGCAACAAGAAATTCGTAGAGATTCGTCCTTCCCCTCGTGCCTGTGGCTGGCTGCCAGCTCCGAGTGTGTGAGACTGAGTGGCTCGTCCCTTCCCCGGCGTCTGTGATGGTACCCCGCCGATAAGGAAAAACCCTTTTGCCTGGTTTGCCACTTGTCCTGATGAGGTCATGGTTTTTGCGTCCACATGCAGTTCTTTAACTCGTTTAGCGAGATCCACACCAAACAAAAGGTTAGGCGGTTGTGCGCTGCTCGACTTCCATAGTGATGCAAGTTTTGGGTTGATGACAGGGAGTACAGCACTCCTCCTTATATTATATATTCCAAAGAATGCACTGCACAGGAGTCCCAGCGCATCCTGATGGGCTCCTGTCATGTGCCCCTTGTCTACAGTTGTTGCAAGCGCAGTGAGCCCTGCTGAGAGCAATTTGAGTACTTTTTGAAATTTCAACTCCTGCGCCCTTTGCTGAATCCCCCAACTCTGTCCATATATCAGTTCACCATCGGCACTTTTAACAAACTGCAATTAATTGCGGCTTCATATTTTTTGGCCACCTCATCCATTGCCAGTTCTTGAAGCTGATGGGAGAGCATGTATTGAATAGCTGCTGCCAACTCTTCCCCTAATGGCTCCCCTGCTTCTCTGGGGACTGCAAATTTCTCAGCGATATTTGGAATTAGTTCTAGTTCCACTCCCTTGTGGCTCTGCCCAGCCACTGATTCGGCCTCAGTGTACTGCTGAGCCAGTATACCCTCCTCTTCAAAGGATGGGTAGTCATGCAGACCTATTTCAGGCTCTCCAACAGCCTGGCGTGGGCACCACTCCTCCTCCCGGAGTGCGTCCCTGTCGAGCATCTTCTGCAATAAGATCTCGACCTGGGAGAGCCGTGAGCAAACGGTCTCTCCTTGCGGAGGTAAAACCTCCAGGCCCGACTTTGGGTCAACGGTCCTATTAGATTTCGAAGTAGCCTTGCGCCCTACTGGCGTGGCTACGCTGCTCACAGGCAGCAGGTCCGGTGTCGCTAGCTCCCTTGCTGGCGACGGACTTGGTGAACTAGGCGGGCATCCGCTAACCGCACTCTCGCGGTCCTCCAATCTTTTTCCCCCGGATCGCCTCGCTGTCACCTTTTTTACTTTCTGCATCATTTTTAACGGTCTGAACGTTACCACCAACGCAGAAAGCGAGCAGAAGTAAAGTTTCAAACTTACCTTGCGATTTAAACTTAAAGTAATATCAGTGTTCTGGTAACATCCTTGTAAATCTTCTCCACACTCTTTCTGCCTTATTGCCTTTATTCCTAGAGCAGGGTGAACAAAACTGAACACAATATTCCAAGTCAGGACCCTGGGGAGGAGGCGAAGAGCTGGTGGCGAGTAAAGACCAGGACCCATTATGGCCAGCCGCAAATGACTTCAGGCAGGGCATTGCCTGGCATGTGCATTGTTGGCTCGGGAAGGTGTGATACAAATGGAAATGATGTGGAGAACTGGGGAATTGGTAAAACAACTAGGGTGGAGGAATGAGGGGGAGGGGAGTACGAGATGAAGTTACTTAAAATTAGAAAATTCAATGCTCATAGCACTGGGTTAATTCCACCATGTCCCCCATCCTTTCTCTTCAGGGATGCTACCTGACCCGCTGAATTTTTCCGGCAATTTGTGCCTATCTTTGGTATAAACCAGCATCTGCAGTTCCTTGTTTCTACAATATTCCACGTGCTGTCTCGCTATCATCTAGTACAAATGTAACACAATGCCCCAATTATGCCCCAATATATTCAATTCTCCGATTGAGGTCAGCATGCCGAAAGTCTTCTTCACCACCCTATCTACCTGTGATGCCACTTAGACCAAACAAGACAGCACAAAAACAGGCCCCTTGGCAAACCATGTCTGCGCCAAACATGATGCCAAGACCAACTCTTATCTGCCTGCACATAATCCATGTCCTTCCATTCCCTGTATATCCATTATGCTTAACCAAAAGTCTCTTAAATTTTGCTATCGTATCTGCCTCGAACACCATCCGTGGCAGCACATTCCAGCAACTCACCATCCTCTATATGATAAACATAAGACTGCAAAAAGTTGTGAACACTGCCCGGAACATCACCGGCTCTGACCTCAAAGGGATTTATTAAAAAGGCAGCTAACATCATCAGAGACCCACACCATCCTTCACCATCATCAGAGGCCACACACTCATCTCACCACTGCCATCGGGAAGAAGGTACAGGAGCCTGAAAACTATAACGTCCAGGTTCAGGAACAGCTTCTTCCCTACAGCCATCAGGCTATTTTACTTCGGAGTCACGCGAGTGACTATGTGAAGACCCCGCCAGCAAGCATGCGCGACATATCGCCGCTCCTCCAGCTTAAATTTAAAAATGGCCTGCAGGTAAGTACTTACCAGTCTGAGGTTGTTTGTTGGGTCTGTGTACTGTTGTTTTTCAGAGCGCACCATGGAGTCCAGAAAATTAAGAAGAGCCGCTACTAAAGTTGCTGCTGAGGAAGGAGGCAGCCAGCAGCGTCAGAGTTCTCCTGAGCTGCTGGTTCAAACCGCAGCCCCCGACTTCATGCTGCTACAGGCCACAGGTGCTCCTGGGACTGGCGGCAAAACCACCCGGAAGTCGGGCATGTCCGCTGATTTGGCTGCGTCTGGACCGGAGGACACCCCGCTCGCGGGAAGCGACGGCGGTCGACTGTCCCGCATGGAGCGGATGGTGGAGCAGTTGCTCCAGCGTGACCTGCTACAGCAGGGGCAGAGTCACAGTGGGTCTCCTAGCAGACCCACGGCAGCATCCTTTTCAGGACTGCCAAATGTCTCACCCTTTTCGCAGGGGAGCATTGGGAGTCTGAACCGGGCTGAAGATGGCTGAAGATACAACAATGCTAGGGGTGCCAGAAGAGGAGCTTTAGGGTATGGTCAATAAGTTGTCATTGCCTACCCAAAAAGGGCTGCCGTTACATCCTAAGTTGGCAGCCAGTATCAACTACATAAGTTGGCAGCGACAAACCAACTACAAGAGCAAGCCATCAATGATACAACAGCAAAGTACCTAGCTCCGGAGAATTGCATCTCCCTCAATGTGCCTGCTGTTAACAACCCCATTTGGGGTAACATGAGCCCTGGGATAAGGAGCCAAGAAGTCAAACTCCAAAAGATTCTTAAACTGCTGGCTGCTGGGATTACGGCCGTTGCCAGAACAGTGGATGGAGTTGATATGCCGGAGGAGCTGCAGCACGTGCTTGCTCTCTTATGTAACACTCAATATGAGATCAACAGTTACAGGAAGAGCGTCATCCGGCCTCCACTCAACCCCAAGTTCCGAAACAGATCAAAGACCTCGATGAAGAGGCGAAGGCAATAGGCATGATTAAGGTGCCGGCTGCCACCAAGTCCCCATACCAGTGGCGGCAGCACCCCTATGCATCCACCAGCAGACAACGCTACAGCGATAGACCACCTGCTGGTGCAAGCTCGAAGGCCGGACAACCTGCTCAACGGTCTTTTTTAGACCATGGCCCAGCATGGCCTTCTTGGAAGATGCACCAACCCCACACCACAGTGTCTCCACACCACAAGAAACAAGGACAGAGGCAACCAACGCAGCATCGTCGGTAACCATGGAGGTAGATGGGTCTGGTTGCCTCATGAACAATGCATGTTTAGACTCCTCATGGGTTGGTGGATGGTTGCACTTGTTCCGGGATGCATGGAGCACTTTAAATTCTGATCCTTAAATACTGGAAATATCAGGGATATAAAATTGAATTTGTTCACAAACTCCCTTCCACTGTTGAGCATACACCTAGTTGGAAGTTTGTACTTTCACAGAAATAAAAGACAGAAGGTCATGCTGAACTCTTAAGACTAAATTCAAAAGGGGTAATTGAGAAAATCAAAAGAGACTTATGAGTTTGTATCGAACATTTTCACAAAAAATAAAAAAGACGGCGGATGCCGCATCATCATAGATTTGACAGAACTGAATACTTTTGTGCAGTATGCCCATTTCAAAATGGAAACCTTTGTCACGGCCAAACAACTAATTTCCAATGGGTATTTCATGGCTTGCATCGATCTAATAGATGCAAACTATTCAGTACCAATAGACAAGGATCATCGCAGATACTTGAAATTTGTCTGGATGAGGCAGCTCTGGCAGTACAAAGCACTACCTAATGGATTGTCATCAGCGCCCAGACTGTTTACCAAATTATTAAAACCAGCTTTAGCGTGTCTCAGGAAACAAAAACATATTGTTATGGCTTACCTCGATGAGGAAAAAATTTGGAGTTGGCCAAACTGGCCGTCTCAGCCACCGAGCACCTATTTCAAAAGCTGGGATGTCATTCATCCAGATAAATCAAAATTGATGCCTTCTACTACTATGGACTATTTGGGGTTCACAATTGATTCTGTTCATATGTCTGTCACGTTGCCACCGAACAAAGCGTCAGACTTGATAGAAGCATGGAACAGCCTTACTGGCATCAGGAAACCATCTATTCGGCAAGTAGCCAGTGATTGGGAAGCTAGTGGCTGCTTTCCAACAACACAATTTGGCCCACTGCATTACCAAAACCTACAAAGGGCAAACATTGCAACACTCAAGCACCATGCGGGCCATTTTGACAGGCCAATGCAATTACCAGGGAAAGCGAAATTAGAATTACAATAGTGGATAGACAATGCTCGACATTGCTCTAACCCCATCACAATCACAAATCCCTCGGTTATACTACAAACTGATGCCAGTGCAAAAGGTTGGGGAGCAACTAATACCACCTCCAGTTGTGGTGGTAGATGGAGTGCAGATGAATTAACTCTACTTCCGGCACTAGGAATTAATTATCTAGAAATGCTGGGAGCATTTCATGGACTCCGGACTTACTGTTCGGACATGCACCATCATCACGTACATTTACAGTTTGACAATACCACTGTGGTGGCTTATATCAATCATATGGGTGGAATAAAGTCGATATCCGGTGACAAATTGGTCAATACAATCTGGCACTGGTGCCTAGAAAGGAACATTTGGATATCAGCCACTTACCTTCCAGGTAGGCTAAATACAGTGGTAGACACCAGGTCATGCAAGTTTAATGACAACACCGAATGGATGTTGGACCACAAAGTGTTTGCCGATATTGTAGATCGGTGAGGAACACCAGATATCGACCTTTTTGCATCCAGACTTAATCACCAAATATCAACATATGTTGCATGGGAACCAGACCCTGGGGCAGTAGTGATGGGCACTTTCTCGCTGCACTGGGGGGGATTTTTTTTTCTATACATTTCCCCCCTTCTGCCTCATCAGTCGGGTCTTGCAAAAAATTAAACAAGACTCTGCATCGGGTATTCTGCTTGTTCCCGACTGGCCTACTCAACCATGGTTCCCTGTGGTACTGGACATGGTCTCAGAACAATGCATCCCAATAAATAAACGTCCAAATTAATTGGTACACACTGTGACAGGGGAGAGTCACCCGTGCCATGACCGGATAAACCTATTGGTTTGCAGGGTTTGAAAAGGCCACTTCTGGGCTATGGATTCTTGGTCCGATCAATCAATGCCATCACAGTATCGTGCAGGGAGTCCACCAGAAGACAGTACCTCACTTACGTGAAGAAATGGGAGGTGTTCTGCACAAAAACGAACACCACATATGACACAGCCACCATCACGGAAGTGCTGGAGTTCCTGGCAAGCCTTCATTTCGATGAAGGTTTGAGCTACAGTGCCATCAACTGTGCCAGAAGTGCCCTATCCAACTATCTCAGGCGAGGTTGCAATCACCTTACAGTGGGATCTCATCCTTTGGTGTCAAAATTAATGAGGGGAATATTTAATTCAAATCCCCCCAGGCCTAGATATTCCCAGACTTGGGATATCAGCATAGTACTAACCATGCTCCGAGGGTGGGCACTAATAACTCTTTCATTGGACAAACTGACCTACAAAACGGTCATGCTGATGGCGCTCGTGACGGCGCAACGGGTCCAGTCCCTACATAAGTTAAGTATGGACGCCATGAACATATCCAATAGCAAGCTAACTTTCTTTATACAGGGGTTACTTAAGCAAGACAGGCCTGGATCATCTGGCCCAAAATTGGATTTCCTGGCCTATCCCGTAGACAGCCGTCTATGTATCGTGACCCACATTTTACGCTATATAGAGGTCACCAAGAGTCTCAGGGGCACAGAGAGGGCTTTTCTCTTAAGCCACAAACGCCCTCATCATAGAGTCACCGTGAAAACCATTTCAAGATGGTTAAGGGTGGTATTGGATGCAGCGGGGGTGGACACCAACGTATTTAAATCTCACTCCACCAGGGCGGCATCCACATTGGCAGCTAGGATGATGGATGTTCCAATGGACCACATCCTTGCAACAGCGGGTTGGACAAATGAAAAAACCTTTCAGTGGTTTTACAATAAACCCTTGGCCGCACCTGAGACATTTGCGGAAAAAATATTAAGTTCTGTTTTATAATTTCCCCGATGTAGGGGTATTATTATTTGGTATTGTGAAATAAATACCTTTTTGTTTTTCAGCACAGTTTCATGTCTGAAATACGTTAACATACTTCCTCCATTTCTCATAATGGCAGTGTGTGAGCATGGATTGTTCCAGGGCATGAAATCACAGAGCTTTGAAATCTTCACGTAGTCACTCACGTGACTCCGAAGTAAAATAGTAAGATTAAATGAGAACTTACCAGTTTGAAGTTTGATCTACATTTTATGAGGAGTTACATGCCCTCCGCTCCCAAACCCTGTATTACAAAGGTCCACTGGTATGCTAGTTCTCTTATCTTACTATGTTATTCAACTCTGGTATCTGTGATTTCACACCGCTGCTTTGAGGAATGTTGCGCATGCGTGCTGGCGGGGTCTTCACGTAATCCCTCATTGTAATTCCTCATAAAATAAAGATCAAACTTCAAACTGGTAAGTTCTCATTTAATCTTACTATTAAACATTACATCCTCATAAGCTATGCACTACAATGGACTACAATAGACTATTATTATTATTATTGCACTGTTATTGTTTTTTTTTGAGTGTTTGTTATATTATTTATTATGATTACATATTCTGCTGTGCTGCAGCAAGTAAGAATTTCATTGTTCTATCTGGGATGACAATAAATCATTCTTGACTCTTGACATCACCTTTAAATATTGATCCTCTCAACTTAAAAGTATGCCTCTTAGTATTTGTGGGCAGAGTATTCTGTGCACTCCAGCATTTACAGGGAACTATGTACTATACAACACTCCCCCAGTGCTCACCGTTCATTGTAAAGGTCAGACCCTGGTTTCACTTCTCAAGATGCAACACCTCACACTTTTCTGGATTAAACTGCATTTACAAAAAGTCTCACAAACACTGGAGTAACTCAGCGATTCAGCCAGCATCTCTGGAGCACATGAATAAGTAACGGTTTGGGTCGGGACGCTTCTTCAGACTGGTTGTAGGGGGTGGGGAAAGAAAGCTGGAACAGATGATGTGCAGGACAAAACATGGAAGGTAATAGGTGAACACAGGGGAGCAGGTGGGTGGGGTTTAAATGGATGGATAAAGACCAGAAAAGGAAAAAAACGTGTGAGGAAAAAAGATTGCAGGGATTGAAGGGGCAGCAAGGTGGTGGCAGCAGTAGAGTTGCTGCCTTACAGCGCCAGAGACCCAGGTTTGATTCTGACTTTGGGTTCTGTCTCTTCGGAGTTTTAAGGTTCTCCCTGTGACCACGTGGGTTTTCACCGGGTGCTCTTATTTCCTCCCACATCCCAAAGACGTGCAGGTTTGTTGGTTAATTGGCCTCTGTAAAATGCCCCTATTGTGTTCATACCGTTGGGTTGCAAGCTACCCAAGCGTAATATGAGGCGCTGTTCCTCCAGGTTGTGTGTGGCCTCCTTCGGGCAATGGCGGAGGCCCACGACAGAGAGGTCAGTATGGGAATGGCAAGCGGAGTTTAAATAGTTGGCAACTGGGAGATGCAGCAGGCCTTGGTGGACTGTGCGCGATTGTTTGGCAAAATGGTCACCGAGTCAACCCTTAATCTCACCGATGTACAGGAGGCCACATCGGGAACACCAGATGCGCTGATGAGGCTAGATGCACGTAAACCACTGTCTCACTTGGAAAAACTGCTGAGGTCCCTGAAGGAGGAGCTACAGGGTGTTACATCTCCTGTGGTTGCACGAAAAAGTACCAGGGAAGGGGATGCCATTTGCCAATGCTCAGCCCACTTGTCCAGCTGATCAACATCTTACTGTACGTTTTGATAATCATCTTTGCTGTCGACGATACCACCTATTATAATGTCAAGGTCATTTATATTTATTGTTAGAAGTTAGGTAGCATGTGGCAAACCAGCTATTATATCTTGCCAACCATCTGAGATCCACTAATGCCGCAGATTTCCCTGTAAGCAAGTCAACTTCCATCCATGCCAAAATGCAATCCCTTAAAACAAGGCTTTTCAATTTTCCACAGTAACAACTGATGTGGCACCCTATCAAATTCTGAATATCCAAGCACAGTCCCTTCACCAGTTCCTCTTCATCCAACGCACATATTACCTCTTCAAACAAACTTCTGGAAATATGATTTCCCTTTCAAAAAGCACGTTGACTTTGGCTGATTACCTTGAATTTTTTTTGAGTAACCTACTAAGACTTTTCAAAATAATAGCTGCTGACAATTTCCCCTGACGCATATTGAGATAATTGACCTAAAGTTTCCTGTTTTCCTTCCTTTTTGTAGAAAACCGTTTACATTTACATTTTCCAATCCAATGGAATCTTCCCTGATTTTAGGTCATTGTGGAGAATTAAAACGAATGCATCAACTATCCGACTAATTATGTCTTTCAAGACCAACAACATCAGGAACTGTGGACAGTTGTCTCTCCAATAATTTGCTGACTCCATTTGCCTATGGGTGTAATTCTCTCAATTTTGTCACACAACACACAAACAGGCCTTTTGGCCCACCTTGTCCATACCGACCTTGGCATACTGGGATAGTCCCATTTGACTCTCCACTTTTAGGGAATTATGTACCTTTAAGGGACTGTCCCACTTGGCCGTCATTTGCGCCTCATTTAAGCGTTATATGTAAATTAGGTTGACGTGTGATGACGTGTGAGGCACGAATACATTGCTCATGGTGAGGCATGGAATCGTGGCTCGAGGTAGCGCGCGGAGCTCCAGGATTTAGTACAGGAACAAAATCCTCGCATGCCACCTGAGTGACGTATCGCGTACGCACGCTGATGCATTAGGTACGCATGCTAATGCATTGGCATCGTACGCTGGCATCCCGACGTCTCACGTGTATCGCATGGTGACGCATGGTTACGTCACCCTGCGTTAACATCCTTGCGTCAACGTCCTGCCGCGCACCACAGGGTATTTTAATGACGTCACGCGCACCATACGGATGTGCTGACGCATGATGACGTGTGATTTGCGCGTGACGTCGCGCATCACGATGCGTCGACCTATTTTACATATGACGCGTAAATGATGTGCAAATAACGGGCAAGTGGGACAGGTCCTTAACTTCCAGGTCTCTCTGTTCTGCAACACTCTCCAGGGCCCGACCATTTACTGCGCAAGTCCTATCCTGCTTTGCCCAACCAAAGTGTCACACCTAACCTTTGTTAGAACTAAAGTTCATTTACCATTCCTTGGCCCACCTTCCCAAAGGATCTAAATCTTGTTGTCAATTTGGTTTTTAGTTTGCAGCTGTTTCTGAGATATTCTTTGTAATTAAAACAGATATTTAATTTATTGTTTAAAAATTATGTTCATAAGAACAAAGCTCTGCATGAAGTGTGCAGGCAGGAACTGCGGATGCTGGTTAAAACCGAAGATAGACACAAAAAGTTGGAGTAACTCAGCGGGTCAGATAGCATCTCTGGAGAAAAGGAATAGGCGACATTTTGGGTCAAGACCTTCTTCAGACTGATAGTCAGGGAAATGGGAAAAGGGAGATATAGACAATGATGTGGAGAAATATAGAATGACTGAATGAAAGATAGCTAAAGATATAAGAATGCTAAAAAGTGACGCTGATAAAGGAAACAGGCCACAGTTAGCTGTGGCCTGGGTGAAAACGACCATAGACAATGAGAAAGAACAAGACAACTTTGAAGTTGGTATGACTTGGGTGGGGAGAGATGGAGAGAGGGGGATGAAAGGGTTACTTAAAGTTAGAGAAATCAATATTCATTCCACTGGGTTGTATTGTAAGCTGCCCAAGCAAAATATGAGATGCTATTCCTCCAATTTACATTTGGCCTCACTCTGACAGTGGAGGAGACTTTGGACAGAAAGGTCATTGTGGGAATGGGAAGGGGAATTAAAGTGTTTTGAAACCGGGAGTTTAGGTAGGTCCAGGCAGACTGTTTAAGAATCCACACCTTCACCAATGGAAACAGTCGCTGAGGTTGGAGGAGGTGCAAATGAACCTCTGCCTAACCTGAAATGACTGTTGGGGTCCCTGGACAGAGTTGATGGAGGAGGTATAGGGACGGGTGTTGCATCTCCTGGGGTTTGGGTGGAAAGGGATGAGTTAACCAGGGAGCCGTGGGGTACTGAGGAGACACATGTGAGGGCCTCATCTATGATGGGAGAGGGAAACCCCAATTCCCTAAAGAATGAGGACATCTTGGATATCTTGGTATGGAACACCTTATCTTGGGTGCAGATGCAGCGTAGACGGAGGAATTGGGGGTAGGGGATAGAGTCTTTGCAGGAAGCTGGGTGGGAAGAAGTGTAGTCGAGATTGTTGTGGGAGTCAGTGGGTTTGTAATAAACATCAGTCGATAGCCTATTTCCTGTGATGGAGACTGTGAGATCAAGAAAGGGGTGGGAGGTGTCGGAGATGATCCAAGTGGATTTGGGTGCAGGGTGTAAATTGGTGGTGAAGTTAATGAAGTCAGTGAGTACTGCATGGATGCAGGAGGAAGCACCGATGAAGTTGTCTGTAGTTGTTTACACCTTGGCCAAAGCTAACATTGACCTGGTGCCTTTATCATCGTTATTTTTTTGTATATCTTTCATTCAGGCTGTGGGCCGAGCATCTAAAATGTGTCTAGAAATCAACTTTCGTGACCCATGTCCCGGAACTACATGAGATTTTGCACAGATTTAGATAAAATATAATTGAGAAGGCTGTCATAACTTGTCAGTGCCAAAAGTTGCACATTAATTAATTAAACTAATTAGAAAAAGAGATCGAAAAAGTAAGCACCATCTAGTGTCCAATGCCTATATTACACCATGTTGCAGTCTATTTAAACCATATATTATTATACTATATATATATATGACTTGTGAATATGACAGTAATCATATATAATTATTTATCATTATATTGTATAAAAATAATATAATTGTGAATGGGTTTTTTGACTGAGAGTGCCGCAGAGGTCCGGCTCCTGAACCAGCCTAATTAGTGGGTGAGGGCAGTTCCTGTGGGTTCCCCAGTTTACTGAACCACACTGACGGCCAGTGTGCAGAGTGAGGGTCACGGCCATGGTGGGACTGGAGCAGTGCCAGACTGGGTGAAGACTTAAGGGCCTGTCCTACCAGCATTCGACTCCAGCGCGATCAAACTAGAAGTGGGGGCCGCGTGGAGGTCGGGTGATCCCTGTACAGGGCCGTTCCCAACAACATGCGCCTGTATGCGAAGAGCGCAACCAAACCGGCAGCGGGGGCCGCGCGGAGGTCGGGTGAGTGGCGCAACGCGGCGCAAAGTGAGGCGAACTTGGAGCGAAGTCTTAAAGGTAAGTTCGCCAGGACAGAGAGGGACACACAGAGGCACACTCAGAGAGGGTCACGGAGGCACCTACAAAGAGGGTCACGGAGGCACCTACAGAGAGGATGACATGAGGCGGTGCGTAATGCGTAGAGGCGACTGCGAGCCGACAAGCCGTTGCCGCGCGGAATTTTTGAACATGGTCAGTTTTTCAGAGCCCCGCGTGATGTCGGGGACGAACTCCCCACAACTCCGGCGATCGAAGTGGGACCGGCCTCGCGAAGCCGGACGGCTCAAGCGACTACGTTAGGTCGCGCTCATCGCATGGAGTTGCATGCTGCTGGGACAGGCCCTTAATGCCCTTGTCCCACTTAGGAAACCTGACTGGAAACCTCTGGAGATTTTGCGCCCCACCTAAGGTTTCCGTGTGGTTCCCGGAGGTTTGTGTCAGTCTCCCTAATGGTCGAAAGTGGAAGGTAAGACCTCCCTGGTAGAATAAAACTGGGTGAATAAAAGGTCTTACCTTCCACTACCTGCAACCTCCGGCAACCACCTTCAACTAGCATCGCAACCGGCTTCGACTAAAAAAGTACCGATTTTTAAAACGGCAACCAATTTTTAGTCACAGCCGGTTTTGAATTTTTTGAAATAATCGCCGGAACATAGAAGAAGTGGAAACCAGTTGACCATGAAGGAGTCTGACAAAAACCTCCGGGAACCGCACGGAAACCTTGGGTGGGGCACAAAGTCTCCAGAGGTTTCCGTTCAGGTTTCCTAAGTGGGACAGGGGCATAAGGTATCTTCCACTGACAGGAAAATGCCTAACCTTAACCCTAACCCTAACTTGCCCCCCTTCTAGAGCTGCCCACAGCTGGAGCTGGAGCCGCTTTGGGGAGCAGTAGTGCCCCATTCAGCACCACCATAGCGCCGGCTCCGTCAGTCCACCCGCTCGTTCGCTGCAACACCAGCATACCGACAGCCTGACCAACCCCTCGCAGCACCCACCGGCTGTCTGGCTATGCGCAGCACCCACCGGCGACCTGGCAACTCTCACCATCCATCGGCGGCTGTGATTGGTACGTGTAGTAACTAACAAATGTGTAGGAAAAAAAGTGGTCATTATCAGCTTCACAAGGCTGAAGATTGAGATGCTGCTGGGAGCAGTCGTGTGGCAAAAGTGTGGCGGCAGTGACAGCAGGTCACATTCCCCGCTCCCACCCATCATCAACCTCGGGGCCTTCCGATTCCCGCCCTTCATTCCCACCCATCGGGAGGGAGCTGTACAGGGACCGCAGACTGAAACATTGATTGCAAGGATTGCAACCGCAGAGCCCATAGAGAATATATGTAAACCTTTGTTAAATAATGCGTAGAATAAAGCAGTTTAATGGTAATTAGCAGCTACGGTAAAGGTTGGAGGCCAGCGAAGGTACTGATAGTCAGACGAGTGCAGGAAAGATTAAGACAATGTATAATCCACAGCAATTTAGTGTACACTTTCATAATCTATATAATTGAAACTCAAATCTTGGCCACTTCCCGTTTGCACTGCATATTGATTTTAGAAAAAATGCTACCACTTACGGCTGTGATTTTTGGCCATCTTACTCAGTCCCCCTCCGCGGCGCAGGACAACAGGATTTTTGCCATTGATGAAAAATAAAACACTTATTAATGTTTTAAAAATGTTGAGATTCTCTCTCCTGTCAATCATGCCATGAAGGTCACGCCCCTTCCGGTGGGAGGGGGAGGGACTATAAAACCCGTAAGTGTGGACGTGCCTCGGTCGCTTGCAAGATGGGGGAGCGAGAGGTCACAGCTCTTTGTCTGAGCTGTGAATCAACTGAACACATGTCTACTAAACTGTGAGTGTGGTTTTACTGACCTGTGAGTGCCCATAAATGTGGTTTGAAAATTAAAATGTGGTTGGTTTGAAAAAGCAAATGGTGGTGGTTGGTTTGAAAAGGCAAAGCAAATGGTGGTGGTTGGTTTGTAAAGGCAAATGCGTAAAAGTCTAAACTTGACTACTTCCTGTTTGCACTGTATATTGATTTTAGAAAGAACGCTACCACTTACAGCTGTGATATTTGGCCATCTTACTCAGAGTGCCCCTCCGCTCATCAGATGCAAAGGATTTTTCCCATCAATGAAAAATAAAATAATTATTAGTGTTTAATAAATCTTGAGATTCTCTCTCCTGTCAACCACGCCATGAAGGCCACGCCCCTTCCAGTGGGAGGGGAGGGACATAAAACCCGGCAGTGTGGGCGTGGCTCAGTCTCTGCAAGATGGGGAGGGAGAGGTCATGACTCTCTCTGAGCTGTGAATCGACTGAACATACAGAATGTCTACTGAACTGTGATGGCGGATTTTTTTTCCGTGTTTTGTTGTGGTTTTCTTGGTGGTTTTATGGTGGTTTCACCCTGCATGAAATGGTATGAAACAGCGCTTGAATGTGGTGGCCTTGCACCCTGCTTGAAATGGTATGAAACTGCACTTGAATTTGGTGGCCTTGCACACTGCTTGAAGTGGTATGAAACTGCACTCGATTTGGTGGCTTGCACCATGCTTGAAATGGTATGAAACTGCACTTGAATTTGGTGGCCTTGCACCCTGCTTGAAGTGGTAGGAAGCTGCACTTTAATTTGAAGTCTTGCAATCTGCTTGAAGTGGTAGGAAACTGCACTTGAGTTTGGTGGCCTTGCACCCTGCTTAAAATGGTATGAAACTGCACTTGAATTTGGTGGCCTTGCACCCTGCTTGAAGTGGCATGAAACTGCACTTGAGTTTGGTAGGTCCTGCAATCTACTTGAAGTGGTTTGAAACTGCACTTGAATTGGGTGGCCTTGCACCCTGTTTGAAGTGGTATGAAACTGCACTTGAATTTGGTGGCCTGCACCCTGATTGAAGTGGTATGAAACTGCACTTGCGTTTGGTAGCCTTGCACCCTGCTTGAAGTGGTATAAAACTACACTTGAACCACTCTCACCACCCACCAGTTGGCGGTAGACAGGCAGGACCGTCATCACACAGCATCCATCGGTTTCCCATTAACCGACAAGCAAAGACTCCGTACGACAGACAGAACCTCTTGATTAATCCGAACCGATGACATGACCGCGCTAAACCCTAATACTAACCCATTAGACATCTACATTTGTTATCATTTTTAGATTAATGCATTTCACATCATCTATATTACCTAAAAGTCTGATCGTGACACTTCTGATTGTTCTTTATATTGATTTTATAACTATCGCTGCACTTACGAGTCTGTAATGTTTGCGCCTTCTTACTCAGAAGTTCCCTCCTACCTGTGTCCTAGGACATGGGATTTTATCCATCTGATAAAATTAACAGAGTTATTAGTGTTTAAACATGTTTGAGATGAGATTCTCTCTCCTCAGGCCAGGCAACACTTCCGGCGCGCGATTATAAACCCGTAAATGTTGCGTTGCCTCAGTAGTCTCTCAGCCAGCGGTCTACTAAACTGGTGCGTGTGATTTTTTGCTGTCCTGAAGAGCCCTTAATTTGGTTTGAAAAATGTGGTTGCGTTTGAAAAACAGCAAAGCACGCAATGGTTGAGTGGTGATTGCCTTTGGAAAAAAAAAGCCCACTAGCCATACAATCGGTTGGCTGTGGTAGGTTGAAATTAAAGTGGACAATTACTACCCCCCCCCCCCCACAATCCCCCCCCCCAAGGACAGCACATTGTTGAGATGCTTTAAGGCTACAAAGTGCAAGCTGGCCCCTTGCCTCTTGCCAACGGCGGTGCCAAGTCTCCTTTCTTCTATCAGTTTGGCTTTTATTCCCCTCCATTGTTTCTAGCGCGGGGGGTGATTGATTGCACACTGTGACTAACAATAGTTCACAAAAGAAAAAGCAAGTTAAATAACTGAACTGATGGAGTTGAGTTGTGATTTCCTCACATAAAACCAGCAAATTGTGGTGGTGGTGGTGGAATTATCCCACCGCCACAGCAAAATGGTTTGGTGGTGGTTGGTTTGAATTGGCCCCAAATGATTTCACAAAGTTAAAACTTGAAACCTTCTTATTTCTGTTTGCCCCACTCGAGTAATTGAATTTCGATAAACCGCTACCATTACTGCTGTGATGTTGGCCATCTTACTCAGTCCCCCTCCGCTCACACCAGGTGCTGTGAGGATTCTTCCCACCAATTAAAAATAAAAGTGTTATTAATGTTTAAAAAATGGTTGCAGAATCCCTTCCTGTCATATGCCATGAAGGCCACCGCCCTTTTCGTTGGGAAAGGGGAGGGACTATAAACCCAGAAAAGCTGTGCGCGTCTGTGGATCAGTCTATGCAAGACTGGGGAAGAAAAGAGGTCACGTACTCGCGTTTTGAGCTGTGAATCAATTGAACACACTGAATGATATCGTTACTGATTGTGAGCGTGCGTGCTCTCATTGTGTGTTTTATGAGTGGTATTTTCACTGGTGCGTATGTCACCCTGCTTTGAAAAGGTATGAAAACTGCCAATCTATATAGCTGGATTAGCCTTGCCACCGCATTGAAATAGTATTAAAAGGCATTTAATGCTGGTGTGCTGTGACCCTGCATGATTTGCGTAATGAAACTGCAGCCATTTGAAAATTGGTGGCGCTTGCCACCCTGCTTGGAAGTGGTCGACTCGAAAACTGCACTTGAATTTGGTGGTCGGGTGTATGTTTGTGTGGTGAAGCGTGCACCCTGCTTGAAGTTGTCGGAAAACTGCACTTGAATTTGATGGCCTTGCACCCTGCCCTAGAAAAGTTGTTGAAACTTACACTTGCATTTGGTTGTCCTGCCACCCTGCTTGAATGTGATATGAAACTGCACTTGAATTTCGTACGCTTTGACAACACCTGTTTGAAGTGGTATGATGCACTTGAATTTGGCGGCCTTGCACAATAAAAATGGCATGAAACAGACATACATTTGGTGGCCCCACCCTGCTTGAAAGTGCATGAAAACAGCCACTTGCATTTGATGATGCCCTTGGCACCCTGCTCGAAATGGTATTAACCTGCATTCTTGAATTCAGTGGCCTTGCACCCTGATTGAAGTGGTACAAAAACTGCACGAATTTGGTGAACTTGCACCCTGCTTGAAGTTCGTCAGAAACTGCCCCACTTGCATTTGGTGGCCTAGCACCCTGCTTGAAATGGTATAAACTGCACTTGAATTGGTGGCCTTGCCCCCTGCTTGAAATGGCAAGAAACTGCACTTGAATTTGGTGGCCTTGCACCTGTTGAAGTGGTAGGAAACTGCACTTGAATTTGGTGGCCATGCACCTTGCTTCAAATGGTATGAAACTGCACTTGAATTTGGTGGCCTTGCACCCTGGTTGAGTGGTCGGAAACTGCACTTGAATTTGATGGCAATGCACCCTGCTTGAAATGGCATGAAACTGCACTTGAATTTGATGGCCTTGCACCCTGCCATGAAGTTGTCGCAAACTGCACTTGAATTCGGTGGTCCTGCACCCTGCTTGAAGTGGTACAAAACTGCACGGAATTTTTGGTGGACTTGCACCCTGCTTGAAGTTGTCAGAAACTGCACTTGAATTTGGTGGCCTTGCACCCTGTTTGAAATGGTATGAAACTGCACTTGAATTTGGTGGCCATGCACCCCATTTGAAGTGGTAGGAAACTGCACTTGAATTTGGTGGCCTAGCACCCTGCTAGAAGTGGTATGAAACTGAACTTGAATATGGTGGCCTTCGCACCCTGCTTGATGTGATATGAAACAGCACTTGATTGGTAGGCCTTGCACCCTGCATGAAGGGGTACAAAACTGTACTTGAATTTGGAGGACTTGTACCCTTCTTGAATTTGTCAGAAACTGCATTTGAATTTGGTGGCCTTGCCATCCTGCTTGAAATGGTATGAAACTGGACATGAATTTGGTGGTCTTGCACCCTGCTTGAAGTGGTCGGAAACTGCACTTGCATTTGGTGGTCTTGCACCCTACTTTGAAATGGCATATGAACTGCACTTGCATTTGGTGGCCTTGCACCCTGCTTGAAGTGGTATGAAAACTGCACTTGCATTTTGGTGGCCTTGCACCCTGCTTGAAGTGGTATGAAACTGCACTTGAATTTTGGTGGCCTTGCTTCCTGCTTGAAGTGGTCGGAAACTGCACTTGAATTTGGTGGCCTAGCACCCTGCTTGAATGTGGTATGAAACTCCACTTGAATTTGGTGGCCTTGCACCCTGCTTAAAATTATATGAAACTGCACTTGAATTTGGTGGCCTTGCACCCTGCTTGAAGTGGTCGGAAACTGCACTTGAATTTGATGGCAATGCACCCTGCTTGCAAATGGCATGAAACTGCACTTGAATTTGATGGCCTTGCACCCTGCTTGAAGTGGTACAAAACTGCACGAATTTGGTGTGACTTGCACCCTGCTTGAAGTTGTCAGAAACTGCACTTGAATTTGGTGGCCTTGCCCCCCATGCTTGAAATGGTATGAAACTGCACTTGAATTTGGTGGCCATGCACCCATTTGAAGTGGTAGGAAACTGCACTTGGATTTGGTGGCCTAGCACCCTGCTAGAAGTGGTATGAAACTGCACTTGAATATGGTGGCCTTGCACCCGCTTGATGTGATATGAAACAGCACTTGAATTGGTGGCCTTGCACCCTGCTTGAAGGGGTACAAAACTGTACTTGAATTTGGTGGACTTGGACCCTGCTTGAAGTTGTCAGAAACTGCATTTGAATTTGGTGGCCTTGCATCTGCTTGAAATGGTATGAAAACTGGACATGAATTTTGGTTGTCTTGCACCCTGCTTGAAGTGGTCGGGAAACTGCACTTGCATTTGGTGTCTTTGCACCCTACTTGAAATGGCATGAAACTGCACTTGCATTTGGTGGCCTTGCACCCTGCTTGAAGTGGTATGAAACTGCACTTGAATTTGATGGTCTTGCACCAGCTTGAAGTGGTATGAAACTGCGACTTGAATTTTGGTGCTTGCTTCCTGCTTGAAGTGGTCGGAAACTGCCATTGAATTCGGTGGCCTCGCACCCTGCTTGAAGTGGTATGAAACTCCCACACTTGAATTTGGTGCCTTGCACCTGCTTAAAATTATATGAAACTGCACTTGAAACGTAGGTTGTCTTGCACCCTGCTTGAAGTGGTAGAAACTGCACTTGAATTTGATGGCAATGCACCCTGCTTGAAATGGCTATGAAACTGCACTTGAATTGGTGGCCTTGCACCCTGCATGAAGTTGTCGTAAACTACAACTTGAATTTGGTGGTCTAAGCACCCTTCTTGAAGTGGTATGAAACGGCACTTGAATTCGGTAGCCTTGCACCCTGCTTGAAGTGGTCGAAAACGTACCCAATTGAATTTGGTGGTCTTGCACCCTGCTTTGAAGTGTAGGAATCTGCACTTGAATTCAGTGGCCAGCACCCTGCTTGAAGTGGAGTGGAACTCCACTTGAATTTGGTGACCTTGCCACCCTGCTTGAAATGGTATGAAACTGCCTTGAATTTGGTTGTCTTGCACCCTGCTTGAAAGTGTCGGAAACTGCACTTGAATTTTTGATGGTGTTTGCACCCTGCTTGAAATGGCATGAAACTGCACTTGATTTGGTGGCAATGCACCACTGAAGCGTATGAAACTGCACTTGAATTTGGTGGTTTTGCACCCTGCTTGAAGATGTCTGAAACTGCACTTGAATTGATTGTCTTGCACCCTGCTTGAAGTGGTATGAAACTGCACTTGAATTTGGTGGCCTTGCACCCTGCTAGAAGTGGTATGAAACTGCACTTGAATTTGGTTGTCTTGCACCCTGCTTGAAGTGATCAGAAACTGCACTTGAATTTTGGTGGCCTTGCACCCTGCTTGAAATGGTAGGAAACTGCATTTGAATTTAGTGGCCTTGCACCCTGCTGGAAATGGAATTTTAAGGAATAGCCGCGAGTCAACTGCCAGCCCACCAGCCGTGAGTGAGCTGTCAGCACATCAGGCTTGAGTGACTGAGCTGCCACCCCAAGAATCCATTTGGCCCACAATGTCCATACTAGCCCTCTGGAAACCAGTCCCTTAAGGCCACAACACCCACACTAGTGCTCCAGAAAGCCCCCCCCCCCCCCCCCCACTGGCCACCAATATTCAATTGGTGGACAGGTGGAATATCGCTTTGGGGGACCAGCCCTCCCGTGTGAACATGGGACACAACGGGTCCCACTTAGTCTAGTAACTTTATAAAGATATATCAATTGAAAAACAAAATGATCAGCAAGGTTCGCATTACCTTTATTCCTCGGAAACATTGTTATTGTTTTGATGTGATGAGGCAGCCATGATCCCAGGGTCCTCGCTGCCTTGCGACCATAAAACAAAGCACGGGATTGGTCAATTTGCGTCCGACTTCAATGTCAAACGTGCATTGATTGGACAATTACTACGCAGAAAATTGGAAGTTTTCCTCACATTTAATAAAAATGTGCAGGTTTTGGTCTTGACGAGTTTCAGGTATGATTTATATAATATTTTTACACAATATGTTAAAAATTCTGTGTTGGGTCATGAACGTGAACGGAAAAGCTCCTCGGCCCACAGCCTAATTCATTTGTTTTATATCTCTCTCCATCACCGTCTATCTCTCCTCTCCCTTTCCCCTGACTCTCAGTCTGAAGAAGGGTCTCGACCAGAAACGTCACCTGTTTCTTTTCTCCAGAGATTCTGTCCCACCTGCTGAGTTATTCCAGCTTTTTGTACCTATCTATGCCTAAAGTGAATGAGTCCATTGTGAAGTTAATTGATGCTGCATTGTTCCAAGCAGTACAACACCTAGTGAGGGTTCATCTTTGGAAAACCCTCGTGTGGAACCCTAACATGCCACACATAGTTACATCTCTATCCTTGAAGCACTTATTCAATTGCTTAATTCCACAGACAATGGTGCTATTAAAACATTCACAATATGAAGTACCCGATGAATTATCTCAAGCTTTTTTGTACACTTCCATGAGGAGCAAAAAACTGATGTTTCTGTCAGTCTCTCAAGAGTGGGAATTAGTAAAAACTACCAAGTATTAGTCTTCAATGACTGCAAGGAAAAGATGGAACAAAATGAGATGTATTAAATTGAAGTCTTGTGAATTAATGCCTATTATTCTGAAGAAGCCAAAATAAAAGATGTTTTGTGCACGACTAGGCTATCCAAAAATAAACTTTTATTCAGGACGGCAGCTGGAATTTATAAATCTTATCTTCCCCACGGTGTTTAACAACACAACGAGAATACTTGTTTAGAAATGATGACCCAAAAAACCTGCATTGCAGTCTCATACACTATATAATGGAATGTTGGCCTTCATAACAAGAGGATTTCAGTATAGGAGTAAAGAGGTTCTTCTGCAGTTGTATAGGGCTCTGGTAAGACCACATCTGGAGTATTGTGTATTGAGTATTGAGGAAGGACATCCTTGTGATTCTTGTGATCCTGTGATCCTTGTGATCCTGTGTGTACAATTTTGGTCGCCTAGTTATAGGAAGGATGTCAACAAAATAGAGAGAGTACAGAGGAGATTTACTAGAATGTTGCCAGGGTTCCAGCAACTATGTTACAGAGAAAGGTTGAACAAGTTAGGTCTTTATTCTTTGGAGCGCAGAAGGTTAAGGGGGGACTTGATTGAGGTCTTTAAAATGATGAAAGGGATAGACAGAGTTGACGTGGATACATTTTTCCCATTGAGGGTAGGGAAGATTCAAACAAGAGGGCATGACAGGAGAATTAAGGGACAGTGGTTTCGGGGTACGTGAGGGGGAACTTCTTTACTCAGAGGGTGGTGGCTGTGTGGAATAAAAAATGAGCTTCCAGCAGAAGTGGTGGAGGCAGGGATCGATTTTAACATTTAAGAGTAAAGTGGATAGGTATATGGACGTGAAGGGAATGGAGGGGTATGGGTCTGAGTGCAGGTAGATGGGACAATGGGGAAAACAAATGGTCGGCACGGATACTGCGAAAGGCGACCCGATGGCGAGAGGCGCCCCTGGCTTTCGTGCTGTAATTTGTTATATGGTTATATGATTGAGGCGTGCCAGGTAGGGTTCACGAGATTGATCCCTAGAACGGATGCGGGAGCTTACGTCATATTAGGAAGATCCCCTATAGGTTGTATTTCACTGGAGTTTAGAAGCGGATGAGGTGGGTATCTTATAGGAACATATAAATTATAAAAGGACTGCGACAAGCCTAGATGCCAGCGAAAAATGTTCCCAATCGTTGGTGCGAAGTCCAGAACCATGCCTAAGCTGCCTAAAAGGCGCCATGAGGCCATTAAGCCAGTTAGGTGCCTACGGTGAGCCACAATATTATTTCACCCCAGAGAGTTGTGATTTGATGGAACTAAACCATGTCGAATTACCTAAGCCACAGAGGGCAGTGGAGGCCAAATACAGTGAAGGCATCAAAAGGAGACTTAGATAGAGCACTAGGAGCTAGATGGTAATCAAGGGATTTATTGTTATGCCGGACGTTAGCCATGTGGCAAACCCGTTTATATCTTGCCAACCATTAGAGATCCACTAATGCCGCTAGATTTCCCTGGATAAGCAAATCAAACTTCCAGTCCATGCAAATGCAATTAACTCTTAAAACAAGGCTTTTCAATCTTCCCACATAACAACTGATGTGGCACCCTATCCAATTGAATATTAACGCACAGTCCCTTCACAGTTCCTCCTTCATCCAAAGCACATATTACTCTTCAAACAAACTTCTGCGAAATATGAGGTGGTACAACAAAAGGCTGGAGAAATCCAGCGAGGTGCTAGCCACGCATCTAAGGACTCGAGAGAAAGGGCGAACGTTTCAGGCCGTCCGAAGACCTTCTTCAGACTGGTCCAGGGATCAGGGAAAACGAGGAATATAGACGGTGGTGATTTGCTGAGATAAAGAACATTGAATGAAGATATGCAAAAAGTAATCGAAATGATAAAGGGAACAAGCCCATTGCTAGCAGCTGTTAGTGTAGTGGTGAATATTAGATGCTAGTGCGACTACGGGTGGGGTGAGATGAGAGAGATGGAGAGGGAAAATGCCAAGGGGCACCCGTACGAGCTTGAGGGAGAGGTGGGAAGGCGAGGAGAACAGCCAAGGTTAACAGAATTGAGAAGATTCAATGTTCAAGCCAGAGCAGAATGCAGACGCCCACAAAGCGGAATATGAGGCATGCTGTCTCCTCCAACTTGCCGGTGTTGCCCTCACTCTGGCCGATGGAGGAGGCTCGTCGCCCAGACACCGGATGAGTCGTCGGATACGGAATGGGAGCTTGACCGGAAGTTTTGAAGTGCTGAGACAACCGTTGTGGTCGGCTGGTTATGCCGGAAACCGAGAGAACAGGAGTGTCTGGCGAAACGATCACAAGCCTTCCCTGTTGGTCTCACCGATATAGATCATTCTGCGATTGGACGCCCAGCAGCGATGCCGTAGATGCGGTTGGGGAGGTGCAGGTGACCTAGTCGGCCTGAAGGATGCTGTAGCCGTCTGAAAGGAAAGTGGAGGGGGGATCGGTAAAAGGGACATGTAAGCCATTTCTTTTACAGAAAAATATGATTTCAATTCAAAAATCACATTGACTTTGGCTGATTACCTTGAATTTTTTGGAGTACCCTGCTAAGCCGTTTGTGTAATAATACCTACTAACAATTTCTCCTGACACATATTGAGATAATTGACCTGCAGTTTCCTGTTTTCCTTCCTTTTTGTAGAAAATCGTTTACATTTCCATTTTCCAATCCAATGGAATCTTCCCTGATTTTAGGTCATTGTGGAGATTTAAAATGAATGCATCAACTATCCGACTAATTATGTCTTTCAAGAACAACAACATCAGCGTCGTGACTCGTGGGGCGCGCTTGCGGTGCGCATGGTGAGGCATGGAATCGTATGCGGTGGCACAGGATATTGCACAGAGCTCCAGGATTTAGTACAGGAAGTAATTCCTCGCGCGCCACCTGATGACGTATCACGTACGCATGCTGACGCATTGGGTATGCACCTGATGCATTGGCATCGTACATTGGTGTCCCGACGTCTCACGTGTATCGCGTGGTGACGCATGGTTAGTCACCGTGCATCATCGTCCTTGCGTCAATGTCCTGCCGTGTGCCACAGGGTATTCTAATGACGTCACGTGCACCAGACGGCTGTGCTGACGCATGACGACGTGTGATTTGCACGCGACGTTGCGCATCACGACGCGTCATCCTATTTTACATATGACGCGTAAATGAGGTGCAAATGACGGCCAAGTGGGACAGGTCCTTAACTTCCAGTTCTCTCTATTCTGCAACACTCTCCAGGGCCCGGCCATTTACTGCGCAAGTCCTATCCTGCTTTGCCTAACCAAAGTGCCACACCTAACCTTTGTTAGAACTAAATTCCATTTACCATTCCCAACAGATCTAAATCTTGTTCTCAATTTGGTTCTTAATTTGCAGTTTATTCTGAGATATTGTTTGTCATTAAAACCGATATTGTCATTAAAACAGGGTACACAAAAGGCTGGAGAAACTCAGCGGGTGCAGCAGCATCTAAGGAACGAAGGAGATAGGCGACGTTTCAGGTCGAGACCCTTCTTCAGACTGGTCAGGGATCAGGGAAACGAGAGATATAGACGGTGATGTGGAGAGATAAAGAATAATGAATGAAAGATATGCAAAAAAGTATCGATGATAAAGGGAACAAGCCATTGTAATGTGTTTGTAGTGTGAAAATGAGAAGCTAGTGCGACTAGGGTGGGGAGGGGAATAGATAGAGAAGAGGAGAGAGAGAAGAGAGAGAGAGAGAGAGAGAGATAGATAGAGAGAGGGAATGCCAGGCCCGAGGCTGAGGGAGAGGTGGGAAGGGGAGAGAGACAGCAAGGGTTAACAGAATTGCGAAAATTCAATGTTCAGCCCAAAGGATGCAGAACTCCCCAACGCGGAATATGAGGTGCTGTTCCTCCAACTTGCGGTGTTGCTCATTCTGGACGTGAGGAGGCCCAGACCGAGAGGTCGGATACGGCATGGGAGGGGAGTTTGAAGTGCTGAGCCACTGGGAGGTCGGGTTGGTTATTGGCGGACCGAGCGGAAGGTGTTCGGCGAAACGATCGCAAAGCCTCCGCTTGGTCTCACCGATATAGATCATCTGGCATCTGGAGCAGCGGATGCAGTAGAGATGAGGTTTGGAGGAGGTGCAGAGAACCTCTGTCGACCTGGAAGGACTGCTTGGATCCCTGAAAGGAGTGGAGGGGGAGATGAAGGGACAAGTGTAGCATTTCTTGCGGTTGCAAGGGAAAGTGCCCGGGAAGGGGTTAGTAGAGCGGGAGCGGAAGGGAAGAATTGACATGGGAGTTGTTGGAGGGAGTGGTCTTTGCGGAAGGCAGACAGGGGGGGAGAGGAAGATGTGTGAGTGGAGGGGTCACATGGAGGGTGGCGAAACTGGCAGAGGACTACGTGTTGTATTTGCCGGCTGGTGGGGGCGCCCAAAAAAGGTGAGGACCAGGGGGACTCTGCCCTTGTTGTGAGTGGGGGAATGGGGAGAGAGGGGCAGTGTTGTGGGATATGGCCGGAGACCCTGGTGCGAGCCTATCTATAGAGGGGGAGGGGAATCCCCGTTCTCTGAAGAATGAGGCCATTTGTGATGACCTGGTGTGGAACACCTCATCCTGGGAGCAGATGCGGCGTAGATGGAGGAATTGGGAATAGGGGATGGAGTCCTTACAGGAAGCAGGGTGAGAGGAAGAGTAGTCCAGGTAGCTGTGGGAGTCAGTTGGTTTGTAGTGGATGTCAGTCAGGAAAACTACTTCTTCTGCTGTTGTATAGGGCTCTGGTGAGACCTCATCTGGAGTATTGTGTACAGTTTTGGTCTCCTAATTTGAGGAAGGACATCGAGGCAGTGCAGCGTAGGTTCACGAGATCGATCCCTGGGATGGCGGGACTGTCATATGAGGAAAGATTGAAAAGACTAGGCTTGTATTCACTGGAGTTTAGAAGGATGAGGGGATATCTTATAGAAACATATAAAATTATAAAAGGACTGGACAAGCTAGATGCAGGAAAAATGTTCCCAATGTTGGGCGAGTCCAGAACCAGGGGCTACAGTCTTAGAATAAAGGGGAGGCCATTGAAGACTGAGGTGAGAAAAAAAAAATTCACCCAGAGAGTTGTGAATTTGTGGAATTACCTGCCACAGAGGGCAGTGGAGGCCAAATCACAGGAAGGATTTAAGAGAGAGTTAGATAGTTGGATAGAGCTCTAGGGGCTAATGGAATCAAGGGATATGGGGAGAAGGCAGGCACGGGTTATTGATAGGGGATGATCAGCCATGATCACAATGAATGGCGGTGCAGGCTCGAAGGGCCGAATGGCGGCCTCCTGCACCTATTTTCTATGTATCTATATTTAATTTGTTGTTTAAAATGACATTCATAAGAACAAAGCTCTACAGTATTCGCCTCGACGCCCACCCCTCTTCCATAAGTTGTACCAGCTTCAAAGTCGCGTCGTTGAGTTTCTCTGCTATATTTGTTTTCACCTTGGCCAAAGTTAATAATAACCTGTTGCCTTTATCATCGTTACTTTTTTGTGTATCTTTCCTTCATTTGTTTCATATCTCTCTCCATCACTGTCTATATCTCTCCTCTCCCTTTCCCCTGACTCTCGGTCTGAAGAAGGGTATCGACCCGAAACGTCACCTATTTATTTTCTCCAGAGATGCATTCTGACATGCTGAGTTATTCCAGCTTTTTGTACCTATTTATGCCTAAAGTGTATGAGTCCATTGTAAAGTTAATTGATGCTGCACTTGTTCCAAGCAGTACAACACTTAGTGTGCCTCATCTTTGGAAAACCCTCTTGTGTGGAACCCTAACATGCCACATATAGTTACATCTCTATCCTTGAAGCACTTATTCAATTGCTTAATTCCGCAGACAAAATGGTGCTGCTAAAACATTCACAATATGAAGTACCCGACAAATTATCTCAAGCTTTTTTGAGCACTGCCATGAGGAACAGAAAATTGATTTTTCTATCAGTCTCTCAAGAGTGGGAATTGGCAAGAATTACCAAGTATAGAGGCCCTTGCCCACTTGGGCGTCATTTGCACGTCATGCAGACGTGTCGTGCGGCTAGACGCGTAAATGATGTCTCATAAATTATGCACAAATGACGCCCAAGTGGGACAGACCCTTTAGTCTTCAATGACTGCAAGGAAAAGATAGAACAAAATGAGACATATTAAATTTAAATCCAAGGACAATCTAGTGAATTAATGTCTATTATTTTGAAGAAGCCAAAATTAAAGATGTTTTGTGCATGACTGGGCTATCCAAAAATAAACTTCTATTCAGGACGGCAGCTGGAATCTATTAATCTTATCTTCCCCACGATATTTTACAACACAATGAGAATATTTGTTTAGAAATGATGACCCAAAAAAACTGCATTGCAGTCTCATACACTACATAATCCGCTGACATTTTTGCCACCTCCATTGGGATCTCACCACTAGCCACATTTTCCCATCTCCACCCTTTCCGCTTTCTGCAGAGACCGTTCCCTCTGCAGCTCCCTGGTTAACTCATCCCTTCACACCCAAACCACCCCCTCCCCAGGTACTTTCCCCTGCAACCTCAGGAGATAGAAACATAGTAAATAGGTGCAGGAGTAGGCCATTCGGCCCTTCGAGCCTGCACCGCCAATCAATATGATCATGGCTGATCATTCAACTCAGTATCCTGTACCTGCCTTCTCTCCATACCCCCTGATCCTTTTAGCCCACAAGGGCAACATCTAACACCCTCTTAAATATAGCCAATGAACTGGCTCAACTACCTTCTGTGGCAGAGAATTCCAGAGACTCACCACTCTCTGTGTGAAAAATGTTTTCCTCATCTCGGTCCTAAAGGAATTCCCCCTTATCCTTCAACTGTGACCCCTTGTTCTGGACCTACCCAACATCGGGAACAATCTTCCTGCATCTAGCATGTCCAACCCCTTAAGAATTTTGTAAGTTTCTATAAGATCCCCCCTCAATCTTCTAAATTCTAGCGAGTACAAGCCGAGTCTATCCAGTCTTTCCTCATATGAAAGTCCTGACATCCCAGGAATCAGATGCATCACTTGTCCCTATACCTCCCCCCTCAACTCCGTCCAAGGATCCTGACAGTCTGCTCAGGTGAGGCACATGCACCTCCTCCAACCTCATCTACTGTATCCGCTGTTCCAGCTGTGGACTCCTATATATCGGCGAGACCAAGCGCTGGCTCGGCGATCGTTTTGCTGAACACCTCCGCTCAGCCCGCCTGAACCTACCTGATCTCCCGGTTCTGGACATTATAACGCTTCCTCCCATTCCCACACTGACATTTCTGTCCTGGGCCTCCTCCATTGTCAGAGTGAGGCCCAGCACAAATTGGAGGAACAGTACCTCACATTTTGTACGGGTAGCTTACACCCCAGCGGTGTAACTAACTTCAAGCAACCCTTGCTTTTCCTCCCTCTCTATCCCCTCTCCCTTCCCAGTTCTCTGACCAGTCTGATTATCCCCGATTACATTTTATCTGTTTGCTTTGTTTTCACCATCTCCTAGCTATCAATGATCTATTCTACATTTTCCTTGATCCTCATCTCTCTTGATGTCTCTGCTTTTCACACACTTCACCCATCTTTATCTTTGGGTGAGGTAGAGGTTCCTTATCTTTGGGTCTCTCTTTCCCCTGACTCTCAGTCTGAATGAGGGTCTCGACCCGGAATGCCACCCATTCCTTCTCTCTGGACAAGCTGCCTGTCCGCTGAGTTACTCCAGCATTTTGTGTATGTCTTCGGTGTAAACCAGCATCTGCAGTTCCTTCCTATGCATTGCATCATGTCCAGTGTAAAGGCATAAAATAGTAGGATTAAACGAGAACTTACCAGTTTGAAGGATGAGGGATTACGTGAAGAAGACCCCGCCTGGTGCATGCTCGGCATATTTCAAAGCAGCGGCGTGAAAAACACAGAACCAATAGCCGGAGTAAGATAGTAAGACTTACATAGACTAGAACTACCAGATGATCATTTACATTATGAGGGTTGGGAGTGGAGGACACGTAATCCCTCATCGTAACTCCTCATAAAATAACGATCAAACTTCAAACTGGTAAGTTCTTGTTTAATCCTACTATTTTACTTTGGAGTCACGTGAGTGACTACGTGAAGATTTTGAAGCTCTGTGATTTTCATGCCGTAGATCATTCCATACGACACATTGCTTGAGTTTACACAGTAGTGACTAAATAATATATATTGCTTGAAATTATGCAATAAATATTTTAATATTTTAATAATAATAAAAAGAAAAGTAATAACCCCTTTATCCCTGGGGAAATTACAACAAATGATATGAAACAAATCAAACAATTTGAACAGAACCCAACACAGCATGTGCAACCCTGGCACTGTGACAACAGGTTTATCATAAAATCTAGAAAAGTTCCTCTTTAGACCACCCTGCGGTCTCCAGAATTTGATCGAGTGGCATGTCCTGCACCTTTGCCGTGGACATTGATACCGCCCTTGTGGAGTGAGATTTAAACACATCAGTTCTACTCCAGTTAATCCAGAATCTATTTATCCATCTAGAAATAGTTTGTACTGTCACTTTTTTATATGTTTCATGTGGGTAATGAACATTGGTGTCTCACAATCTTGGAGACTCTTAATTCAATATATATTAAATCAGATGCTTAACCACACACAATGTTTAGTTGACAGAGTATGTCTTAAAGATTACATTGGTTCCAGCCTTTTTTGGCTTGCTTTGCTTGCTTAGATCATTGACATAAAACGTCATTTTATCTACAGACAACTGTATACAATGTAACCACAACATTTGAAATGTTTGTACTCATTGTGCTGATATTAATGTCATCAGCATAACCACTTTAAATATTAACTTCTGAAAAGACAGTGACGTAATTGGAGGTCAATTGCCGAAGCAATGTGAGAACTATACTGACATCCCAGATTTCTGTATATCTGGGTTTGGTAGGATTTTATTAAAATTCCTCTCATAAATCGGGATATTAACGGATGAGACCCGATAAATTGTCCTTCTGAAAATTGTCCTAAATAGGAGGACAAAGCACTCCGAGCTCCATTAATGGTACTATAACTCAGGTGCAACATAGCAAGGAACTCCAACACATCCGATATGTTTGCAGTATGATAAAATATATCTGACTGTATACAAAAGATTTTCCATTCCTTATATGAAACATATATTGTTTCTTAATGCTATATCTCCAAGCTACAGTTATGACATCCATGGTCCTATCCGACATTCCATCAGAACCTGCAGATTAACAATTAATACGGTCATGTAATGGATGACTTCTGCAGTTACTGGATGTACCAACAATTACTGCACCTGGGATTTGTCATGAATGTCTGAATCATCAGTCTGAGCACCAATGGGAACAATGGCTGTGTAGTAATGGTCCCTAGATAAGGGATGTATCAGATATTAAACTGATAAGAACAGATACTACACTTGATCTTAGCCAAAAGGCCGAGAAGCAATACCAGTTTGGAACCACCAAACGCGTGCGGCGGAGACTTGCTCTATTTTGGTGACACATTGCTGAATCAGGCAAAATGGCGAATACATAAAAGACTATACGTCCCCAATGTAGCGAGAATGCATCCACCACTAATGCTCCTGGGTCTGGCTCCCATGAGACACATTTAGACCACTGGAGATTTAATCCAGCCACAACAGATCAACATTTGGTACTCATACTGTCTGACAATCTTTTTTAAACTTTTTGAATTTTAACATTCATTCTGTATTGTCATTGAACTTTCATGATCTGTTGACTTACCACAATATTGTCTTCTCCCACAGCTGTGGTATTGTCTACTCGTAATTGAACATGTATGTTCTTTATTGTAGAACAAACAGCTATCAATGCATAAAACGCCCCCAATAACTCCAAATAATTCATACCATGTGTTTGGAGAATTAATCGTCTTGGACAGTCCATCGACCACCACAACTGTTGTCGCTGTCCTTGGATCCCCATCCGAGAGCACTCCCATCAGTCTGTAATACCACTGACGACTACTGAACAAGCACATTTTTACTTCTAGTAACTTGTGCAACATTGAGAATCCATCATTGCAATTCAGGCCAACCTTTTTAGTTGGTAACTGCATGGACCTAATCAATGACCTGCACGCTTTTTACGCTTATTCTCTGGTCTTTGCAGACTTTGATCACTTTACTTTACCACTATCACTTTACCAGTAACTGTAGCTACTTCTTGGATGGTGGGATAACGTTTTATTACCAAGACAAGTACAAGCATTTGTAACATCCCCAACCTTAATTGTTGATAAAGTTACTGACATATCAACTGTATTAATGACAAACCCCAAATAATCAATTATTTGGGGTGCCTGTAACTTGCATGTTGTTTGGATGTACAGAACCTTAGCCTTTCAATAGGCTTATGGTTGCTGAACCCAGTTCTTCAGCTGTCTCCCATTTACAATTAACATATCCTCTAGATAAGTCATTACAATGTGATTCTGAGCCCTCATTAACACCAGTGCTGGTTTCAATAATTGTGTGAGCAATCTGAGGGCTGAATTTAACCCATTAGGTCATTCCTTCAGCTGACCCATCCAATTAATTTAAGTACCTGAATAATAAGGCATATTTTTTATATGTAATAATAGCCATATAGCAGCCTTGTGATAACAACTATGTTACAGTGTTGAAGTGTACTTTTTAAAAAATGCCTATACTGAACTATAAATTTAAGTTTGTGAGTCCCAGAATGACTCAGCAACCCCCATACTTGTGTCTGGGATATATTATCTCAACCTGACGAGTTCCTGGTACATTCAAACATGAAGCCGATCAGATTTAATGCAGAATTACAAAACAATTGTAATCTTACAACCAACCAGAGGTTGTTTCCCAGAAATTCCATGTGTGATGGAATGAAGTTTCTGTACTTCCGTAAATGAACCAGAAGATCTCCTTCTATTAATATAGGGGTTCGTATTCAACCTGTTTGTTTTCTCAAAGCAGGAATGAGAAGTTTTATAAGGCAAATATCCTTAATTGTTTGGGCAGTTTTTCATCAACCATAAATCTGGTTATAGCTTGCCCACACAATCCTGCATTTTTTGGGTATAATGTTAGCCAAATGGCAATTTTCATCATACAATTGGGTTTGAATATGCATTGCAGAGTTAAGCAAGCATGTAATTGTTATATGGTTATATGGTTATATGGTCTTAAAAGTATTGGACATTATCGACCCATGTATGTCTTCCCCAAATGCAGTGATGCCAACTGAATATCAGCTAGAGGACATGCTGGAACACATTTCCTGTCCTCACATCGTTACACTCATGGGTGCCCAATTACTGAGTTACTGTTGGCACCCTGAGCGAGGCACAATAGACGAGTGTTTTATATATTTTTTACTGTTTCAGTCATAACAGTTTCTTGGAGTAGGTGAGAAACCAAATAATGTTGGCCGCCAGGTTCATCCATAGCCTCACCAGTCCATACCGATATAGCAAAACTTGGTGCTACATCGGGAACACCCGGAGCGTTTCTATTGTGCTCTGGTGTATACACATAAGTAGGGACACCAGCTTCAGGGTCAGTTTCATCCTGCCCTGGTACTCCCGAGTCTTTGCTCTAGGAGACTTCATCCAGACCTAAACAAGGCACTGGTGAATGAGACCACGAGGAGCGCCTCCAGGACTCACCAGGACGCCACCTTCACCGACCTCCACGCCGATGCTGCCGCCGACCTCCACCTGCCTACTAATGATGCCCAGCCCCGCTGCCTGCCCGGTAACTCTGCTTATCTCCCCCAACCCGATTCCACCGCCCATCACCAGCGCAACGCGACTGCCGAACCTCGCCGTCCCCCGGGGCCACCTAACTCCATCGCCACACCGGGCCCATCCAGCATCGCCAGTGTACTGGGCCCGCCGAAGACCACAGCCGCACCCGCCTCACCTTGCATCGCCGCCGGACCGGGCCTACAGAGCATCGCCGCCAGACCGGGGCTCCCCGAACACGGCCGCCGCACCGCACCCCACTCATCTCGCCGCCTCACCGGTCGGACCGACCACCCGACCACCGGGACCTCCAACGCATCGCCCGCCCGCCGACCCCGACTCCACCCACTGCCCGCGGACTCCTACCTTCGGGTCCGCCGACCCACGACTCTCCACCGCCCTCCAGCAGCCCGCAGCCGTCGCCTCACCTGCAGACTGGACTCTGCAGTGGGCCTGAAGCCTCCACGTTGCTAACTCCTCCCACCTCTCTGTTCTTTAACGGCACTGGGTCCTAGTGCCCTCTCCCAGCCCCAGTTAACCTTAGTGGCTATTCCACTGGGTCTTCCCCATCCCCCCCCTACCATGTAACCCTGCTCTTCCCCACCCACACCACAGCCCCTATACCCCCCCCCCACCGCCTGACCACCCTCCACCCCCCCACCACACCACGCTTCGTCCTCAGTCCACTCACCTGCTTCCCCCGGCAACAACCCCCATCCTTGCCGCGTGTTCACCATCCCCCCGGACCTCCCCCTCTCTGACATTGAACGGTCTGTCCTCAGCAGAGGTCTCACCTTTGTCCCCCTCCGTCCCCACCTCAATGAGTTCCGCGCCCACCACGACTTGGAGCTCTTCTACCGTCGCTCCACCTCACAGCGTTCTTCCACGGAAGAAGCCCTCGCCCCCCACTGATGATCCCTTTTCCTGTCTCCCACGCACCGCCTCCACTTGGACCCCCCCTCGTAGCCTTCCGGCTGAAGAACTATTTATCCAGAACTGCCGTCGGGGACATCAACCGCCTCGACTTCTCCACCCCCCTGTCTCACTCCAATCTCTCCAGCCCTGAACGTACTGCCATCGACTCACTCCGTAACAACCCAGACTGGGTTATCAAACCCGCCGACAAGGGAGGTGCCGTGGTAGTCTGGCGCGTCGATCTCTACAAAGCGGAGGCCGCGCGCCAACATCTCGGACACCTCCTCCTACTTACCCCATGGACCATGACCCCACTGACGAACACCAGGCCACCATCTCGAGCACCATAACCGACTTCATCAGCTCGGGTTCCCTACCCCACCGAGCCTCACCGACCTCATCGTTTTCCCAGCCCCGCACGGCCCGATTTTACCTTCTCCCCAAATCCACAAACCCAACTGCCCTGGCAGACCCATTGTCTCTGCCTGTTCGTGCCCCACCGAACACATTTCCACATACCTTGACGCCATCCTATCCCCTTTGTTAAATCCCTCCCCACCTATGTTTCAAGACACCTCAGACACTCTCCGTCGGCTCCGTGCATTCCATTCTCCAGGCCCCCATCCTCTCATCTTTACCATGGATGTCCAGTCACTCTACACCTCCATCCCCCACCAGGACGGTCTCAAAGCCCTCCGGTTCTTCCTCGACCAGAGGAGCAACCCATACCCGTCCACTGACAACCCTCCTCCGCCTAGCAGAGTTGGTCCTCACCCTCAATAACTTCTCTTTTGATTCCTCCCATTTCCTCCAAACACAAGGCGTAGCTATGGGGACACGCATGGGCCCCAGCTACGCTTGCCTCTTTGTTGGGTACGTCGAACAATCCTTGTTCTCGGCGTACCAGGGCCCCATCCCCGACCTCTACCTCCGTTACAACCGACGACTGCTTTGGTGTCACCTCCTGCACCCACACACAACTGACTGACTTCATTCATTTCACCACCAACTCCATCCGGCACTCAAATACACTTGGACCATTTCCGACACTTCCCTACCATTCCTTGACCTCACCATCTCTATTGCAGTGATACGCTCCTGACCGACATCAACTACAAAACTACTGACTCCCACAGCTACCTGGACTACTCTTCCTCCCACCCTGCTTCCTGTAAGGACTCCATCTCCTATTCCCAATTCCTCCGTCTACGCCGCATCTGCTCCCAGGATGAGGTGTTCCACACCAGGTCATCACAAATGGCCTCATTCTTCAGAGAACGGGGATTCCCCTCCCCCACTATTGATGAGGCTCGCACCAGGGTCTCCTCCATACCCCGCAACACTGCCCTCGCTCCACATTCCCCCACTCGCAAACAGGGCAGAGTCCCCCTGGTCCTCACCTTTCACCCCACCAGCCGGCAAATACAACATATAGTCCTCCGCCAGTTTCGCCACCTCCAACGTGACCCCTCCACCCGCCACATCTTCCCATCTCCCCCCCTGTCTGCCTTCCGCAAAGACCGCTCCCTCCGCAACTCTCTCATGTCCATTCTTCCCCCCCCTCCCACTCTACCCCTTCCCCGGGCACTTTCCCTTGCAACCGCAAGAAATGCAACACTTGTCCCTTCACCTCCCCCCTCCACTCCTTTCAGGGACCCAAGCAGTCCTTCCAGGTCCAACAGAGGTTCACCTGCACCTCCTCCAACCTCATCTACTGCATCCGCTGCTCCAGATGCCAGATGATCTATATCGGTGAGACCAAGCGGAGGCTTGGCGATCGCTTCGCCGAACACCTCCGCTCGGTCCGCAATAACCAACCCGACCTCCCGGTGGCTCAGCACTTCAACTCCCCCTCCCATTCCACATCCGACCTCTCGGTCCTGGGCCTCCTCCACGGCCAGAGTGAGCAACACCGCAAGCTGGAGGAACAGCACCTCATATTCCGCTTGGGGAGTCTGCATCCTTTGGGCTTGAATATTGAATTTTCTCAATTCTGTTAACCCTTGCTGTCTCCTCCCCTTCCCACCTCTCCCACAGCCCTCGGGCCCTGACATTCCCTCTATCTCTATCTCCCTCCCCCCACCCCAGTCGCACCAGCTTCTCATTTTCACACCACAAACAGCTTACAATGGCTTGTTCCCTTTATCACTGATACATTTTTGCATATCTTTCACTCATTGTTCCTTATCTCTCCACATCACCGTCTATATCTCTCGTTTCCCTGATCCCTGACCAGTCTGAAGAAGGGTCTCGACCCGAAACGTCGCCTATCTCCGTCGCTCCTTAGATGCTGCTGCACCCGCTGAGTTTCTCCAGCTTTTTGTGTACCCTCGATTCTCCAGCATCTGCAGTTCCTTCTTTAAAACTGGTGAATGAGATTCTCATTTGTCATAGGCACCATACTCAGTGTATGGAAACTCCTTTCAGAGCCTGCCTTAGAATCTCATGGGTCTTAAAACCCTTAATTGTTTAGAATTTTGAGCATTTTATCTTGCTCTAAATACTTCATCCAGACCTATGTAAGGCACTGGTGAATGAGATTCTCATTCTTTATAGGCACCATACTCAGTGTATGGAAACTCCTTCGGAGCCTGCCTTAGAATCTCATGGGTCTTTAGAACCCTTGACTGATTAGAATTTGGGGCATTTTATCTTGCTCTAGGGATCTCATCCAGACCTAACCAAGGTACTGGAGAATCAGAATCCCATTTTCATAGGCACCATACTCAGCGCATGGAAACTCCTTTGGAGCCTGCCTTACAGGAAGACATACCTGGGTCAAGAACCCTTGACTCAGTCAAGTGTGGAGCATTTTCTCCATTTCCAGACTCCCCCACATTCTTGTCCTCCCTTGGAGGAGAGTTACTTCATTACTGTTTTGTATTTGTGCATAAACCATATATGTTTAAAATTGTAATTCTGACAGGCACATTCTGCTTGCAGAATATTTGTATTAACCTCAGTATCACACAGGGTTATATACATTTGCACGAAGAAAACTGCATCTGGTAACATATACTCAGAGCAGACTTTATTTTACAATTACTGGGTATTTGGAGTCGGCATTTAGCGCAGCCATTATCTCCAAACCCGATCTAAATAGCGGTAAATAGCGGGAGCCGGCTTTTAAAGCAGCCCTTAGCACCCGATCCGATCTAAATCGGAAACTGCGGTTCCAGCGCATTCTATTCAATTACCGCAGTTTAAAAATACATTCACTCTAGCTGGCTCCGTATTTTGAGCCAGAGTTACAGAGTTTTAAAAACAATTTCAAAATAAATCAGCACTCTAGCTGGCTGTGCAGACTTACAGAGTTTAAACCCACTAGCAAGAAAGTTCAACAGCGACTTAACTGCGGGTTAAACCTACGCTGGTGGGAGCTGCGCTCATGCGTCGACGTAATGCCGAGCATGCGCCAGGCGGGGTCTTTTTCACGTAGTCACTCACGTGACTCCGAAGTAAAATAGCTTGAGGGCTGACCAGAGGACAGGAGGTAGAATATGCTCAGGCTGGGTCTTCCATTCTTTTGTATCGGGTTTCTCCAAAGATGAAGGCACCAGTCATTCATGGAAATAGTTAATAATGAACTCCTACTCTTGCCGCTTTGTCATGACAGCTGTTGGTAAGAAGTCAAAACCATATAACCATATAACATATAACCATATAATAATTACAGCACAGAGACAGGCCTTGATCTGTTGTCTTGACCTGGGATATAACTTGCTGAAATCCAAATTTGGTGCTTAATGCACCATTGCCATATCTGATTGATCAGACAATCACATGATACCGATCTGACTCCACCCATGTGATTAATATATGCAACAGCTGTTTTATAGTCTAATTGTATCTGTACATGCAGATTCTTTTTTGTAGAACAATAGGCTTTTATATAACCAGATTTATACAGCACGGAAGTGCTGTTACGCCGTGCAACTCTGCCATGGCAACAAAGTGGCCTAACCGAGGTGGCCTGCACTTGGCCCACATCCTTCCAAACCTTTCCTGTCCATGTACCTGTCCAATTGTGTTTTAAATGTTGGTACAGCACCTGCTTCTTCCACTTCCTCTGGCAGCTTTTTCCATATATACAACACCCTCTGTGTGGAAACAGCTACCCCTCAGATTCCTATTAAATAGTTTTTCCTTCACCTTAAAGGGGATGGGTAAGGGACTTAACTATAGGAAGGATGGAATTAAACTGAAAAAGGCACAAAAAGTGGATGGTATTGTGCCTGGAGGGTTTCGGTTATAAAGAGAGGCTGGGTCTTTTTTCCATAAAGCTTAGAGCTGAGGGGTCATCTTATCGAAGTTTATAAATTCATGAGGGACACGGATAACATGAATAGCCAGTCTTTTCCACAGGGTTGGGGTTTTAGGTGAGATGGGAAAGATATAAAAGGGACCACAGGGTAGCTTTTCCACAGAGGGTAATGCATATATGGAAAAAGCTGCCAGAGGAAGTGGCAGGTGTAAATCTTGACACTTCCTGTTTGCACTGCATATTGATTTTAGAAAAAATGCTACCACTTACGGCTGTAATTTCTGGCCATCTTACTCAGTTCCCCTCTGCTGCGCAGGACAAGAGGACTTTTCCCATCGATGAAAAATAACATAATTAATGTTTAAAATGTTTAGATTCTCTCTCCTGTCAATCACGCTGTGAAGGCCACGCCCATTCCTGTGGGAGGAGGGAGGGATTATAAAACCTGGAAGTGTGGACATGCCTCAGTCGCTGCAAGATGGGGGAGTGAGAGGTCACAGCTCTCTGTCTGAGCTGTGAATCAACTGAACATATGTCTACTAAACTGTGAGTGTGATTTTACTGACCTGTGAGTGCCCTTAATGTGGTTTGAAAATGAAAATGTGGTGGGTTTGAAAAAGCAAAGCAAATGGTGGTGGTGGGTTTGAAAAAGGAAAGCAAATGAAACTGCACTTGAATTTGGTGGCCTTGCACCTTGCTTGAAGTGGTATGAAACTGCACTTGAATTTGGTGGCCTTGCACCCTGCTTGAAATGCAATTTCAAGGAATAGCCATGAGAACTGCCAGCCGACCAGCCGTGATTGAGCTGCCAGCACACCAGGCTTGCGTGACTGAGCTGCCAGCCCAAGAATACATTCGGCCTACCATGTCCATACTAGCCCTCTGCAAACCCTTCCCCTCAGCCCCCAACACCCATTCTAGTGCTCCAGAAAGCATATATATATATATATATATATCCATATAACCATATAACCATTACAGCATGGAAACAGGCCCTCTCGGCCCTTCCAGTCCGTGCCGACCATTTGTTTTCCCCTAGTCCCATCTACCTGCATTCAGACCATACCCCTCCATTCCCTTCACGTCCATATACATATACATATACATATATACATATACACAAAAAGTTGGAGAAACTCAGCGGGTCGCACACCATCTCTGGAGAAAAGGAATAGGTTATTTTGGGTCGAGACTCTTCTTCAGAGACCCGCCTAAAGAAGGGTCTCGACCCAAAACATTGACTATTCCTTTACTCCAGAGATGCTGACTGTCCCACTGAGTTACTCCAGCATGTTGTGTCTATCCAAGATGTTTATAGTAGGAACATTACTAACCAGAGCACCTCATAGTAGGAACATTACTAACCAGAGCACCTCATCTGTCTCACCATTGCAAAACAAAACTTCAAATCTCTTCCCTTCTTTCCTCTCCCGTGGTCGGGAGCCTCGAGCCCTCTGTTGACGGGACGATTTTGACTCCCGTATCCGGCAGCATTTTGCCCCCCGCATCAGGGTGATCAGCTCCTGCATCGGGGGATGTCAGCTCCCCCGCGAACGAACCCCGCATCAGGGCTGGTCGAACCTCTGCGTCGTTGGAGCTCCCGACTGGCCTCTCCAGAGACTATGAGCTTCCGATTTTTGTCCGCAGGCCACGGTTGGAGCGATCCAGGCAAGGGATCGTCTCCGTTGTTCAGTCGATGCCCCGCGGTGGGGCCCAAAGTCAGTCCAAGGAGGCCTGCTGCTTCATCGACCCGGACCCCATCTCCCCACATAAAACAAACCAGAGAACATTTACGCAGACGTTTAAAACACACTAAAAATTTTAAAAGACGAAAAAACAGATTGCCATTTATATATAATCAAAGCATACTTTTACTACTTTTTTAAAAATGTTCCCGTAGCCTTAAACAATAACATTGTGTTAGATTTCCTTATTCCTGTATCTGCACACTAGCATTTTAGTAATCACACTCAGACCTTCAAGTCCCAGTGGTGAGAATAGCCCTGCTTCACTTCAAATGTCATCTCAAGATCCTTTGTATCCATCTGAAAGTAGGCAGGTTTAGGATCTGAGCCACAAACCGGTATTTGAACGACAATGCCTTTGACCTTAAATGTCATAATGACTAATCTTTCACACAAAATGTCTTAAAAATATTTCGGCATCTGCACACAAACTCAATGGTAAGCACCGTCCGTGACCCATTTAACTTTCCCCACCATGCTGTTTCCTATTTGTCAGATACACCTGTTGTCTTTCAAAGTTTCAATAACCTAATTATCATCAATCAAGGTAACAATGAATCAATTATCGGACATTTTGGTGGCATTGACCATTTCAATGCATAAGCTTTGACTTTGTGAGTTAAGGCGAAAGTTTGAGGAGAAGGTGGAGGTGGTGTGGTTAATAGAGGGAGAGCAGAGGGACGGGGTGATCAAGGAGTTCCACGTCATCTGCATTTTAAATTCCTGTTTCTGTCTTCAGAGCCTCATTTTTTCCCCTGGGAGCAGTGGCTGGAGTTGTTGAGTGCGCAGCAAACTTAAGCCCCTGTCCCACTTTCACGACCTAATTGGCGACCTCTGCCAAGTTTGCCCTTGCCTCATACTCGCAGCATGGTTGTAGGAGGTCTTCGTAACTCCTCCTCATGCTCGTGAGTGGTCTCCGCGTACTCGTGGCCTCAAGTAGGTCGCGGCGTTTTTTCCAGCCCGATAAAAAATGGCGAGTAAAGAAAAAAGTGGGCATGGGAAAAATTGACACTTTTTACTTGTAGGTAGGTTGTAGTAGGTAGTGATGTTAGTGGTAGGTAGTCGTAGATAGTCGTAGGTCAGTAACTGGCCCGAGAAACAAAAAGCAAACATGACATCATTTTATCATGTGATCATTTTCCACTCGTAGCTAGTCGTAGTTGGTCTTAGTTGTGGAAGACTGAGGTCAAGGGGGGTCGTAGGAGGTCTTTTACTTTGGCGAGTCAACACGACCTTGACATTTTTTTTCAACTCATCTAGCGTCTTCTAAACTCGTGGATTAGGTTGTCCAAGTGGGACAGGCCCTTTAGATTGAGGCCCACTTCCAACCAAGTGAATCCAGACCAGGGTCTAAACCAGCCAGTGCATGGTCATGGTCACGATCGCTCCTACAGTCGTCCCTTACCCTCTCTTTCCTCCCAGCACCATCCAGACCCCTCCCAAGCCATGTGTATTTTTTACAATATTGGAGAGATTTTAGCACAGACCATTAAAAATGTTATATCTTCTCTGTTTCAAGTAATATGGTGTTAATATTTTCAGGGATTGTTACTCAAATGTGCACGAGATAGGAGAGATAATATCAAGTTAAGAATTAAATTAATTCCCTGATTCAACCAGTTTACCTCAAAAATATCAATTTTTAGGACACAAAAATATGACATGCTTTGACACAATGAAATAAAGAAGCAATTTCTGCATTAATTTCATTATAATTTTAAAAAAATGTTTGTTGCTTTGCAGAGATGCATGTTTCGCAGTAATAAGCAAAACCTTTGATGAATTTAGCATTAAGTGCAATGAATGGCCATATTTCACAGAGTGTGAACAACAGTGGCTGCTCTTGGTGTCCACCTTGTTTTAGAGTAACCACCGTTACACCAAAATGGTAAAATAAGACCAAAGAACTTCACAAGGAGATTGAAAATGTTCTAGTTTGAATAACTCAATAGATAATGAAATGAGAAGAAAGTAACCTTAATATCAAGATTCTATAAAAGTTGCTGCATGCCAAAATTAGTGAATATTTTTGGTGTCAACCATCACATGCGTAACACCAGCATTTTGCAGTAGCTTTATTTCCCTCAAATTATGTGCCTGTAGTCTTTTATTATGTATGGCCAATTACTTCCATAAAGTTTATTCAAAACATGAGAAAGACATTAAAAATAAAGAAATACTGGAAGAAACAGGAGCTACTTTCATATTGGTGTCCACCCTTGGACGCTGTGTAACGCACGTTTCTGTAGATAACAGGAATATTGCTCATTTGGTCACATACTCCATGTTTATAGCAAGAAAGTACATTTGTATGTTGAAGAACAGCAAAAGTGAAGAAATCAGCTATCATGCTTTAGAAAAAAATGACTTTCAAAAATTCATGTAACGGTTGTTATGATGAACACCAAACATAAAGTGTAAAGAAAATGCATAGGAACGCATGTTAAACAAGGAATTTTGTTCATTAACACATTTTCTGAAACTTCATGAACTATCTCTCCCTGTCATGTACTGCCGCCGTGAGGGGTTTTGATTAATCTGAATCATGTTGAAATAATTTATTTGTGAACTTCAGTTTTATGTGTGATGTCACACTTTTTGTACACAGTATTGTAAACACACACACATATGTTTATTCCTGTACAACATCAACTATTCTTGGCTACAATGGTCTTCATGGAAGGGGGGGGCACACTTTGGGTCGAATGACACATCATGTAAAAGCCACTGTTTCAGGTGCAGCTCGTGATCTCCATGTCTCTAGCAGTTTGCTATTTACGTTTAATTACTAAGATCACACAGACTCTGTACGGCAAACCAAGAACTCGCCTCACTCTGTGAATGGAGCAAAGTAGGGCAAGACTGCTCACAGGCCTTCAGCTACACAGCCTGTTAGATCATGGCCCAAGTGTGAGACTGAGGGCCTGCAGCATCCATGCTGTAATAGTGCAGGAAGGAACTGCAGATGCTGGTTTAAACCAATGATAGACATAAAATAAAGAAAGAATAAAACAAAAATAAATTAAAACTCTGGTCTGAAGAAGGGTCTTGACCTGAAACATGACCCATTCCTTGTCTCCAGAGGTGCAGCCTGTCCAGCTGAGTTACTCCAGCATTTTGTGTCGATCCATGCTTTGAGAGTTACAAATAACCATTGGACTAACCATAGGTGTGGGGAGGTTGAGCAGGCTAGGACTTTCATCCTTGGAGCACAGGAGGATGAGCAGAGATCTTATAGAGGTGTATGTTCACTGCCCAACACCTCCAAGAGAAATGCAGGAAGCAGCATGAACCATTCTACTTGGCTGCCCTTGATCTCTGAGAAACATTGACTCCATTGACAACGGAACTGTGGAGCATGCTTCTCAAATTTGGATGTCCGTGGAAATGGACCTCTGTCCTGTGTCTACAATAGTGTCTACGTGCAAGCCTTGGATTTAACCAACAGGACCATGGCACCCAATGTTAATGAAGACTTGTGATAAGCAAGGCCATGTCATTGCCTAACCCAATAACCTGCTGTCCTCTGAGCTGGTGTTTGATTAAGAGAAACAATATCCTCAGGAAAACTGGGCAAGGGGAGAGTATGAGAGGGAGAGATGCAAAAGCAACTACAGTTTGTTAAAGGTACATAGTCTGGGGGATAGAAATGGTGGGGGTAAATGGAAAAACTCAACACCATGATGTCCCCACTGTTAACACTTAGAAACATAGAAAATAGGTGCAGCAGTAGGCCATTCGCCTCTTCGAGCCAGCACCGCCATTCAATATGATCATGGCTGATCATCCAGAATCAGTACCCCGTTCCTGCTTTCTCCCCATATCCCTTGAATCCTTGCCATGTAGCAAAGGGCACTTGGTATCTTCAAGTATTGTCAGTCAAGTCTGATTTCCCAACTGCCAAACAGGCATGCAGCCCAACACATGCTGGCTGTGTGCCCGATACATAATCTGTACACCTCAGCTCAGCAGGGGTGCAACGAGAAAAATGATCCACACCCACTTTATACCTTTCATCCCTTAATACTTCACAGTAATTAAGTACTTTGGAACTGTATTCGCTGTTGTAACATACAAATTTCAGCAAGCAGTTTATACACAAAAAGCTCCAGCAAACGACAATATGAATAGATTGTCAGTACATGGAAATGTTGTGGGATATAAACATTTGTCAGGGCACTGGAGATAAACCCCCAGTACATTGCCCACAGGAACCTTAACACTCTGACAGAGTGAAGACTGTTTAACATCTTATTGAAAAATCAGCGCAGCCAGCCAGCTAGTGCCTGACGTGATATTCAAGCTAGATTAATTTGCTCATTTCACGGCAGTGAGATTTGAACTGGAAAACTTCAGCCTTGGGGGAAAGAGCGTTGGTAGCAGGTATGTTTTAAAGGTGAACGTCTATGTGCAATAGAAAAGTTCATGTCCGAATTTCAGGATATTCATCAAATAGATTCATCAAAATTTTATTTGAACAAAAGTACACACAAGTTTACATTGATTGAAATCATACTTAATCTGTATAAAAAAGAAACATTATCTCCTACATTTTTATAAATGAGATCTTCAGAACATGCAGATGCTTTATATGTAGTATAAATGCGTTATCGGTAAGAGGCAGCTTCACTAACTTACGCGAACGGTAACAAATTCCTTGGTCACCATCATGCAACATGTTCTTTTCACTAACACATTATAATTATTTGTAATCAGAGAGTAATTGCTCAATACACAATCCATCGGTACTAGAATGTAGATTATGCAAACTAACCGTGCACCCAACATTTAATTTAGCTGCCGTTAACCTTGCCTCTGCTTTTAAGACATCAACTTCTTCTTGCACTCCACTGAACAGAGCAACATTCCTTCCACTGGCATGAATTTCTGGCCGATCAGGCATTTACCACAGCAGGAGCACAGGAAACATTCGGAGGTGGCGTGCCAGTTGTAGTTCCCATATGTAACACGCTGAGCCTCTGGATCAACGACATTGTGACAGCCCTGGCACACCTAAAAATCAGACATTGATACAGGGAATTAAATTGTGGTTGCACCACTTCTGTTGGCTTCTTTCTAAAGGACCTGTCCCTCTGTACGAGGTAATTCAAGAGCTCTCCCGAGTTTAAAAAAACTCGTGGTAAGCACGTAGAATGTACGTAGCAGGTACGTCGGAGCTCGGGACGTCTCTTAGCGGCTCGTAACGCTAACGGCAGGTACTTCAGAAACACGGTAAGCTCGTGAAGACTCGTGAAAATTTGTCAAACGTGTTGAAAAAATGGCCACGAGGGCCTCGAGCACCTACGAGCGGCTATTACCGTAATTCTCCGAGCTCGAATCAGGGGAAACTCGGGAGAACTCTTGAATTAGCTCGTACAGTGGGACAGGCCCTTAAAGATGCAAAATATGGTCAGCAGTAACGTGCAAATTTTGGACATCTAGTTCTCATTTGCAACCGCACACCGTGTTGCCAATTAGCTCACATTCCAAATGCACATATTTTCTGACTACCTCAAATACTACTAAACGAGCTACTTTTGTTTTTGAAAAACACAATTGCAATAAATTGCCAGATTCCCCAGATAGAGATGTATTTCAAAGCTGTGGCCAGAGAAAAGTGGCATTCTAAAATATAGAATCACAGAACATCAGATTGAACCTTTAGAGATAACATTTTGGATGTATTGGTTGTGTTGTTATCTTGTTTTGGTTGTACTGATCAGGAGTAGCTCTCCTAATTTCATTGTATGTCTAAGTACAATGACAATAAAGGCCTATTATTATTATTACTACATCGCGGAAACAGACCCTTCGGCCCACTGTCCGCACTAACCAGCGATCCCTGCACCCTAATATTATCCACCACCCTACACACACTAGGGACAATTTTTACAATTTCACCAAGCCAATTAACCTACAAACCTGCACGTCTTTGGAATGTGGGAGGAAACCGAAGATCTCGGAGAAAACCCACGCACTCACGGGGAGAACGTACAAACTCCGTACAGAGCACCCGTAGTCGGGATCAAACCCGGGTCACGAGCGCTGTAAGGTAGCAACTCTACCGCTACCCCACCGTGCCGTCCCTGTTACAAAGTTAACCCTGTACCTGTTACAAAGTTTGGATCAGCAAGAAAACTGTTATTTAACACTGGTTACCTTCCTTCCCATATCAACTGTTATGCTTTGGCCTTTTTGCAGATACAATATCTAATGAATCTCCGCATGCCTTCTAAATTCAATGACCCACTTCAGATCTGACTGCTTTACTTTTCTCACTCCTGCGTTCAGAAGGAACAATGCCTCTAGCTCTTTCCCATGCAGGATCTCAAGCAAACTGATTAGTTGCCTTCTCACAACATGTCACATTGGATATCTCTTGCTGAGTTATGAATGATCCTTCTATAATAAATATGAATAGATGTCTGTCTGATCAAATGGAGACAACTAATGGCTTCAAAGCTTTGCTCATAGTGGAAATTTCTACTCTAACCTATCTTTGCCCCATTTCAGAGTTTCAAAACAGCGGGTGGAGAAATTCATTACTGGCAAAATTTGCCAAATACACACGGGAACATAGGACAGCAGTTATAGGGTACGATAGAACTTTATTTATCCCAGGAGGGAGATTGATCTGCCAACAGTCATAAAACACAACCAGATCCATGAAACATGAAATTAAAGCGACGAGTGGAAAGTCCAGGATTGGGGATGTTCAAAGATTGGGGAGGGGAGGCGGGAGGTTATAAGGAATAGGAGCAGAATTAGGCCATTCGACCCAACGTCAACTCCGCCATTAAATCATGGCTGATCTATCTCTCTCTCCTAACCCCATTCTCCCCATAAACTCTGACACCTGTGCTAATCAAGAATCTATCTATCTTTACCTTAAAAACATCCTGACTTGGCCTCCACAACCTTCTGTGACAAAGAATTCCACAGATTCACCACCCTCTGACTACAGTAATTCCTCATCTCCTTCCTAAAAGGACGTATTTAATTCTGAGGCTATGACCTCTAGTCCTAGACTCTCCCGCTAGTGGACACATCCTCTCCACATCTACTCTATCCAAGCCTTTCACTATTTTGTATGTTTCAATGAGGTCCCCCCTCATTCTTCTAAACCAGCGAGTGCATGCCCTGTGCTGACAAACGCTCATCATAGGTTAACCTACTCATTCCTGTAAACCTCCTCTGGACCCTCTCCAGAGTCAGCACATCCTTCCTCAGATATGGTATCCAAAATTGCTCACAATATCCCAAATGTGGCCTTACCAGCACCTTATAGCCTCAACATTACATCCCTATTTTTGTATACAAGCCCTCTTGAAATAAATGCTGGCATTGAGTTTGATTTCTTTAGTACTGTCAGTCTAACCCACGACAAGGAGTTGTACAGTTCGATGGCCGCAGGGAAAAATGATCTCCTGTGGCGTTCTGTGCTGTAGGTTACACTCACCTCTATCCATTCAATTACAAAGTCAGCAGAACTGACATATGGAAGGAAGGTATGTATTTTAGCTCTTTACCAGTTTTGTTTTTTTTTTGTGATAAAATTATGCCATAAATGTTTTTATAACTGAAAAAAATTAAATCCCACACAAAATTATCTAATGATACTTATTAAATAATGTTATTTAAAAAAAAATTATGCATGACATTGTTCATTTGAATTTGATGCAATTAACCAAACAATAAGGGGGACGAAGGAGTTAAAAAATAAATAAATAGGTCAGCATGTAGAATACACTGGGTGATGGGGCAGGAGATGCGGATTTAATGCTGATTTTCAAAAATAAATTGGACAAATACATAATAGGAAATAAAATATTGGGAAGAACTGTTGAGTGGAACAAACTGAATAGTTTGAGAGAACTGGCTCATTTGTCGAAACGTAATCAGCCGCTGTGCTGTATTAGTCTATGACTCAGTGCATCACTTTATTCACAATTATATTGACAATGATCGGCCCATATCGTTTGAGAATAGTTAATTAGTCAACGATATATATTGTGTTTTGCTGTTGCAATTTTCACCTTCATAATTAAGACTGGATTGATAAAACAAACTGAATGTTCCCAAACAAAAAGAGATTTACTTGACACTAAAGCCGAAATTAACTGTTTCCAAATAGTCTAGCTGCAGCATTTTAGTAACAATCGCAGCTGAAATGTTAACTGAAAATCACTCAATTCTCAAGGGAGGATCAATTTTCGATATGGCCATTTAACTTAGTAGCACTGTGCTCAGGTATTGTAGAGTGATACATTACCACAGCATGAAACTTCACGTAGCAAGGTTTGCAGACAGGTTTGTTGTTCACCATCACATAAATCTCTCCTGCAAGGACACAGTCACATTCAAAGCAGCAGAAGTGCTTCAAGTGCCAGTTCTGGCCTTCAGCCTGGGTGTATTCATTGCTGAATATCATCTGGGGAGTGAGAAAGAGACATGGCAATGATAAGAACTGCAAATTCAGGTCTACATTAATTAATTACAATACAACATAGTAATACAAAATAGAATTGTGATTACATTCCAGAATGAAAAATCTCATACAAGTAATTTGATTAATTCACATCCTCTAGTGCACGAGGGATAAAGAACATAATCCAAAACATAGATAGACAGCTGGAGTAACTCAGCGGGTCAGACAGCATCTCTGGAGAAATGGAATAGGTGACGTTTTGGGTCGAGACCCTTCTTCTCGATCCGATATGTCAGTTATTCCTTTTCTCCAGAGATGCGGAGTTACTCCTGCATTTTGTTTCTATCTTTAGTTTAAACCAGCATCTGCAGTTCCTTCCTACATATAATCCAAAGCATGGTGTATTTTGCAGCCTTTTGTGCAGGTTGTCTATTGTCACAGGAGGCTCATGGCGGATACCATATTTCTTGCCCAACTCTTATCGCTGGAACATCCAGATAACAAGGACACCTATGCCTGGCTCCTATTTATGATAACCCTGTCTTCAACACTACAATCCCAGCCAAACTCGTCACCAAACGTCTGGACCTAGAGGTCAGCACCCCCTGTCCAGCTGGATCCTTGGCTGGTCAGTTCCTGTGGATTGGAGGGTAGCTAATGTTATCCCACTTTTTAAGAAAGAAGGGAGAGAGAAAACAGGGAATTATAGACCAGTTAGTCTGACATCGGTGGTGGGAAGACGCTGGAGTCAATTTTAAAAGATGAAATAGCAACACATTTAGATAGCAGTAACTGGATCGGTCCGAGTCAGCATGGATTTACGAAGGGGAAATCAGGCTTGACTAATCTTCTGGAATTTTTTGAGGATGTAACTAGGAAAATGGACAAGGGAGAGCCTTGTACCTAGTGTGTACCTGGACTTTCCAAAAGCCTTTGATTAGGTCCCACATCGGAAATCAATGGGCAAAATTAGAGCACATGGTATTGGCGGTAGGGTACTGAAATGAATAGAAAACTGGTTGGCAGTCAGGAAACAAAGAGTAGGAATTAACGGGTCCCTTTCAGAATGGCAGGCAGTGACTAGTGGGGTACCGCGAGGCTCGGTGCTGGGACCGCAGCTATTTACAATATATATTAATGATTTAGATGAAGGGATTAAAAGTAACATTAGCAAATTTGCAGGTGACACAATGCTGGGTGACAGTGTTAACTGTGAGGAGGATGTTATGAGGATGCAGGGTGACATGGCATGTTGGGAGGGTGGGCAGATGCATGGCAGTTGCAGATTAATGTGGATACATGTGAGGTTATCCACTTTGGTGGCAAGAACAGGAAGGCAGATTATTATCTGAATGGTGTCACGTTAGGAAAAGGGGAAGTACAACGTGATCTGGGTGTTGCTGAAAGTAAGCATGCAGGTACATTACAATACCATTTATTGTCATTTGAACTGCAAATTAAGTTCAAACGAAATTTGGTTTCTGCAGTCATACAACAAGAAAAGAACGAAGACACAACACCCAACACAATTTACACAAACATCCATCACAGTGAATCTCCTCACTGTGATGGAAGGCAAAGTCTTGTCTCTCCGCTGCTCTCCATTCTTCTCCCAATGTCAAAGTCAAAGCCCCCGGCGGACGATGGTAAGTCCCGCGGCCATTAAGTCCCGTGCCGGGCGATGTGAAGAAAGCAAGCAGGCAGTGAAGAAAGCAAATGGCATGTTGGCCTTCATAACAAGAGCAGTTGAGTTTTGGGGCAAAGAGGTCCTTCTGCAGTTGTACAGGGCCCTAGTGAGACCACACCTGGAGTATTGTGGTCAGTTTTGATCTCCAAATTTGAGGAAGAACATTCTTGCTATTGAGGGAGTGCAGCGTAGGTTCACAAGGTTAACTCCCGGGATAGCGGGACTGTCATATGTCGAAAGAATGGAGCAACTGGGTTTGTATACACTGAAATTTAGACGAATGAGAGGGGATCTTATTGAAACATATAAGATTATTAAGGGATTGGACAAGCTAGAGGCAGGAAACATGTTCCCGATATTGCGGGAGTCCAGAACCAGGGGCCACAGTTTAAGAATAAGGGGTTGGCCATTTAGAACGGAGATGAGGGAAAACTGTGGAATTCTCTGCCTCAGAATTCAGTGGAGGCCAATTCTCTGGATGCTTTCAAGAGAGTTAGATAGAGCACTTATATATAGTGGAGTCAAGGGATATGGGGAGAAGGCAGGAATGGGGTACTGATTGTGGCTGATCAGCCATGATCACATTGAATGGCGGTTCTGGCTCGAAGAGCCGAATGGCCTACTCCTGCACCTATTGTCTATTGCAATCACAGAGGATAGATGACAAAATACCTTAAATGATAATTCTCATCACCAGTGCCCTGCAATGATGCATTTTTAATCCTCTACTATATTCCCCACACATTCATAATGTGCAGCCAAATTCTGCTCTACCTTCATTTACAAGCCTACAGATGACACCACTGGAGTGGGCCAGAGCTGAAACAATGACAAGATGAGGTACAGGCAGGAGACATGGAGCTTAATAACACAGAGGATAGATACAAAATGCTGGAGTAACACAGTGGGACAGGCAGCATCTTTGGATAGAAGGATTGGGTGATGTTTCGAGTTAAGACTCTTCTTCAGACTGAGAGTCAGGGGAGAGGGAGACAGAGATATGGAAGGGTAAGATGTGAAAATGAGAGATCAAAGGGGACGAAGATGAAGGAAAATGTAGAATAGATCTGTTAGCTAGGGGAAGGTGACAACGAGACATATATAGATAAAATGTAATCAGGTATACAGTCAGACTGGTCAGAACTGGGATGGGGAGGGATGGAGAGAGGAAAAGCAAGGGTTACTTGAACTTGGAAAACTTGGAACTTGGAAAACTTTATTGTCATTCAGCCTTGCAGTCTGAACGAAATTTTGTTGCTTGCAGTCATACATATAGTAAATAACAAAAACACACAATAAACACATATTTAACATCCACCACAGTGAGTTCACCAGACACATCCTCACTGTGGTGGAAGGCAAAAATCTTGTCTTTGTCTCTTCTCTTCTTCCTCTTCCTCTGCGCTGAGGCGACCCGGGCCTCCGATGTTGTGACCGCACCGGGTGATGTAAATAAGTCCCGCGGGTGATCGCACTCCGCGAGCGGGCCGGTTCAACTCCGCGGCCCGGGGCGGTCGAAGCTGCCGAAGCTGCCGCCCTCCAGTCCAGCGGACGCAGCTGTTGCCGCGGGAGCTCCGGAAAAACAGGTCACCAACCCGTGACCTGCGAGCTCCCGACGATGTCGTCCACTGGGCCCGCGGCCGGGCCTCCGAAGTCGCTGCCGCCGCCACCGGAAAGCCGCCACAGCTCCGAGTCGGGCCGCCGGAACGCCTGAACCCGCCACAGCCCCGAAGTCGGCCAGCCCCGCACTGGTAAGTCCTGGCTGGCTCTGCCTCCGGAGCCTCGGGTCGGTCGCAGTTAAAGTTGGAGGCCGTCAGCTCCGCGATAGGCCTCAGCGCAGACGGAGATAGAGACGGGGGATACGACAAGAAAAGTCGCGTCCCCCCAAAAGTTAGAGAAGTCAATATTCATACCACTGGGGCTGTAAGCTGCCCAAGTAACATGATGTCAGGCTAACAATCTCTCCACCAATGTCAGCAAGACATAGGAGCTAGTTATTGACTTTAAGCGAGCTGGAGTACTTGCCTCAAACAACATCAGTGGTGCCGACATGGAGATGGTCCAGAGCTTCAAATTCTTGATGTAAATTCTTCCAACAATTTATCCAGGATTAACCACATTTAAGTTACAGCTAAAAAAGTGCACCAACACTTCTATTTTCTCAGAAGACTAAGGATGTCTGGCATGTTTCCATTGACCTATCAACTTCTATTGATAAGCTGTACAAAGCATCATGATTTGACAAAAGCTCTGTGGCAAAACAGCAAGAAATTGGAGAAAGTTGTGGGTGGGAGATTGCAGCCTTCACGTGGTCCGCCCCGTCTCGCCAAATGCAATCAACCTGGCGTGCACAATCAAATAGAACAAGTTGTCCTACAACTTAAGGCTGTGCACGGGTACGCAAGAAGAAGACGAAGAAGAAAGTTGTGGATGTAGGCCAATCCATCAGACAAAATGGCTTCCCCACCATCGACTCAATCTACACTTCATGCTGTCTCAGGAAAGCAGCCAACATAATTAAAGATATTGTCTTTCACCCTGCTCATGTCATCTTCTCCCCTCTCCTACCATGAAGATCCAAAAGTGTGAAATCTCATAACAGCAGATTTAGGAACAGCTTCTTCCCTGCTGTTATCAGACTACTGAACTATCCTCACATTAGTCTCGATCTGTCAACTTATTTCATCGTAGATCTTGGAATTTGCTCTGTAACGAAAGGGCCTGTCCCATACTACAGTACAATAGACAGTGCAAAGAAAATTGCCTGTCCCACTTACGCAATTCTTCCGGCGACGTGCCGGCACCCATCATAGTTGCAGCGCGTCGCCGAAAAATTGCAAAATGTTGAAAATCCAGCGGCGACCAAACGGGGGTCACCACGACCATACAGGCGTCACCCCGCGACATGTCGCCCGTATGGTCGTGGTGACCCCCGTTTGGTCGTGAGTAGTCGCCCAAAGTGTCGTACCTTTCTCTCGTCGCCGCTGGTTTTTCAACACGTTGAGAATTTTCAGCGACGTGCCGCGACTATGACGGGTGCTGGCAAGTCGGCGAAAAAAATTGCGTAAGTGGGACAGGCCCTTAATGCAATAACACTATAGTCTGCACTCTATCCTTTTCTTTGCACCATCCATTGTACTGTAGTATGGCTTGATGGTACTCATGGATTGTATGATTTGACTGGACAGATCGTAAACTAATATTTTCACTGTATCTTAATACACATGAGAATAATAACCCTATACCAACCAAACAAGATGTCTTATAAACAAATTAACTCGGAATATTTCGGAAAAGGGGAGAGGATCGAAAAAACAAAATTGCTCTTTACAAAGGGCAACCCCAATAAACTATGGGAATCACACTAAGGGTGTAGACTCGATCACAGGATGTTAGTGCCTCGTATTGTGTCCATACTGGACATTGCAGACCGATTCACAAATAACCAACAGGGTACATTTGCTATCAAGAGGCTGGTTCTGAAATTTTTCATTGCTAAACTGCATTTCAAATTCTTTGTTAACTGTACTAATAAGATTAGAAGCAAGTGGAATTCTCTGCATCAGAGGGCGGTGGAGGCAGGGTCTCTGGATACTTTCAAGAGAGAGCTAGATAGGGCTCTTAAAAATAGCGGAGTCAAGGGATATGGGGAGAAGGCAGGAACGGGGTACTGATTGGGGATGATCAGCCACGGTCACATTGAATGGCTGTGCTGGCTCGAAGGGCCGAATGGCCTACTCCTGCACCTATTGTCTATTGACAAGTTTTGGAAAAGGTGTATGGCAGGGTTAGGAGTATTAAAAGCATAACCAAAGTAAAGATAGCAACACTTATTTTGTTGAAGGAACCTGCACTTTGGCCAAGCATAATTATGTAGAAGACAAGTTATGAAACAAACGTTGGTCTTCCAGTTGAACTTTGATCAATTGTAATCATTTACAAGAAATTTAGGAGTATAAACTGAAGGGGTGCCTGATAAACAGAGACCTTATCTTCACTTTCAAACATATATTGCATGAAAGATTCTTTGTGGAATTCCAGACATCTCTCAGCTTTTCATTTCTAGCCAGTGATGTGGCAAGATTGAGTGGATTGCACATGGTAATGTGCAAGTCAGTAAGCTGAGAACATGCTACAATGTCTTGGACAGGACATCAGACTAATGGGCATACCAACAAATAATGCACTACAATGCCATCTACAGGGCAAAGCTAGAAATAAAAGCCAGAAGAAAAATGGAATAAGCATCTGGGGTACACAAGAGACAGGATGTGTGGGTTTTACCTGTAAACTTGAGGCGTTGCAGAAAATAACGAGCTATAAACCTGCATCTTTTATTGCTTTGCAGATTACAAGGAGAATAGGGAAGCAAACATGCCATTCGGTAGAGATACAATTTCTTTAGAGAGGGAGTTTGGAAAAATTGTTGGGTGGAGGGAGGAACTGCAGATGCTGGTTTAAACCAAAGATAGACACAAAAAGCTGGAGTAATGTGGTGGAACAGGCAGCATCTCCTTCTCTCCAGAGACGCTGCTTGTCCCGCTGATTTACTCCAGCTTTTGGTGCCAGTCTTTGGAAAAATAGTTACATGTAAATATGGATAAACAAGGAACTGCAGATGCTGGTTTATAAAAACAGAAACTGCTGGAGTAACTCAGCCGGTCGGGTAGCCGGTCTCTGGAGAACATGGATAGGTTTTGGGCTGGACAAAGCTGGAAAGGACAAAGCCTGCCAAGTTACTGGTGGATAGAAGCTATAAGGTTTTGATGGACAGGTGGTTGGACAAAGGCCAGAGATGAAATGACAAAAAGTATGAGATAAGGAGAGAAGAAGTGTGAATTGTGAAGCCAGAGGAAGGAACATAAGATCATAAGAGATACCTGCAGGGGGAAAACCACATTTACTAAAGAACGAGGACATCACGGACGTTCTAGAATGGAAAGCCTCATCTTAGGAGCAGATGCGGCAGAGACAGAGAAATTGAGAGTAGACACTATATGGTGGAGGGCTTTAAGACCCTCCTGGTGGGGGATGGAGGTGTAGAGTGACTGGACATCCATAGTTAAGATGAGGGAATAGGGGCCTGGAAAACGGAAGTCATTGAGGAGATGAAGAGCGTGTGAGGTCTTGGACATAGGTAGGGAGGGATTGGTCCGGGATTTGGGGGGGGGGGGGGGGGGGAGATAGGATGGAGTTGAGGTATGTGGAAATTAATTTGGTGGGAAATGAACAAGCAGAAACAATGGGTCTGCCAGGATAGTTCTGTTTGCGGATCTTGGCTTTGAGGCTGTGGATGGAAGATCGTCTGAAACAACGTGATTGGTAACAGTCTGGGTGATGATGGCCTGGTGTTCATCTGTGGGGTCATGGTCAAGGGGTAGGTCTGAGAGGTTTCAGGAGCTGGTGCCTGGCCTCAGCATGGTAGATGCCAGCCTGATAGACTGCAATGGCAGCTCCCTAGACTGCGTTGTTGGGATTGTTGTTGAGTGAGTGGACTGTGGGTTCAGAGAGGGCATCATTGGGCTGCTTACGAGGAGTACTGAAGTCAAGACAGTCATGCCAGTAGTTGGGAAAAGAAAGATCCAGAGAACGTAGGAGGCCAGGGAGAGTCCATGAGGAGGAGGAGGAGGAAGAATGTTGGAGACGGGAGAAGGGGTCGTCAAGGAGACGAGCAGATAAATGCCCAAAGGCAGGAGTGACAGAAGAGGAGCTCAACATCACGTCTGTCTTGGAACTCATTAGACTGTGTGCATGGGGTACGCAGGTAAGGTCCAGAGATGCTGCCCGACCTGCTGACAGCACTTTGTCTTTTTTTTTTACACACACATGTAATATGTTTTTCATGTTGCTCTGCTGATCTGAGTAAATAAAACTGTCTACATAATAGAACGGCTGGTTACCTTTTTGCCCATCTGTTTAAATTAGTCTTTTCCATTGTCAGTAAAACACAAAACAATGAAATCCATTGTTTTTAATTCCCTAAATGCTTTTATTGTTAAGGAGTTCCGTTCAAAAGTCCATTGAATAAAGACTTTGTTTTCCACCAAATACGAGCGTTACATAGGTCTACATTTCCTATTGTGTTCATGAACAATAATTATTTTGAGCTTCCAGTTTAAAAAAAAATTGGGTAGCCATTAAAAATGAAAATAGATTTTAATAAAAATGTGCTTCCTTGGTTCATGGTTAACTTCACTCCAAGAACGAATAGTGTGTAATATACCATAATTGCGGGAAGTTGGATTAGTTAGAATCTATTGCAATTGTTCATCGGATACTACAGTTTTTATTTCAAGAATACCTTAGCAATAAAGTTAACATGTGCTCCTGCTGCTTTAGATCTATTTTTTTTTTTAAAAGGACAATAGATCTAAACAGTTTTCTAACAATGGCTTCCCTGTGGATTTTCACCATGAGTAATTTTCCACTGAGAAGAGTTTAGGAAGGTCAGGTCTTGCAGTCAGCAGGTTCTTGCACGCTATGTGAAAAGCCAGATTTTCAAGGGATTAAGGCAAGAGTTCCAGAACCTGCTATCTAACAGCTTCCCCCAGAGGCCTTACCGTAAGTGTACTGCATATCACAAGTACCTGTGTAAGAAATTCTATATACGTGATGAAGCAGGTCCTTGAAAACACTTTGTTGCCAAGTTAAACAATTGCTTTCCAAATAGAAAAATATGCTGCCATTCTCATGTGAAATCCCTTCCTGTTAAAGAGCACAGAAAGGCACCAAAACATTTTCCCCAAGAAAGTAGATGTATGTAGTCTGCGTCCTTTTCACTTTATGGAAAATAGGAACACGTAGAATTTCAGCTTCTTGACTGCTGCCACTTCTGAATGAGCTCGTTCTTTTATATTTAGCTCCTGCAGGGTACTTCTCCTCACATTATTGTGCATGGCCTTCCTGTTTGCAAAATCTCACTTCAAAAGCATTATTCCTTTCCAAGGACACGTGAAGAAGTTACTTAACATGAACTATTTGTTTGCTGAAGTTCATTCAACATATACAGTGGGTCTGCAGCCTCACAGCTGGCCAGTCACCTGTGGGTGAAGGAGGCGACTGCTCCATCAATTCATGCTGGGAGGCATTTTTTAAAACATTTTCTTCACATTCCAGTTTTATGCTTCAAAGGATTTTAGTAGTACTTTGGCAGCTGTGCCTGTGCACAGTTATCAATTTAACTGTGGAATACCACTTGTGAAGGCCATCACAGCTGTTCAATTACAGGTGAACTATAGGCCAGTTTCAGTAAAAGCCACCAGCAAAGTGTACTTTCTGGCCATTGATTTTGTAATAGAAAGGAAAGGACAAGTTTCAAGCTCCAGATAAATGCTGCACCCTCAATTAATCTCAAGTTGAATGTAAGAGTAAGATTTTAGGTAAAATGGGGGCAGTTATTTCACATTTTGTATCAAAGGTTTCAATAGATATCACTGACTGCTGGGAGTTGGAGAAAACTAAAAAGTGGAATTCAGAAATCACATAGTTTTATATGGAAGAATAGCCGCAGGCTATTTCTCCTAAAAAAGCTGTTATTTCTCCTAAAAAAGCCCAAAATGTATATCTGGATTTCCATGAAATATTATAAGGATATGATGAAATTGCACATTTCCTTCTACCTTGGAGGGAATATTGTGTTGTTTTTGTGCTATACCCGTATCATGCATCTAGGCACAAACACAAAATAAAACAGCTCGTAGATCTGTGGTGAGCCTATCGTACAAGTTAGTTTATTGAAGCACACCGAGGAAACACACTGAGAAAACCCAAAGTGTTTCCAAGATTCAAAGTAGTTGCAGCATTTTATATTCTCATGACCCAATGGTTACTTGTAGAGTTGAAATAAATTATCACTGTCTGTAACCTTTCATCTTTGCCTTACCCCAGAGTTGACTTTAGCCTTACATTTCTTGTTTTGAAAATGTCTCCCATATATCTAACAAATAGATACCATAGATGTCAATATCCCTGTAGGTAGAATTGACGGGGTCAACCTATTAAAAACGGGCATTCATTAACTTCTGGGAGACTTGCCTGCTAACCACAGTGACAAAGAGCGGTTGTAATCTCAAGGTTGCGACAGATAAGAACCTTGGCAGAACCGCAAACAACTATCCCCCCCTCAATAGAGGAGTAAACCTGCTTTTCATCAGAGTGTATTAATTCTAGCTGTTTTAATTAAGCTGTGCTGTGAAAGCTAAATACATTGACACATCTATTTATTACCATTCTAACATCCTATGTTGGCCATTCTCTCCATCATGCTGCCCCAGTAAGTTACCTCTAGGGTTAACCAGATTATTAATTACTCATCTTCCTTACAATTTGAAAACTACCCAACTACATACCTCATCACAGCCAGCACACCGTGGTTTTTCAGTGTCACAATAGTGACGACCACAGTACAGTTTGCCCTTCTTCCAAAAGTAGATCATATCCACGAGCAGCTCGCTACAGATGCAGCAGACAAAGCAAGCAGGGTGCCACAGCTTGTCGTAGCCAGCACGCTCTGCATACACTGCTGGGTCTCCCTTCTTCATGTTCAACTTGCATCGGAAGCACGCCTAGAACAAGAACAACATTCAATCATCAGAGACCAGAAAATAGACGAAAATCTGTTACTGAGTCGAGAAATAAAAATAAGGCTCTCAGATTAAGGTACCAAGACCAAGTGCAACGGGGCTACTTAATTTATTACATAGAAACATAGAAACATAGAAATTAGGTGCAGGAGTAGGCCATTCAGCCCTTCGAGCCTGCACCGCCATTCAATATGATCATGGCTGATCATCCAACTCAGTATCCCGTACCTGCCTTCTCTCCATACCCTCTGATCCCCTTAGCCACAAGGGCCACATCCAACTCACTCTTAAATATAGCCAATGAACTGGCCTCAACTACCCTCTGTGGCAGAGAGTTCCAGAGACTCACCACTCTCTGTGTGAAGAAAGTCTTTCTCATCTCGGTCTTAAAGGATTTCCCCCTTATCCTTAAGCTGTGACCCCTTGTCCTGGACTTCCCCAACATCGGGAACAATCTTCCTGCATCTAGCCTGTCCAACCCCTTAATTACATTCCAGATAGAGAGTTACTAGACTGAATACAGAAGTAATAAAAACAGAATGTGTAGGAAAGAACTGCAGATGCTGGCTTAAACTGAAGATAAACACAAAATTCTGGAGTAACTCAGCGGGTCAGACAGCATCTCTTGAGAGAAGGAATGGATGAAATTTCTGGTCGTAACCCTTCTTCAGATTTGGAGTCTGAAGAAGTCACCCGTTCCTTCTCTCCAGAGATGCTGCCTGTCCCGCTGAGTTACTCCAGCAATTCGTGTCTAAGAAAAAAATAAAGTGCCTAAAGACGCACAGTGGGTTAGGCAGCAGCTGTGGAAAGAGAAACAAAATTATGTTTCAGGTCAAAATGCTTCATTGGCGTGCTACTGAATCATAAGAGAGACCAAGGGGAAAACTACAGCGGTGACAAATTTTGTCTTCACTAGACATATACACAGGTTCAAACATAAATAACTGGAGAGATAAAACAATTATGAAGGATTTAACCTGAAATGGGAACTCCGTTTCTCTTTACACAGTTGGTCTGTGATCTGCTGAAAACTTCCAGCATTTTCTGTTTTATTTTGGATTTTAAACATCTGCAACCTACTTGATTTTCCTTTGGGCATCCTTTTAAAATTATACTGTGCAGTTTCTTGCCCCTATACAAGCCTAGATGGACGCACTTATGTCATTGAATCACAGTGGGAGACCAGCAGAAAATTATAGCCAAATTATATTATAGACAAAATTAGAGACAAATTTTGTTCACAGCAGATATGTTGAAGCAACGATTACTGGCCAGAGCCCACAAGTAGGAATCCTGGTGTCCCCACCTCCCATTTACAAGCCATCAAGGCCAGTTTTAGATTCTCTACACATTGCTTCCCAGCTGAAATAGTTAACAAGAGCTGGAAATGAACTTAAGATTGTATCAAACAAAATGGTTTAGGGCACAACCCACAATGCATGGCCCAATTGGACCTTCAAGTATTTTCTTTCGATCATGACAACTGACATTAAATCAAAAAAAGTCACAAAACACAAAAGTAACCCAGCAGGCCAGCAAGCATCTCTGGAGAACATGGATAGGTGAGACAGGTGATATGGATAGATCCGAAGAAAGGTCTCGACCCGAAACATCACCCATTCCTTCTCTCCAGAGACGCTGCCTGTCCCGCTGAGTTACTCCAGCATTTTGTATCCACCTTCGATTTAAACCAGCATCTGCAGTTCTTTCCTACACATGGATAGATGACATTTCGGTTGGCCTTATCTGTGTGAAATATGTGGCCGCACCTCAATTGTCAATAAACTGCGAAGGAGTTCTCCCAGTATTCTGGGCAACACTTATCCATTACCAAACATGAATAACTTCATGGAATTTCATGGAACATTATTGCTCATAAATAAGTTGCCACAGTTACTAATATGTTGACTCTGAATACTTGGCAAAATATACATGGTATTTAAATGTTTTGGGTCAATTGGGGACATCAATAATGCACCAAATCAACGACATTCAATCTTTCTTTAGTTTGGAAATCTGAAAAGACAACGTCATCTGTGGACCAGAATCCGACGGAAGGGCGAGCTTACCCGCTGCGGATCAAGGACCCACGGGAACCCACCCGGAGGGCCGGTGAACAGACCGGCGGCGGGAGGGAGTGCATGGCCTAGATGGTGGAGTGGGCCGCTGGAGCCCCTGCAGTAGCTGGACCCGGCGCTGCTCCAAGAGGCCATGCACGTTGACCAGACGCAGCCTGCAGCAGTGGCGGAGGACACCACGACTACGCTTGCCAGGCCGACCCTGCAACGCCGGCAAACCGCAGACCTTCATGTTCAGGTCAAGATCCCCGTACTTACAACAACTGGGAGTTGAAAATGGCTCCAAACTGGCAACTCTGTACGCTGTCTCAGTGTACTGCTGCTGTGCACTTGTACCTGATCTCAGATGCTTATCTAACATAGATTTCACTGCACCTCGGTACGTGACAAATAATGTGCCATACCAAACTGTTCACCAGTTATGCAAAAAATCAAAGGCTACAATATGTGATTGCACAGTTGCATCCTTTAACTGATTAAAAATTGCCCTATTGTCTGAAATCATTTATTGATCTGGTTGAGAATCAACAGCTAAAACCTTAATAATTCAAATATCATTACAGATATTGGAAATTAATCTGCATTTGACTACCAGTCTAGATCGTGGAGTGATGTGTTCAACTTAACAATCTACAGAAAATCATGTTAAATGTCTTGACAGAAATGCCAAATGAAAGTGTTTAGTAAAAGCATTGCTTACTGTTCCACTTTAGCAAAGAACCTATAATATGTTCTGACATAGTTATTGGCAAACAACGATGACATTGAAAATGTGAAGATGAAGTGCTAAGTATACAATTATTAACACTAATATATCTCTGGACAGGGCAAACCAGGGATTTTCTTACAGAAAGACATATGTTGTAATATTAATGCAAAAGTCTTCAAATAAAAATTCAGCTGCAAATTTACCAGAAAACTATGAGTCACAAACTGTTTCAGCCCCATTAAAAACTGCTTAGCATTCGAGGTCCGTGACTCACACAGGATGACTGCAAAAACTGCTGACCTCAAGGCAAGCACTTTGCCAAGTGTCTCACTTATGTTTGAAGAATGGCTTATTTTGATTAAATGAAAAAGGGGGTGGCACAGTGGCAGAGCTGCTGTCTTACAGCGCCAGAGTCCCTGGTTCGGTTCTGACTACAGGTGCTGTTTGTGTGTAGTTTGTACATTCTCCCTGTGACCATGTGGGTTTCCTCCCACGCTCCAAAGAAGTGCGAGTTTGTAGGTTAATTGGCTGCTGTAAATTGGCCCTAGTGTGTAGGATAGCACTAGTGTATGGGGTGATCGCAGGTTGGCGCAGATTAGGTGGGCCTAAGGGCCTGTTTCCATTCTGTAACTCTAAAGCCTAAACTAAACTCTAAACTTGTAGACTGTGGAAAAAAAGAACATTTCTACAACTTTATAAATTTCAAAAACAAATTCAAACAAAATAATAATGGTGATTTGGTGTCTGGCATAGAAACGTACACTATGACCGCACCTTAAAGCTATGTACAGATCTCAATCAATGTGTGAACAAAGCACTTTGTTAATTCTGGAAGAGCTCTCTAACATGCTATTGTGGAATTTGTTCTCCCCTGTTGAAAGGCTGACTGCAATGAAAATAATGGAAACAATGCCATACATCCTAATCCCCAGTTACACTAAAACGTTTGACATGATCACATTGTGGAGTTCTTAAATCAATATTAAAAATTCGGAAGGTTTGAGAGCAGAAGATCATTTATTTCAATTGTTAGTGTGCAACACCCTGCTAGATGTGCATCAATAGACAATAGACAATAGGTGCAGGAGTAGGTCATTCGGCCCCTCGAACCAGCACCGCCATTTAATGTGATCATGGCTGATCATCCCCAATCAGTATCCCGTCCCTGCCTTCTCCCCATATCCCCCGACTCCACTATTTTTAAGAGCCCTATCTAGTCCCTCTTGAAAGCTTCCAGAAATCAACCAGCATCTGCAGTTCCTTCCTGGACAAATGTTGATATCGAGTGCACAAGAGCATCAAATGCTGTTGAGATACCTAATGAAGCTGCTAAATGTTGCATTGGAGTGAAAATGAATTCACGGAATTTATAGCTAAAAAAAACAATTGGTGTGGATAGAAACTGATTTGGACTTTCAGATTTTCCTCGCTAAATACCTGACCTACTTACAAAAGTTGAAATCAAATTGAGTCTTGTCAGAAAGACGGTGGAGGATCCCCCTCTGCTGGCTACTGGTTGTAAATACAAAAACTAGTGATAGGAAATGAGGCATCTTACATTAGCTCAGTAAGAGCACAGGATCAGTGCAAAGCGAGCACGCAAAGATTAAAGCTGAATCCAGTTAGTTGGATCAGCAGCAGGATGCCACACAAAGATATTCACTCTGTTAAACCTAATTTCTACAAATCTGTACATTAATTGTTTAACAGTAGGTTAGTCCAGTAATAAAAACATTAGATAGATACAAAATGCTGGAATAACTCAGCGGGATAGGCTGCATCTCTGGAGAGAAGGAATGGGTGACATTTTGGGTCGAGACTCTTCCTCCAACTAGATTTCATACTTGATAGGAGTGTAATTAGGCCATCCGGCTCATCCATCCTACTCCACCATTCAATCATGGCTGATCTATCTCTCCCTCCTAACCCCATTCTCCTGCCTTCTCCCCATAACCTCTGACACCTGTACTAATCAAGAATCTATCTCTGTCTTAAATATATCTACTGACTTTGCCTCCACAGTCTTCTGTAGCAAAGAATCCCACAGATTCACCACCATTTGATTAAAGAAATGTCTCCTCATCTCCGCCCTACAAGAATGCCCTTTAATTCTGAGGCTGACCTCCAGTCTTAGACTCTCCCACTGGTGGAAACATCCTCCCCACATCCGCTCTATCCAAGCCTTTCACTATTCTGTACATTTCAATCTTCTAAACTCCAGCGAGCACAGGCCCAATGCTGACAAACGCTCATCGTGTGTTAACCTACTCATTCCTGGGACCATTCCTGGCACTCCTCTGGACCCTCTCCGAAGCCAGCATAGCCTTCCTCAGATAATGTTGCTCAAAATATTTCAAAGGCGGCCTGACCAGAGCCTTATAGCCTCAGCATTACATCCCTAAGCCCTCTCAAAGTAAGTGCTTGGCGTTTGCTTTCTTTATATTGATTCGACTTGCAGATTAACTTTCTGGGAATTCTGCACCAGCTCTCTCGTCCATTTGCCGGGGTGGAAGATTGCAACTTTCACATGGTCCGCCCTGTTTCGACTAATGCAATCAACTCGACGTGCACAAACGGGAGATCAAATAGAACAAGTTGTCCAACAACTTTAGGCTGTGCACGCCACACAAAAGAAGAAGTCAATTTGCCCTCCGATTTCTGAATTCTTTCCCCATTTAGAAAATAATCTACACCTTTATTCCTACTACCAAAATGCACGACTCTACACTTTGCTGTCCAAATTGCTTTTAAATGCTACTATAGTATCTGCCACAACTACTTCTCCTGATAGCTCGTTCCATACACCCAGGACCCAGAGTGAAACAGTTGCTCCTCAGGTTCTTATTAAACCTTTCCTCCCCCACCTTAAACATACGTCCTCTTGTTTTTGAATCCCATTCTCTGGTTAAAGGACTATTTCCCTCGTGATCTTTTACACTGCTATTAGATTACGTCTACTGCACTCCTTGGAGTAACGTCCTAGCCTGCTCACCCTCTCCCTTTGGCTCTGGCCCTCAAGTCCTTACACCCACCTCATAAATCTTTTCTAGACATTTTGCACCTCAATGTCACCCATCCTATAGCAGGTGACCAAAACTCAGTCCTCTAAGTGTGGCCTCACCAATGTGGTGTGATACTGTAATATAATGTCCCAACATCTATACACAATACCCTGACTGATGAAGGCCAATGTACAAATGGCCTACTTGAACACCTTATCTACCTGTGACGCCACTTTCAGGGAACTATGTAGCTGCCTAGTCTACAACACTAGGGTGGTACGGTGGTAGAGTTGCTGCCTTACAGCATCCGAGTCACAGGTTCGATCCTGACTATGGGTACTGTCTGTACGGAGTTCATACGTTCTCCCTGTGACCGCAAGGGTTTTCTCCGGATGCTCCGGTTTTCTCCCACAATCCAAAGATGTACAGGTGTGTAGATTAAGTCACTTTGGTAAAATTGTAAATTGTCCGTAGTGTGTAAGATATAGCTGGTGCATATGGGGTGATGCTGGTCGGCACATAGTCCGTGCGCCTAAGGGCTCGTTTCTGCGCCGTGTCTCTGAAGTCTAAAGTGTAAAGTCTAAACACACGCCAAGGTCCTGCCTGCCATTCACTGTGAAACACCTGCCCTGTTTTTACTTCCCAAAATGCAGCACATCGCACATTTGCATTCAACTTCATTTGCCATTCCTCAGCCCACTTGCCCAGCTGATCAAGAGTCTGTGGTAATTTTTGATAACCATCTTCACGGTCGATGATACTCACTTTAGTGCCATCTGCAAACTTACTAATCATGCCTTGTACGTTCTTGTCCCAATAATTGATATGAACCAAAAGATGGCACTGGGCCCCACCAACGATCCTTAAGGCACACCACTCTTCACAGGCTTCCAGTCCGAAAAACACCTTTCACCACCATCCTCTCCTTCCTTCCGTGAAGCCAATTCTGCACCCGGTTTACTTAGCTCTCTCTGGAGCCCACCCAAAAAAAAATTCAATCAAGCAAAATATCAGTGCTTGGCACTGACAGGGAAATACGAGAGTGGGAGAAGGGCAGGAGAGAGAGAACTTTTAATTGTATCTAAGGATTACCTATACTGAGTTGTTAGAATCGCTTTGAGTTGATAGTAACACCATGGCAGGACTTGGGAAATCCACAAAGATTTGTAGTGCATTCAAGACTTTTAAGAAAATACAATATTTATCCATTAACACTCTCAGTCGACGTTAGAGACAGATAGAGGAATTTACTCCATCTGCCTGTCCCGCTGAATAACCCGAAACATCACCCATTCCTTTTCTCCAGAGATGCTGTCTGACCCGCTGAGTTATTCCAACTGTTTCTGTCTATCATTGGTTGAAGCCAGCGCCTGTAGTTCCTATTTATACAATATCCAACCTATACAATATAACAAGAGGAAACGAATATAGGAGCAAAGAGGCCCTTCTGCACTTGCACAGAGCCCTAGTGAGACCACACCTGGAGTATTGTGTGCAGTTTTGGTCTCTTAATTTGAGGAAGGACATTCTTGCTATTGATGGAGTGCAGCGTAGGTTTACAAGGTTAATTCCCAGGATGGTGAGGCTGTCATATGCTGAGAGAATGGAGCAGCTAGGCTTGTACACTCTGGAGTTTAGAAGGATGAGAGGGGATCACATTGAAACATATAAGATTGTTAAGGGTGCTGGCTCGAAGGGCGAATGGCCTATTCCTTTTGTGTATTATCCAGGCTCTGGGGCGCTCTGCCTCTCGGCTATTGATAGCAGATTACAGTGGAGAGTTGAGAATACAGTGGAGAGGTTAACTGACTATTGCACAAACATCATGATAGAAATCTCTGGGTATTTCAGCCCCTGCTAAAAATGAGCAGGGCAAGAACAGTTTTTGCATCTACCATTATTAAATTTAGTTCTATAAACAAATGAAAAATGCTTTACTGGATTCAAACCACGATCAGAACTCAAAAGAGGCCTAATGTGCACTTTCCAAATAAAGATCCAGGGGCTAGATATTCAACGTACAAAGGCAAGTGCACTAAAACTGATACATACATATATTCTTGTTCTATCATGTCAGCTGCTGCATCCTCTTCATTTCAAGAGTATTTTAAGTGAACAAGATACTGCTCACAGGAACATCATTGAGAGTCATATCACACAGAAAAAGGCCTTTCAGCCCAACTCGCCCATGCCAACCATGGTTGCTAGTCCCACCTGCCTGCATTTGGCCCAAAATCCCTCTTAGCCTTTCCTATCCATGTACCTGTCCAAATGTTGTTATAGTACCTCCTCTATAGCCCGTTCCATATACACATCACCCTTTGTGGGAACAGGTTGCCCTCAGGTTCCTGTTAAATCTTTCCCCTTTCGCCATAAATCTGTGTCACCTGGTTCTTGATTCCTCTACCTGGGGTAAAAGACTGCGTTTCCTCTATCTATTCCCCTCATTATTTTATATGCCTCGTATAAGATCACCCCTCATCCTCCTGTGCTCCAAGGAATAAAGTTCTAGCCTGTCCAAACTCCCCCTATAGCCCAGGCCCCTGAGTTCTGGCAACACCCTCATATTTTCTCTGCACCTTTTGCTTAATGCTTAATGACATTCTTCCTAAAACTGACCCAAACTGAACACAATGCTCCAAATGCAAACTCACCAACATATTGTCCGACTGTAACATAACATACCAATCTCTATATTCAGTATCTGCAGAGAACATTCCCTCCGCAACTCCCTGCTTCACTCATCCTTTCTCACCCAAACCATCCTGTCCCCAGGTACCTTCTCCTGCAACCACAGGAGATGCAACACCTGTCCCTGTACCTCCCCCCTCGACTCTGTCCACTGACCCAGACAGTCCTTTCAGGCGAGTCAGTTTCACTTGCACCTCCTCCAACCTCATCTACTATATCCACTGTTCTGGGTGTGGAATCATATGTGACCTATATATCGGCGAGACTAAGAGCAGACCGGGCGATCGTTTCACTGAACACCTATGCTCAGTACACCTTGGCCTACGTGATCTCCCAGTTGTCAAGCACTGACTCCCGCTCCCATTCCACACTGAACTTTGTCCTGGTCAGAGTGAGGCCCAACACAAATTGGAGGAACAGCACCTCATATTTCACTTGGGCATCTTACAACCCAGCAGCATGAAGGTTGATCAAGTAACAATCTCTCTCCCTCCCACCCTAGTTGGCCTCCAGTTTCACTATCATCCTGCTTATGTTCACTGTTCTTAACCCCTCGTTTCTGGAGCCCAACAAACACAAATTGAGGGATAGAGAGTATAGGAGAGAATGGAGTGATGAATCTGCGGTTAAAATGTTTTATCATATTCTCAGGACATTTCAAAGCGCAACTAATTACTTTGGAAGTGCATTGATTGTTATGAAGATAAACGCAAAAGAAAATTGTAAGTGAAGGAGAAACAGAACCTATTTCAAGAATTGGTAGTCTTAAGAATCATTTTACCGACATGCTTTTCTCACTAATATTTAGTTATCTTTTGAAGCAAATGCCACAGCAAATAGCATGACATGCATCAATGTGCAACATTTGTGAAACTTATGTCAAAGGAGAAAAAATTTGCTCATGCTCCTTAGTTACAATTAAAAGTCAGATTGAAATACAGGCACAATGCTTGGGAACGATTCTCATTTGTTAGTAGAAACAAAAAGCTGGAGTAACTCAGTGGGACAGGCGGCATCTCTGGAGAGAAAGAATGGGTGATGTTTCGGGTCATGATCCTCCTTCAGACTCGACCCGAAACATCACCCATTCCTCTCAAGAGATGCTGCCTGTTCCATCGAGTTACTCCAGCTTTTTATGGGCAGTGGGCCTGAAGCCTCCACGTTGCTAACTCCTCCCACCACTCTGTCTTTAACGGCACTGGGTCCTAGTGCCCGTCTCCCCAGCCCCAGTAACCTTAGTGGCTATTCCACCGGGTCTTCCCCATCCCCCCCCCCCTACCATGTAACCCGTGGTCTTCCCCACCCACACCACAGCCCCCATACCCCCCCCCCCCCCCCCAACCCCTGACCACCCTCCAACCACACAATGCTCGTCCTCAGTGCACTCACCTGCCTTCCTCCGGCCACAACCCCTATCCTTGCCGCGTGTTCACCATCCCCCCGGACCTCCCCCTCTCCGACACCGAACGGTCTGTCCTCAGCAGAGGTCTTACCTTTGTCCCCCTCCGTCCCCACCTCAATGAGTTCCGCGCCCACCACGACTTGGAGCTCTTCTACCGTCACCTCCGCCTCACAGCGTTCTTCCACGGGAAGAAGTCCTCGCCCCACACTGATGATCCCTTTTCCTGTCTCCCACGCACCCCCTCCACTTGGACCCCCCCCTCATAGCCTTCCAGCTCTAGAACTATTTATCCTGAACTGCCGTCGGGACATCAACCGCCTCGACTTCTCCACTCCCCTGTCTCACTCCAATCTCTCCAGCCCCGAACGTACTGCCATCGACTCACTCCGTAACAACCCAGACTGGGTTATCAAACCCGCCGACAAGGGAGGTGCCGTGGTAGTCTGGCGCGTCGATCTCTACAAAGCGGAGGCCGCGCGCCAACTCTCGGACACCTCCTCCTACTTACCCCTGGACCATGACCCCACTGACGAACACCAGGCCACCATCTCAAGCACCATAACCGACTTCATCAGCTCCGGCTCCCTACCCCCCCGAGCCTCCGACCTCATAGTTTCCCAGCCCCGCACGACTCCTCCTCCCTCCAGCTTTTTGTGTCTATCTTCAGTTTAAATGAGCATCTGCAGTTCCTTCCTACACACTTCTCAATTGTTGGGTATAGGTGAAGGCAAATAAATTCGTATTGGGTCTCAAATTGGAATGCCAGTCATATTTTAAGGTCGCTGTTTTACTATGATGCCACTGTGCACAGCTGCTAGGGCTGCTGCCTCACTGCACCCCAGACCTGGGTTCAATACTGACCTCAGGTGCCGCAGTGTGGAGTTTGCACATTCTCCCTGTGACCCATGGATCTCCTCCAGGTGCTCCCGTTACCTTTGGTATATGAAAGGTATGTGAGTTTTGAGTGTGTAGGATGTGGATGCGAACGTGGGATTACATAACTTGCGAATGGGTGATCAATGGTCAGTGTGGACTCAGTGGGCCACAAGGCCTGTTTCCATGCTATATCTCTAAACCAAATGACAAGCACAAATTTAAGGAGTATCAAAGTGGTAATTATAAGGAATGCTACATTTGTTTCAGATTTTAAGCATGAAACCTACTATATACATTTGCAAATCAATTCTTGACATTAACTAGTTAAAATAAATCAGTCTACATTAGACAAAGATTTTCAATCATTCCTTTAAAGACAATAGGTGCAGGAGTAGGCCATTCGGCCCTTCGAGCCTGCACCGCCATTCAATATGATCATGGCTGATCATCCATCTCAGTATCCTGTACCTGCCTTCTCTCCATACCCCTGATCCCTTTAGCCACAAGGGCCACATCTAACTCCCTCTTAAATATAGCCAATGAACTGGCCTCAACTACCCTCTGTGGCAGAGAATTCCACAGACTCACCACTCTGTGTGAAAAAAGATCTTCTTATCTCGGTCTAAAAGACTTCCCCCTTATCCTTAAACTGTGACCCCTTGTTCTGGAGTTCCCCAACATCGGGAACAATCTTCCTGCATCTAGCCTGTCCAACCCCTTAAGAGTTTTGTAATTCTCTATAAGATCCCCCCTCAATCTCCTAAATTCTAGTGAGTACAAGCCGAGTCTATCCAGTCTTTCTTCATATGGAAGTCCTGCCATCCCAGGAATCAGTCTGGTGAACCTTCTCTGTACTCCCTCTATGGCAAGAATGTCTTTCCTCAGATTAGGAGACAAAAACTGTACGCAATACTCCAGGTGTGGCCTCACCAAGACCCTGTACAACTGCAGTAGAACCTCCCTGCTCCTGTACTCAAATGCTTTTGCTATGAATGCCAACATACCATTCGCTTTCTTCACAGCCTGCTGCGCCTGCATGCCTACTTTCAATGACTGGTGTACCACGACACCCAGGTCTCGTTGTATCTCCCCTTTTCCTAATCGGCCACCATTCAGATCATAGTCTATGCTCGTGTTTCCTCGTCTCCATTCTAAATGGCTTACTCCTTATTCTTAAACTGTGGCCCCTGGTTCTGGACTCCCCCAACATTGGGAACAATGAGGAAAGTAAGTTGAAAATAAAGCAACTTTGCAAACTAGATGGTATCAGAGCATATCATTTATACCCTAATGCCAAAAATACAAGGAAAATAAAATGTATTATTACCCATATCACACATCTGAGCTATGCTTTTACAAAATTGTATTCCCTTCGTTTTGAGTGCCAGCAGGGTTAACAGGGGAATATTTTCTTGTATTCCCCTTTCTTGCGAACGCCTATGGACTTTACGTGTTAAAACAGCGGTAAATATAGTCTTATATTCCCCTGGTCTCACATCCGGGAACTTGGCAATGTGACGCTGCGTGGGAAATTTAGAATTTGTTCTCGACAAAACAAGCAAAATGGCAGCCTCCTGCGAGAAGAGGTTCGCGACTTTTGACAGAAGATTTTCCTCTAGATGTCTGATATGGGTAATAATAACAATATTGACTGTCCTCTTTCGGGGGATACGACATATTGCCCTCACTAGATCCATATTGCCCTCGTCTTCGACTCGGGCAATATGAATCTACTTCAGGCAATATATGTCGTATCCCCCTCAAGGCCAGTCAATATTCTATTAATGTTTCATTTATAAATGCTAATACTTTCAAAGTATATATTATTCTAAACACCTGAATAATAACCCCAACCCCATTCAGAAAATGTACATCTTTGAAGCAGATAAAAGTAGTTGAAAGTCTGCACAATGTAAAGATTCCTCATAGAAGTGCATTAACACTCAGAAACTAGACACCATTTATAATTACAAATCAAATATAGAACTTGCTCTGGATGCTTTAGCGTTATATAGTGTTCAAGAATAAAAAAGTCAAAGTTACATCTTAGTTTTAGTACTTACATAGTTTGCATCCGGTTGCCCAGCCACCGATCCAACAGCAACCGTTGTACTCCTCTCACCAGCATCATTTTTGTTTGGTTCTTTGGATTGTGCCTCCAATTCATCCGGGAGTTTGATATCACCAACCCCAAGAGCCTCATTCTTGTATTTCTTCACAAACTGCTCCATCTGTTTCACCTCATTAGCAGACAGCTCGTGGCACTTTGTAGGGTCTTGATCATGAGCAGGCAGCTGCTTCACCAACTGCTTCTTTCGATACTGAGCTCCTTCCGAGCCAGCCACTGGTTGCTTCTCCTTCGGTAGCAACTCCATATAACGCACAGCCTTCAAAGGAAGAAATGAGTTGAATTATCAAACTTTCCAAGTTTGTGAGTCAGGCAAGATAACTTTTTTTCCCCTTATTTACCTCTAAGGAAACACACAGAAGATCCAACAGCTGTCCAAAGACAAAGTATTTTCCCAACTGAAGTCAGCACATTTTTAATTAATGATTATCAAACACCAGATAAAGCAATGAGATAAAAGTGCAGCTGTTGTGATACAAGAACATCTGGGATGGCAAGCAGCCAAAATATGCAGGTTTTCCATATTAAAATTGTGACACATTGTTCTGGTATGTAAACGCAGCTAGACACTTGCATTGCATTTTCATGCATTTTGAATCCAGCATTTTGTTTTGAGGTGTCTGTGATCACCAGTGCAATTCTATAAATTGAAATCTTACTACCTCACACACTAACCAAAGTTGAACAATCTATAACAATGGATGCAAACATAAAACCCTGGAGTTTATATATTTGACAATTTGTTTCTCCAGGCTAAAAGTAGTTTGAGAATAAAGACTCATTTTAAAATCACATCTTTGAGAATTAATTGACTTATGCAACATGCGATCAATATTTATCACTCACTTACCAATGCTTGATTTTGGACAGGTGGGGCCCACTCATAGGTGATGGTGTTAAAGGATGCATCCTTCTTGGCAGCTATTGGATTAGTAAGTGTCACGATGTTACGCTTGTAGACGGGGGCTCCATCAGTTTTAAGTTTTGCAATAAGACTCGTGTATTTGGTATCTTCAAAAAGTTTGCCTACTTTCTTGTCTTCTTCATTGCTGGAAAGGACATCATGTTCTTCTTGACCACACTTACAATTGCGGCAGATCTTTCTGTGAATTTAAAGACCATGCTCAGTACGGTGAAGTGCAGATTCTAATTATTCTAAATTAAAGTTGAAAATATAGCAAATTAACCTTGCAAAACTGATGAAAAAATGTGCCCAGCATAGTGTACTGCCAGAGCCAATGCTGCATCATATCCAGCACTTTTCCAAATGCTGCTTAGTAACTTTCCTAGCAACTAATTACAAAGCAGAAGCCACCTACCACGTTTCAGACCCTTCAGCCAAACGAGGACAATAGAGAAGAGAAAGACCTACAATTAATAAAAGCAAATAAAATGGAATACAACAGGAAAAACTTTGTGTAAAATATGACCAAACGGAGCATGAATATTAAACAGCACAAAAGCAATTAATTAAGGAAACACAAAGCATGGGCATCTTTAAATTAAGATGAAAAATGTAAAATCAGATAAATTAATGGTTTTGAAGTTTAAGAGATGCAAACATCAATATTACCCAAGCACATTCAAGATTCAAATAATGCTGTACTTATCTGTACATCAGTTATTACACATCCATTACCAATAAATCTTTTACTTAACCATAAGCAGTTATAAATGACTAAGGCCTGGTCTCCACATTAGTAGATGCTCAGTTGTGTGTCATCTTAGAAACCATATTTTTTCTCAAAATCTATTACAGTCTGGCATCAGGGATGGCTGCATGAGATTCACAACTTGTGCCCTGATAGGGAACACAATTATGACACGGACAAGTAAAAAGCTTTCAGTTTGATACAAACAGCCAGCAAATAACTGCTGGAGGCATGAAATGTTTAATGCAATAATCTTTAAAGTCAACAATTGTCAACAAAATCATAAACAATTCCTCTTGACCTCACTTTCCTTAAGGGCCTGTCCCACTTGGGCGTCATTTGCGTGCCATTTACGCAACATCACTTACGACGCACGAGTCGTGACGCGCACATGATGCGCGCATGCCTTGCAGTACTAGCGCATGGCGCGTGGTGAGGCGTGGTGGCGTAGGCAGTGACGCACGGTCGCGCGCGGCACCCCAGGATTTTGGGATTCACAAATGACGCCCAAGTGAGACAGGCCCTTGAATAACAATGGCACCGTGTCCGAATTGTATTTGTTCCACTTGGACCTTCCAGATAAAACAGCTGTTGGATTTTCAACAAAAAACAGAAACCACAACTCGACCTCCTTAGACATATTTGTGCAGAAGTGGCCTTCAATATACCACACACTTCAGTGACATTGCACAGCTACCTGGGATTTTCCACATGGATATAAGAGTAACAAGATGCCTGGATAATGCCTAATTCACCGAGTTAGATACAGTTTCAGCATTCGTCGGTTGTCCAGTGGCAAGCTCATCAGCTCACTATCCAAAGAGGAAAGTAGGAAGGACAGCATCAGATAATTCAGTTTTATTATGTACAATTAATTTAATTTAAAAACTTCAGTCAAATCTAAACCTTCGTAATCAGTATAGCAGCAATCAGTAGGAACACCATCAAAGAAGGTTCAATATCTCAACCACTGGCAACGGAGACCTGTTGCAAGAATGTCCGAAGGGGCTCGACCCAAAACGCCACCTATTCCTTGTCTCCAAAGATGCTGCCTGACCCGCTGAGTTACTCCAGCTGCTTGTGTCTATCTTCGCAGGAATGAGAAGTATCTGTATGGTCCAGGCTGGCCTTTGAAAGCTTTTTGAAATGCACGAGGTTCCTAACTAGGCGCTCAACAATGTAAGAATGGAGAACTTACGCCAGCTGCAGACAACTAAAGGCAACTCAACTAACACTGGCAAACCTGTAACTCAATGGCTTCAACACCTAGCGCTGCAATCCAGACCAGTGGGGATGAAAGAAATGGGAGAGGAGTCTGGAGAACACGATGAGAGCAGAACCATCAAGAATGGCGGGATGAAAGATGCGGGAATGAAAATCCAAGATGAATGCAAGAATGGGTCAAATGGAAACAGTGGGATGGAAGAAGTGCAAGAACTAATCTGGGAGCAGCATCAGCTAGGTAGTTGGTTGGCACTTTGTTTGATTATCCTTTAAGTCAGAGAATAGTTTAAACTAAGCCGTGTTTATTTCATGGAGAAATCTGCTTTACCGCCCATTTAAACAGTTCTTAAAATGACAAAAAGCACTATAACCATTTGATGCTCACGAGTGTGGATTTCAAAGTTTACTTTATTGCTTTTATATATTTAAAGATTCCATTTAGCTGGAAAGAGTGCAGAGGTGATGTACGAAGATGCTGCCAGGACTCGAGGGACTGAGCTAATGGAGAGATTCGGCAGGCCAGGACTTTACTCCTTCAAGCACAGCGGTGATCAACTTGTGAGGGAATAGAGTGATTGGGCAGAGTGTTTGTCTCCGGGTTGGGAATCAACAACCAGAGGCAAAGATTTAAGGCGAGAGGATCCAGAAATTGGCTGCCTAGCCATTAAATAACTATTAAAGAAATTACTTTACTTAAGGGCCTGTCCTACCAGCATCCGACTCCACGCGGTGAGCGCGATCAAACCGGCAGTGGGGGCCGCGCGGAGGTCGGGTGATCCCTGTACAGGGCCGTTCCCACCAGCACGCGCTTGCATGCGAAGAGCGCGACCAAACCGGCAGCGGGGGCCGCGCGGAGGTGGGGTGAGTGGCGCAACGCGGCGCGAAGTGAGGCGAACTTGGAGCGAAGTCTTAAAGGTAAGTTCGCCAGGACAGAGAGGGACACACAGAGAGGGGCACGGAGGCACACACAGAGAGGGTCACGGAGGCACGACGTCGAGGCGGTGTGTAATGTGTTGAGGCGACTGCAAGCCGACAAGCTGTTGCCGCGCGGAATATTTGAACATGGTCAGTTTTTCGGAGCCCCGCGCTATGTCGGGACGAACTCCGCACAATTCCGCACGGCTCCGGCGATCAAAGTGGGACCGGCCCCGCGACGCCGGACGGCTCAAGCGACCACGTTAGGTCGCGCTCATCGCATGGAGTTGCATGCTGCTGGGACAGGCTCTTAAGTTATAATGCCACACACATTGTGTGCATATACACTTTCACATATATATATATATATATATATATATATATATATATATATATATATATATATATATATATATATATATATATATATATATATATATATATATATCTCATAGACTTGGATGTAAACATTGATGGTTCGTTTAGTAAATTTGCAGATGACACCAAGATTGCTGGGGTTGTGGACTGTCCAGGAGTTATGGACTTGGACCCCAAGACCTCTCTGTACATGAATGCTGTTGAGAGTCATGCCATTAACCGTGCATTTCCCCCTTACATTTGACCTCCCCAAATGCAACACCTCACCAACACTAGCGTGGCTTAGACTCCATTTGCCGTTTCTCTGCCCATTTCGGTAGTTGGTCTGTATCCCACTGTATACATTGACAGCCTTCCTCACAGTCCCCGACCACAGCAACCTTGGTGTGATCTGTAAACTAACCCGTGTGTGTTTATGCCGTCATTTATATATAAATCACAAACAGCAGCAGTCCCAGCATAGATCCCTGCAAGATTCCACTGGTCACAGACATCCAGTCTGAATATTGTCCCTCCATCACAACCCTCTGTCTTCCATCAGTAAGCTATGTCCTAATCTGTACAACCAAGTCACTATTAAGAAACAAAGAACTGCATGCTGGTTAAGGTCATAGTTGATAGGAGCAGAATTAGGCCTTTTGGCCTATCAAGTCTACTCTGCCATTCAATCATGGCTGATCTATCTCTCCCATCCAACCACATTCCCCTGATTTCTCTCCATAACCCCCAACACCCCTATTGATCAATAAACCATCTATCTTTTCCTTAAAAATATCAATTGACTTGGCCTCCGTAGTCTTCGGTGGCAAAGAATTCCACAGATTCACCACCCTCTGACTAAAGAAATTAGTCCTTTAATTCTGAGGCTATGACCTCTCGTCCTAGACTCTCCCACTAGTGGAAACATCTTCCCCACATCCACTCCATCCAAGCCTTTCATTATTCAGTGCATTTCAATAAAGTCCCCCCTCATTCTTCTAAACACCAGCAAGCCCTCAAATACTCGTCATATGTTAACGCACTCATACCTGGGACCATTTGTGTAAACCTCCACTGGACCCACTCCAGAGCCAGCATATCCTTCCTCAGATATGGTGCCCAAAATACTCAGAATGCAGCCTGACTAGCACCTTGTAGAGCCTCAGCATTACATCCCTGTTTATGTATTCGAGCCCTCTTGAAATAAATGCTAGCATTGCGTTTGCTTTCTTTACGACCAACTCGATTTGCAGATTAACTTTTTGAGAATCCTACACCAGCACTCCCAAGTCCCTTTGCACCTCCGATTTCTAGTTTCTCTCTCCATTTAGAAAATAGTCTACACCTTTATTCCTACTCCACACCTTGCTACACTATCTTCCATCTGCAACTTCCTAGCCCTCTCTCCCAAACTGTCCGAGTCCTTCTGCAGAGTCCTTGCTTTCTCTGCGCTATCTGCCCCTCCACCTATTTTCGTATCATCCACAAACTTGGCCACAAAGCCTTCAATCCCCTCATCCAAATCATTAATATACAACGTGAAGAGTAGCGGTCCGAGCAACGAGCCCTGCGGAACTCCGCCTGTCACTGGCAGCCAACCAGATCAAACCCCCTTTATTGCCACTCTTTGCCTTTTGCAAAAGGACACACAAAAGGACAAAAGGTGCTGAAGAAACTCAACAGGTCAGGTCGCATCTCTGGGGAACCTGGAGAGGTGATGTTTCAGGTCGCGGCCCTTACTCCAGCACTTTGTACTCCAGAGATGCTGCCTGACCTGCTGAGTAACTCCAGCACTTTGCGTCCATTTGTGCATTAACCAGCATCTGCAGTTCTTTGTGTTGACATTTTAACTGCTCCGCTGCGAAATCTCCTCAAGATATGCCTGCTTTGAAGAAGACTTTCTCCTCCAAGGGTGAAGAAGGGCCTCGACCCAAAACATCACATTTATGTTTTCCAGTGGTGTTGCCAGACCTGCTGAGTTGCTCGAGCACGCAAGTCAGTATAAAACCTGTGCATCTTAATCTTCTGGATCAGCCTACATGGGGGACTTTATCAAATGTCTTACTATAAACCATGCAGCCAACATATACTCCCCAACCCTTATTGATTACCTTCATCACCTTCTCAAAAAACTCAAAGATGTGCAGGGTAAGGAGTTTTTTTTATCCAGGGGGTGGTGAGTGACTGAACAAACTGTTAGGAGTAGTGACAGAGGCAGATATGATAGTGGCATTCGAAAGGGTTTTGGATAGGCATATGGATACATTCACAATGAAGGGATATGGATTATGTGCAGATAGATATGAGTTGGTCTTGGGATAATACTTGCGATAGATACGAGTTGGTCTGAGGAGAAAAAAAAGTTAACGTTTCACGTCAATGACCTTTCATTTGAACTAACAACAAGCAATCAACCAGAAGAGGTCTGAAGAAGGGTCACAAACTGAAACGTCACCTATTCCTCTTCTACAGATATACTGTCTGACCCGCTGAGTTACTCCAGTTTTCTGTGTCTATCTTCAGTTTAAACCAGCATCTGCAGTTCCTTCCTACACACTGAAGAGTTAACTACCGTTCTCTCTGCTATGTTACCCGAGCTGGTGAGCATTGATAGAATTTTTGCTGTATAGGGTTATATAGCAGGGAAACAGGCCCTTTGGCCCAACTTTGCATGCCGGCCAAGTTGCCTTACTGAGGTAATCCCACTTCCCCAAAGTGGTACCCTAATTTTTTTTTTTTGTCAAACTTAACATTGGAGAAATATCACTGAACTCAGAAAGGATAGAAATAAATGCTGATTTAATGCGACCAATGGAAAATGTACTCTTGCACTTCATGAAGTACCTCATCCTTTCCAATGTTTTGCTCAATACTTCACACATCTAATAATGCAAATAAATCTAGGCAATCTGGTATGGAAAGTGGCTTCAGCTCTCTTCAACTGATCTTGCTGTAGCAGTCTGTGATTTACAGTTCACAAGTGGTATTGAATTGCCTTGTGCTGAATGCAGCTTGAGAATGTTGCCTTTAGTTAGGCAGAACATGTGGTCTGAAGCTGATGAGAATGTCTAAAGAGTAAAGGGCCTTTTCCACTTACGCGACCTTTATAGGCGACTGCCGGTATTAGTCAAAGGTCGCCGAAATTTTCAACATGTTGAAAATTCAGCGGCGACCAGAAAGACGCTACGACTCTTTGGAGACCTCTCACGACCATAGGAGACCTCTCACGACCATTCAGGCGACCCCTGGCGACATGTCACGTGTGACCCCTCACGACCATAGGAGACCTCTCACAACCATAGGAGACCTCTCACAACCGTGGTCGTGAGAGGTCTCCAAAGAGTCGTAGCGTCTTTCTGGTCGGTGTTCAATTTTCAACATGTTGAAAATTTCGACGACCTATCATGGGTGCCGGCAGTCGCCTGTAAAGGTCGCGAAAGAGGAACAGACCCTTTACAATCACATTTTGATAGCTTCTCCCACAATGGAAAAGTAAACTATTGCAGTTTAAATTTGCACAACATTTCAGGTACCATTTTTGTGGCTGTCGAGCTTCACAAAACTCAATTTAAACATCAACAGACCTGGCTCGATGTGTTGTGAAAGGGCTAATGGAATAAGATTTATTAAAATATATATTTTGTAGTTGCAAACACTGAACGCTGTATTACCTTCCAATGGAGTATTCAAAACAGCCACTCACCTGGCTTATTCACTGGCAAAACATTCAAGAATGTGCGAGTATGTGTATATAATGCACATTGAACCTTTTTTTCTTGTTTATTATATTATTTAGATGTTCGGTTGTGCTGCTGCAAGTTAGAATTTCATTCTTCTATCTGGGACATATGACAATAAAACACTCTTGACTCTGGATCAGCAACAGGAATTGTTTTACACAAAAAGCTGGAGAAACTCAGCGGTTGAGATCTAGAAACCGTCTCCATCACAGGAAACAGACCATTGGCCGACATCTACTACAAACCCACTGACTCCCACAGCTATCTTCACTACACTTCTTCCCACCCTGCTCCCTGTAAAGACTCTATCCCCTACTTCCAATTCCTCCATCTACACTGTATCTGCATTATTATGGGGAACAAGGAAATGGCAGACGAGTTGAACGGGTACTTTGGATCTGTCTTCACTAAGGAGGACACAACTAATCTCCCTAATGTACTAGTGGCCAGAGGATCTAGGGGACGGAGGAACTGAAGGAAATTCACATTAGTCAGGAAATTATGTTGGGTAGACTGATAGGACTGAAGGCTGATAAATTCCCAGGGCCTGATGGTCTGCATCCCAGGGTACTTAAGGGGGTGACTCCAGAAATCATAGACGCATTGGTGAACATTTTCCAATGTTCAACAGATAGCTCAAGTTATCCCACTTTTTAAGAAAGGCTGGAGAGAGAAAACAGGGAATTATAAACCAATTAGTCTGACATCGGTGGTGGGGAAGATGCTGGAATCAATTATAAAAGATGAAATAGCTAAGCTGCACATTTGGATAGTAGTAGCAGGATCGGTCCGAGTCACATGGATTTACGAAGGGGAAATCATGCTTAACTCATCTTCTGGAATTTTTTTGAGGAGGTAACTAGCAAAATGAACAAGGGAGAGCCAGTATGTACCTGGACTTGCAGAAAGCATTTGATAAGGACCCACATAGGAGAGTAGTGGGCAAAATTAGGGCACAATGTATTGGCGGTAGACTGCTGAAATGGATAGAAAATTGTTTGGCAGGAAACAAAGAGTAGGGATTAACGGGTCCCTTTCAGAATGGCAGGCAGTGACTAGTGGGGTATTGCAAGGCTCGGTGCTGGTAACGCAGCTATTTACAATATACATTAATGATTTAGATGAAGGGATTAAAAGGGATTAGCAAATTTGCAGACAACACAAAGCTGTGTGGCAGTGAAGAGGATGCTATGAAGATGCAGCGCGACTTGGACAGGTTGGGCGAGTGGCCAGATGCATGTCAGATGCAGTTTAATGTGGATAAATGTGAGGTTATCCACTTTGGTGTACAAAAGGCAGATCATTATCGAAAAGGAGTCAAGTTGGGTAAAGTGGAAGTACAACGGGATCTAGGGGTCCTTGTTCAGCAGTCACTGAAGTAAGCATGCAGGTACAGCAGGCACTGAAGAAAACAAATGGTATGTTGGCCTTCATAACAAGGCAGTTGTACAGGGCACCAGTGAGACCACACCTGGAGTATTGTGTGCAGTTTTGGTCTCCCATTTTGAGGAAGAACATTCTTGCTATTGAGGTGCAGTGTAGATTCATGAGGTTAACTCCCGGGATAGCGGGACTGTCATATGTTGATAGAATGGAGCGGCTTGGCTTGTATACTCTGGAATTTAGAAGGATGAGAGGGGGATCTTATTGAAAAATACAAGATTATTAAGGGTTGGGAAACACTAGAGGCAGGAATCATGTTCTCGATGTTGGGGGAGTCCAGAACCAGGGGCCACAGATTAAGAATAAGGGGCAAGCCATTTAGAATGGAGATGATGAAACGCTTTTACTCACAGAGAGTTGCGAGTCTGTGGAATCCTCAGCCTCAGAGGAGGCCGGTTCTCTGGATGCTTTCAAGAGAGAGCTAGATAGGGCTCTTAAAGTTAATGGTGTCAAGGGATATGGGGAGTAGGCAGGATCGGGGTACTGATTGTGGATGATCAGCCTTGATCACATTGAATGGTGGTGCTGGCTCGAAGGGCCGAATGGCCTACACCAGCATCTATTGTCTATGCCCAGGATGAGGTGTTCCATACCAGGGCATCGGAGATGTCCTCATTCTTTAGGGAATGGGGGTTCCCCATTATAATTGAGGCCCTCACTAGGGTCTCCTCGATATCCTGCAGCTCTGCTCTTACTCCCCCTCCCCCCACACATAACAAGGAGTCCCCCTTGTCCTCACCTTCCACCCTATCAGCCGTCACATACAGCATATAATCCTCCAATATTTTCGCCAGCTCCAACGGGATCCCACTACTGGTCACATCTTCCTATCTCCACCCCCTTCTGCTTGCCGCTGAGACCATTCTCTCCGTAACTCCTTGGTCAACTCGTCCCTTCCCACCCAAACTACTTCCTCCCCAGGTACTTTCCGCTGAGACCGCAGGAGATGCAACACCCGTCCCTTTAACCCCCCCCCCCCCCCCCCCCAATCCCATCCAAAGACCAAAACAGTCTTTCCAGGTGAGGCAGAGGTTCACTTGCACCTCCTCCAACCTCATCTACTGTATCCGCTGTTCCAGGATTCAACTTCTCTACATCGGTGAGACCAAGCTCAGGCTCAGCGATCGCTCAGTCTGTCTTAACCTTCCTGATCTCCCTGTGGCCCAGCACTTCAACTCCCCCTCCCATTCCCAATCTGACCTTTCTGTCCTGGGCCTCTTCCATTGTCAGAGTGAGGCCCAGCGCAAATTGGAAGAACAGCTCCTCACATTTGTTTGGGTAGTTTACACCCCAGCGGTATGAACATTGACTTCTTCAACTTCAAATAGCTCTTGCTTTCTCTCTCCATCCCCTCCCCAGTTCTCCCACTAGTCTTACTGTCTCCGCCTGCATTCTATCTTTGTCCCGTCCCCTCCCCCAACATCAGTCTGAAGAAGGGTCTTGACCCGAAACGTCACCCATTCCTTCTCTCCAGAGATGCTGCCTGTCCCGCTGAGTAACTCCAGCTTTTTATGTCTACCTTCGATTTTACCAGCATCTGCAGTTCTCTCTTAGACAGGAATTGTGTTACCGCATTTCCATCAGGAATAGTCCCAATCCCAGAATCAGGCTGGACGCTATAACGGCATTAATTATAGCTATTACTCCATCCCCAACAAACATACAAATGTGGCTGAAAACAGGCCATGGTGCACAGTAGGATCAGTGAGAGCAAGACCAAGATAACGCTGAGAATTCCAGCAAGTCAGGGGTCCAGAACTGGAATGTTTCAGAGTCCATAGTCCATCACGTATTGGCCTCAGTCTTAGAGATCAGATGCCATCAATTCTTGTTGGAATTACGAACCAGAATTCGTAATTCCAACAGTAAAAGATTCAGCAGAATTTTTGGAGAATATGAATAGGTGACATTTCGAGTTCAGGTCCTGGACCTAAAATGTAGCAGAAGAGCTCAACCATAAACGTCACCTATCTATGTTCTCCGGAGATGGTGCCTGACCCACTGCATTACTCCAGTGCTTTGTTTCTTTCTTTGTAAACCAGCTTCTGCAGTTCCTTGTTTCTATGAGAATAGTCTAGATGCTTTAATGAAAGATTCAAAAGCTGAGGAGCTTTGGATGGGGCAGTCAGGCACTGCAAGAGATGCCCGGTCATGGATTTGGATGGAGTATTTGCAATATTAACAACTTATTCTATGGGCTACAATGACACCTTAATAAACAGTTGGCTCCTGCCTCAGACCTTTGCCAAAGTGGAATGGAATCAATGGGCAATATGCAGTTGCCATGTAGACTGAAGACAATGGCCTTGGTCTTCCCAACATTCGATGGAAAGCAATTTCAGTGTATCTAGTCCTGAGTGTTGGACAATCAAACTGACAATGAGCAGCATATGGATCAGTTGCAAAAGCAGAATTGGAAAATGTTAGTCTATCAGGTCCAGGTGACTTATCCACCTTCAGACCTTTCAGCTTCCCAAGGACCTTCCCCTTAATAATAACAACTCTACTAACTTCTGTTCCCGATTCTCTTGAATTTCAGGCATGTTGCTGGTGTCTCCCTTACAGTTCAGGCCCTCAGGTCCTGGTAAAACCCCATGTAAAACGTATCTGTGCCCTCTCCAGCTTAACAGCATCTTTCAGAACACAAAACTGAACACAAAACTGGCGTCACTAAAGTCATTACAACTGTAACATAACACCCCAACTTCTATACTGAATTCCTCGCTTGAAGACTGATGTGCCAAAAACCTTCTTCACTACTCTACCGACCCGTCACACCACATATTTAATGTTGCACTGGTGTGCTGCGTCAAGAAAAAAAATACTGGCAAAAAAAAATTACTGAACATTTTGCTTATGTTCGAAATTGTATATATGTAATGTAATACAAAAAATACACCAACATTTAATTGAAAACCACGAAGCTTTGGTTTAATGTAATAAAAAAATGTGCATGAGCTTACAAATTCAGATGGATATGAACAACCGACCCTTGGTGTGCGATCAGGCTGATGATCCAAGGATTGAACATTTAGAGAGGAAATTCTCGAGGCAGAACGCACACAACAAAATGCTGAGATAGTGAGAGATTGAACAAAAGAGGAAACAGAGTTGCAAGGGGCCGGGACGGGGGAGAAAAGTCTGGAAGCTATTAATGAAGTAGGGTGGGGGAAGGGTTGGAGAGAAAGTCGTACCTTGCAGGTCTGGGAAACAAGAGAGAAAGCAAGGCTAGGTACAGGACACAAGATAAGTAGCAGAGTGGAACCCAGAGGCAAATATGGGAAAAGTTAAAAGATAGACACCGAATGCTGGAGCAACTTAGCAGGACAGGCAGCATCTCTGGAGAGAAGGAATGGGTGAGTCAAGTCTGGAATTGAGATATGCAGCTGTTAAATAGGATTTCCACAGTTAGACAGAGATGGAGGTGGGCAAGGTTGTGAAGGTAGACCGGGGTGAGAACCAGAATAGTAGGTTCGAGTGGGATCCAAGGGTAGTAGGTTAGAAAATGGATGGATTGATGGGAAAGTTGAGGTCAGGACCAGTTAGTCTCAAAGGAAAGACAGACAGGGAGAGGGGGTGTTGATGGAAGTGTGTTTATTTCAATGCAGGGAGTAATGTGGAGAAAGTAGGTGAACTTTTAGCCTGGATTGATGCTTGGGACTATGATGTTGTGGACATTATGGAAATGTAATTACAGGACAGACCTTTGAGAAATATAAAGAAAGGAGAAAAGAACGTAAGTGGATGATTAGAAGGGCCAAAAGGGGCCAGGAAATAGCTTTGGTGAGTGAGATTGAAGAAAGTTCCAAAGTCCCATGGCTTGTTTTATACAAGAATAAAACATTGTATAATATAGGCATATATTATACCTATGTTAAAACACGAGGTCAGTCAGGGAGAAGGTAGGCCAACTCAAGGATTAAGGAAGGAATTTGTGCTTGGAGTCTGGAGATGCAGTAGGGGTGGGGAAGTATTAAACAAGTACTTTGTATCTGCTTTCATCAAGGAGAAGGACATGGAGGACAGTGAGTGAAAGAAAGAACTGCAGATGCTGGTAAAATGAAAGGTAGACACAAAATGCTGGAGTAACTCAGCAGGTGAGGCAGCATCTCTGCAGAGAGGGAATGGGCGACGTTTTGGGTCGAGACACTTCTTCAGACTGAAGAAGGGTCTCAACCCGAACGTAGCCCATTTCTTCTCTCCAGAGATGCTGCCTCACCCGCTGAGTTACTCCAGCATTTTGTGTCTACCTTGGAGGACAGTGAGATCAGGGTGAAGAATATGTAAATGCAAGGGCAGTTTGAGATTAACAAGGAGGGGTTGAAGGTGTCTTGAAGAACATCAAGATGGATAATTCCCCAAGTCCTGATAGGATTTATCTGAAATTCCTGAGAGACACTAATGAGGAGATTGTGGGAGCCTTGACGAAGATCTCTGTGTCTTCCCTAACTATGCGTGATGTCCCAGAGGACTGGAAAATAGCCACCGGTAGTGTTGTTCTTTTATTTAAGAAGTAGAGACAACCCAGGGAATTGTGTGGCAATAACGACTGGCAATACAGGGGGCATTTCTGGTTGGCTGCCAGTGACTGATGGTGTTCCGCAGGGGTTAGTGCTGGGGCCGCTGCTTTACACGGTGTATATAAATGATTTGGACTAGGGAATTGAAGGCTATGTGGCCAACTTTGCAATTGATACAAAGATTCATTGCCCTGCATAATGTTTGGGACAAAGACCCATCATTTATTTATTTGCCTCTGTATTCCACAATTTGAAATTTGTAATAGAAAAAATATCACATGTGGTTAAAGTGCACATTGTCAGATTTTATATAGAAACATAGAAAATAGGTGCAGGAGGCCATTCAGCCCTTCGAGCCAGCACCACCATTCATTGTGATCATGACTGATCGCCCCCAATCAATAACCCGTGCCCGTCTTCTCCCCATATCCCTTGATTCCACTAGCCCCTAGAGCTCTCTTTAATAAAGGTCATTTTTATACATTTTGGTTTCACTATGTAGAAATCACAGCTGTGTTTATAATAATCCCCCATTCCAGGGCACCATAATGTTTGGGACACATGGCTTCACGGGTGCTTGTAATTGCTCAGGTGTGTTTAATTGCCTCCTTAATACAGGTACAAGAGCGCTCTCGGCACCAAGTCTTTCCTCCAGTCTTTCCATCACCTTTGGAAACTTTTATTGCTGTTTATCAACACAAGCACCAAGGTTGTGCCAATGAAAGTCAAAGAAGCCATTATGAGACTGAGAAACAAGAATAAAACTGTTAGAGACATCAGCCAAACCTTAGTCTTACCAAAATCAACTGTTTGGAACATCATTAATAAGAAAGAGTGCACTGGTGAGCTTACTAATGGCAAAGGTCCTGGCAGGCCAAGGAAGACCTCCACAGCTGATGACAGAGGAATTCTCTCTATAATAAAGAAGAATCCCCAAACACCTGTCTGACAGATCTTCACACTCTTCAGGAGTCAGATGTGGATTTGTCAATGACCACTGTCCACAGAAGACTTGAACAGAAATACAGAGGCTACACTGCAAGATGCAAACCACTCGTTAGCCGCAAAAATAGCATGGCTGGGTTATAGTTTGCCAAGAAGTACTTAAAAGAGCAACCACAGTTCTGGTAAAAGGTCTTGTGGACAGATGAGATGAAGATTAACTTATATCAGAGTGATGGCAAGAGCAAAGTATGGAGGAGAGAAGGAACTGCCCAAGATCCAAAGCCGACCACCTCATCTGTGAAACACGATGGTGGGGGTGTTATGGCCTGGGCATGTATGGCTGCTGAAGTTACTGGCTCACTTATCTTCATTGATGATACAACTGCATATAGTAGTAACAAAATGAATTCTGAAGTGTATAGACACATTCTATCTACTTAAGTTCAGAGAAATGCCTCAAAACTCCTTGACCAGTGGTTCATTCTACAGCAAGACAATGATCCTAAACATACTGCTAAAGCAACAAAGGAGTTTTTCCAAAGCTAAAACATGGTTGATTCTTGAATGGGCAAGTCAAATCACCTGATCTGACCCCAATTGAGCATGACTTTTATATGCTGAAGAGAAAACTGAAGAGGACTAGCCCCCAAAATAAGCATAAGCTAAAGATGGCTGCAATTCAGGCCTGGCAGAGCATCACCAGAGAAGACACCCAGCAACTGGTGATGTCTATGAATCACAGACTTCAAATAGTCATTGCATGCAAAGGATATGCAACAAAATACTAAACATGACTACTTTCATGTACATGACATTGCTGTGTCCCAAACATTATGGTGCCGTGAAATGGGGAGACTATGTATAAACACTGCTGTAATTTCTACATGGTGTAACCAAAATGTATAAACATGGCCTTTATTAAAATCTGACAAAGTGCACTTTAACCATATGTGATTTTTTTCTATTACAAATCTCAAATTGTGGAGTACAGAGGCAAATAAATACATGATGGGTCTTTGTCCCAAACATTATGGAGGGCGCTGTAGGTGGCGGGGCAGGCAGTGTTGAGAAAGCAGGGACTCTGCAGAAGGACTTGGACAGGTTGGGAGAGTGGGCAGAGAAGTGGTAGATAGAATACAACATAGCAAAGTGTGGAGTCATGCATTTTGGTAGAAGCAATAAAGGCAATAATGACTATTTTCTAAATGGGCAGAAGTTTGGGGAATTAGAGGTACAAAGGGACTTGGGAGTGCCGGTGCAGGATTCACAATAAGTTAATTTGCAAGTTGAATCGGTAGCTGGCATCTATTTCAAGAGGGCAACAATACAAAAACAGGGGTGTAATGCTGAGGCATTACAAGGCACTAGTCTGACCGCATTTGGAGTATTGTGAACAGTTTTGAGCCTCATATCTATGGAAGGATGTGCTGGCATTGGAGAGCGTACAGAGGAGATTTATGAGAATTATTCCATGAATGAGTGGGTTAACTTAAGATGAGCACTGTAGGCACTGGACATGTACTAATTGGAGGTCAGAATGATGATGGGGGACCTCATTGAAACTTACTGAATAGTGAAAGGCCTGGATAGAATGGATGTGGAGAGGATGTTTCCACTGGTGCGAGAGACTAGGACCAGAGGTCATGTTATATCACACACACAGACATGACTTGAATAAAAACGCATGTTTTAACTTTAATTTAAAATTAAACCAGTTTGCATGTCTCGTCCCACTGCTCGTCACATTAAAAAAAAAATCCACTTCAGTGGATTCCAGTAGGATTTCCTTGGTTCAGAAACCTATTTAAAAGATTACATAGGACATTTTGGATAGATTTCTGCTAGATTAGTTCAGTGACAACCAAAGACATGATTTGTTTAGAAGAGTAATTGGGCTGGTTTGCCATCAATCGTTTTCAATATAAAGGAGGGTTATAAGCAATTTTATTTGAGTATGTTGAGCCTATTCCACCCCATCTACAGTGGTCCAAATCAGAATCAATTCATCACTATGGATATGAAGTACCATGACCTGCCGTTATTATGAGCACAGTGTGCACGCCCAACAGAAGCATGGACGCAAGAAGTGCACTGCTCAGCAACACTTAGGGCTAGCCATCATAATGCTCATCTTTGTTAGAACTGTGGACAGAACGCCACAGGAGGTCCTTCTTCCCTGTGGCTATCAAACATTACAACTCCTTCCCCTTCTGTTGTGGGGTAGACTGAGACTAACTCCCCTCCCTTACCCCCCCCCCCCCCCCCCCCCCCCCCAATCTTTGCAAATCCCTCAAGCCTTTTCTCTCGTCACTTTAATTTCATGTTTCATGTATTTTGTGGGTTTTTTTTATGGCTGTTGGCAAATCAATTTCCCACCTGGGACAAAAAGTTCTATCGTGTCGTTAGGCGAGGAGAAAATAATGAATGCAGAGCTAGAGTCCACTTGTTATTTGGCCTACTTTTAAGGTAATGGGACAAATGTTTGGCAAAACAGTACCAGTTTATCTTCACAATCCAACTTTATTGTCCATTTTTGTTGTTCTTGCATGTAAAAGTTCAGTCAAAAAACACCCATTGAATAGTAGTCCTAGATTACAACTCTGATTAAACCAAATTTTGCAAGCAAAGTGGACCATTCAAAAATCTGAATTGCCTCCAAATGTGACTTGGTAAGGTAGTAAACAGGCAGCAGCGATGCTGCATTGTCAAGGAATAGAGAAAAAAGTCATTGTTGTTTTGTAGGATAGTTTTAATTTGGAATTGCCAGCAACAAATTACATCTTAGGTCATGACTGTAAGATTTTAAAAGAGGAAAAATGTCCTTATTATCATCATCGTAACATAGCAGGCATTTGCCAAGTAAGCTGGATGATGTGTTTTTATCCATAGAAAAGCGTGTAGGGATCAGAGCAGAGATAGATTTGATGAGGTCATTGCTTTGTTGCTAGGCTCTAGCATGCTTTAATTCTATGATGTATATGAGAAAGTATCTCATTGAATGCTAAACAAATCTAATACCATCCGCACAATATTTCCAAGCCAGTCAAATGAAAATGTTTAGCCCGGCGTGAATGACTGTGCTCATCAATTCATAGATAACTCATCAAATATAGACAAAGAGACTAATTAAAGCAAAGTGTTTAAGAAGGAACTGCAGATGCTGGAAAATCGAAGGTAGACAAAAATGCTGGAGAAACTCAGCGGGTGAGGCAGCATCTATGGAGCGAAGGAAATGGGTGACGTTTCAGGTTGAGACCCTTCTTCAGACTGATGTGAGGGTGGGGGGGAAACGGGTAGATGAAAGAAAGAGGCGGAGACAGTGGGCTGAGGGAGACCTGGGAAGGGGAGGAGAAGGTAGGGACTACCTGAAATTGGAGAAATCAATGTTCATACCGCTGGGGTGCAAACTACCCAAGTGAAATATGAGGTGCTGCTCCTCCAATTTACGGTGGGCCTCTCTCTGGCCATAGAGGAGGCCCAGGACAGAAAGGTCGAATTTGGAATGGGAGGGGGAGTTGAAGTGCTGAGCAACTGGGAGATCAGGTTGATTATTGCGAACCGAGCGGAGGTGTTGGGCGAAGCGATCGCCAAGCCTACGCTTGGTCGCACCGATGTAGAGCAGTTGACACCTAGAGCAGCGGATGAGGTTTGAGGAGGTGCAGGTGAACCGCTGCCGCATCTGGAAAGACTGCTTGGGTCCTTGAATGGAGTCAAGGGGGGAGGTAAAGTGACAAGTGTAGCATTTCCTGCAGTTGCAAGGGAAAGTGCCAAGAGTGAGGGTGGTTTGAGTGGGAAGGGATGAATGGACCAGGGAGTTACAGAGAGAGTGGTCTCTGCAGAAAGCAGACAGGGGAGGAGATGGGAAGATGTGGCCACCGGTTGGATCCTGTTGGAGGTGGCGAAAATGTCAGAGGATTATTTGTCGTATGTGACGGCTGCTAGGGTGGAAGGTGAGGACAAGGGGGACTCTGCCCTTGTTACGAGTGGGGGGGGGGAAATGGGGAATGAGAGCAGAGTTACGGGGTATAGAAGAGACCCTGGTGAGAGCCTCATCTATGGTAGAAGAGGGGAACCCCCGTTCCCTGAAGAATGAGGACATCTCCGATGCCCTGGTGTGGAACACCTCATCCTGGGTGCAGATGCGGCGTAGACGGAGGAATTGGGAGTAGGGGATCGAGTCGTTACAGGAAGCAGGGTGGGAAGAAGTGTAGTCCTGATAGTCAGTGGGTTTATAGTGGATGTCGGTCAGTAGTCTACCACCTGCGATGGATAGTCCAGAAATAGTAGGGAAATGTCAGAAATGGTCCAGTTGTAATTGAGTGCCGGATGGAAGGTAGTGGTGAAATGGATGAAGTCAGTGAGTTGTGTGTGGGTGCAGGAGGTGGCACCAATGCAGTCGTTGATGTAGCGGAGGTAGAGTTCAGGGATAGGGCCCTGGTATGCCTCGAACAAAGA